>SJOL01005358.1:133172-169719 GCA_004794785.1 Opisthorchis felineus
CAGTCAACCTTCGAAGGATAAGACCAGAGAGCACCTTCGATGCCACAGCTACCAGGCTGATGCCAAGGTGGTTTTCACGCAGCGTTCGTGTACCCTTTTTGAAGATAGGAATAATTGTTAACATGCCCCATTCCGCAAGCACTTTCTCTTCCTCCCAAATAGCACCAATAAGCTTTGTCAGATGGGTCACCAGGGATTCTCCGCCTTCTTTGAAGAGGGCTGGATAGACACCGTCCGGTCCTGGTGCCTTCTCACGTTTCAGCATGGATATTTCATACTTTATTTCTTCTTCCGACGGGCGATCAAGGTTTACATTCCATTCGCCCGTATGCATTATCTCCACAGGTTGTGTTGCAGGAGGCAGCTGAACTGTTCTTCGAAGTGTTCGGCCCATCTTTCCAGTCGACGCTTTTGCGAGTGAATTAATGAGCCATCTTTTTCACTTATCGTTTCGCTGACCGTTGCTTTCCTAGAGCCAGTCGATCGTATCAGTTGATATAGGGCACGGCTGTTTCCCCTAGCACAAAGCAGGGCAGGTATGCGAAAACATGTGACTGCTGACGCCTCCTATCCTTCTTCATTATTATCTCTTGACTCCCGTCCTGTTTCATTTGACAGCCACTCTTATGTAGACCCAGCTGTAGGCATTTCAGTCAGGTGCCTATGGAATTGACGCATTGCACGCCGCCGGTCACATCAACGTGAGATGGAAGTTGCTACAAGGGGAAATGAAGCAGCTACTGTCAAAGTGAGCTCTGTGGGGTCTATGCCTCTTTCTTGCTGGGGCCCACGTGATCCTGCTTGGCACATAACCGGTCCCAGTTGCGCCCATGCTGCCACTTTCTAGCCGGACTGCCCAGCTAGATTTCGCGTGTTGTTTTGCGCTGGGCTTAGGTCCGGTGATGTTCGCGAGGCACCCTGGGTTGATCCCGTCGTTGGTGCCTTTCTTTGAAATGATGCTCAGATGTGTTTATTTTAGGACCATCCAAAGGTGTAGGCACCTTATCCTTGATCTTCCCCCTCCCCCAATAAGTCCTTACCCTTCCGCATTCCCGGAGTTTCCGTCAACCTTATGTTCTACTTCAAACCAAATTGCACGAAACTAGCGAGATGCACTCATTTGCAAACAAATTTGGTTTTGCGAGAGACTCACCTGGAACCCCAGCTGAATCTCTCGTTTGTGATGTTTCCAGGCAACTGAATGTGCTGCACCAGGCCGTCTCATGTTTCAGTTGGTACGATATTCGGGATATCGCGATACATGTATATTCGTAATGCACTACTCATAAGGTTGGTGAAAATTCTTCGACAGCCCACGACCGGTTTCGCCCTTCTTGGGGCTCATCAGGTAGGCGCAGTCCCCGAGTTTCACAAACGAGAGATTCAGCTGTGTTCCAGGTGAGTCTTTCGCAAAACCAAATTTGTTTGCAAATGAGTGTATTTCCTCACCCTTCCATTTTCTTTCCACTCTTCATCAAGACATTCTTCCCTCGTGGTCTTGTGGTAGTTAAGCACCAGTATGTATTTACGATGTATTGTAAATGATAATGATGGTGATGATGATTAGCCTTGCAGGGTACTCATTTCCTAACAAGACCTCCGGGTTATTCGGCTAACCGACTTGCACTATGACTCGAGCAATTGAAAGTTCAGGCGATTCTCAGATAATGGCTAGACCTCATCTTAATTGTCAGTCTCATCTCTCATTCTAACGGTCACAGCGGAACAGTCACCAGGGGCACACTAAATGTATTGACGTCCAGAATAAACGAAAAAAATGCATAGGAAAATACCATGTGCACATCGCATGCACTGATGACGTTCTAGAAATTTGGACGGTTTTTGGACGTGTTATCAGCATCTGATGTGAGACGGATTCCGGGCTATGATTGACTATTGAATCCAATTCGAATTTGCCTTGATCTCGACCTTCAACATTTGCATCCGGCCGGTCACATGCTAGGTAAGCTTTTTGGCCATTTTGGTGCCGGAATTCTGTACATCAAGGCAGTTTGGGTGAAGGATCCCACCTGACGTATCCGCAGATATTACAGCTAAGCCTTTGAATATGTTTTACCCAATGTCTTGCTACTATCCTACGGATTGTACCTCCCTGCCGCTGAAAGTCAGAGGATAACCTATGTAATCCTGGTAAGTACAACTCAAGACAAAAGTACCCGTAGGTGAGCAATAAAACCCCACCAACAGTTTCCATCCCGGTTTCCTGAACCATCCCTTCTTCGCGGATGAACTGCCACGAAACCTGATCTCTAAACCCCTTAAAAGCGACGGTCTTTCACAGGACTGGGACAATATATAGTGTTTCACTGTTTCCACCCACTCCATGTGTTTCTAATAATCACCTCCTTTTTTCAGAATGTGACTTCGATTTCGGCTCATGATGGACTTCTGGCAGCCTTGGCTTTCAATGCTGCAGGTGATTTGTTGGCCACGGCATCGGAGAAAGGCACGATCATTCGTGTGTTTTCCATACCTCAGGGCGATCGGTTGATGGAATTCCGCCGAGGATTGAGCAGGTTAGTCCCGAATTCTTCACCCTGTATGAAAGGGTTTGCACGTAGAATTCTTTGTAAATGCCCCGTACAACTGGAGCCAACTAAGTTATCTGAGCTGAAAATCGGTCAACCTGTCTGTCTCCATTTGAGCGCGTACTTTCGTTACTTTACTCTCCTACGAATTTCTCCTGCGAGGGGGTGAAGTGGCTCCGTGAACGAAATCCAGCAGCCAAACCTCCATATAAGGGCTAAAATTCTACCGAGTTGTCTAAGCCCAGACAGTGGTGATCAGCATGTCATAGTTAAGTTCAATCCGAAAACCTTCAGGCTTATTGGTCCTACTTTAATTCATGAGTATTTTTGAGCTACCCAGTATTCGTTCACATAGTTTCCCAATTCTGGAGGGACGACCGCCAAGAACCTGCCAAAGATCGTTTCTTCTAAGATGCGGTTTACCGTTGAAACACCCCCTAGAGTATCAACCAGTTGACATGTCCTGAGGGTATTTTCTCCAGGCGGAAGTGACTGTACGTATACGCTTCAAATGTCAATACCAACTAATGCGGGACTGGTATTGTGAAAGAGATATCCGGAGCCTGGAGAGTATCAAATGGGGCCATCTCAGCTTTTCCAGTGATTCGGTCTCGCTAAACTGTAGTTATCCTTATGATTGTGATTTCAACACCGCGGTTAGTCCCGTACAACCGCGTTGCTTTGTTCGAACAAAACCTTAACGTAGACTGAGACGCGGTATGGGCAACAGGAGGTCTAATGCGACGCTAGATGGAAGTTGGCAACATGAGCGCCATTGGGATCGGCTGGCAGCCGTATCTTACGACCCCTCCGGCCAAGAGTAAGCAAGAATTATTACAGTTTTGGATTTCAAATGGATCTTCTGAATTCCCTGTTGCTTACTTACACGAGCCATGTCTCAGGGGCACTGTTGGTAGAAGAACTGAAAACTTTTTGGTTCCTTGGCCTAAAGAGCCCATGCTCTGCGCTAACCTGGTGCATACTACCCTTCGAACTCGGATGCATATTGTGTTGCTGTTCAAATACACACAATTGGAGCCATCGTGATTCTGGCCTTAGCTTCAGTCGGTCTCCAGTGTCTCTTCCAGTTGAATAGAGCGTCTTCATAGATGGTACATCCGGGAGCGTGACTTTATTATTCTACTATTCAGCGGCCAGTAGCAGACGGTGCACTCAAACATGATCTGAGGTCATCTTATTACGCGTCGCCTGCTGCACACGAGTTTTGCAGTCAGTTTCGCTCACATCCGTCAGCTCAGCTCACGTTGTTCAACCACACGGTCACAAAGTAGCAAAAGCGTAATAAGGTAACTATTCTAATTCGACGCTCCGTTACCCACCAAATCGCCGCCAACCAGATGACCAACGGCAAGAAAAATCGATCATTGAGGTGTTTCGAATATATTTATTTCCCTTTTTAGGTGGGCAAATTGAATGTTCGTTCCATGACGTAATTATGGGTTGATCCATTTTCATAAAGACAATAAAATAAACTGATAATCGTTCAGCTGTAACATCCTGTCGGTGCCTAGCTGACATGCCACCCGAAGGAAGCACGAGGGCTGGGATACTGCCAGGTCGCCCAAGCCTAGACGGAGGAAGTCCAGAGGCAGAGGCCGTGTTCGAACCACGGACCTTTTGGTCAGTAAATTCGTGCTCTGACCACTGAGCCATCTCCTCTTTTCATGTTCTGTCGGCGACCACGAGACTAGATGTGAAGCAGCCCATTCGAACCTGACGGTGTTTGAAAACAGTCGGACTGATGAACAATTGTTGTCATTCGCCCACAAAGATGCTTGTACTGTCGTTGGGATAACTTGCTGCATGAGTGGTCACTTCGGGACACACATTCCTCTATTCCCGGCTCGTGATGTTCCCGAACTCAAGTGGCATACATGTATAATTACTGTGTGAGTTCGCTCCTTCCGTTTGAGGTAAAGTTACCAAAGATTTTTTTATTTTGTGATGGCAGGTGTAAACAAGGCTGAATCTCTTCAAAAGAGAACTGGACTTTTACAGATTGCGCCGTCTGTGTGAAAGGCTGTGATAACGGTAATACCTCAGCTCAGTTCTCCGTCTGGACTTTCCAAGCTAGCGTTTTCGGTAAAAGAACCGCCAAAACTGCACAAAGTGCCTTAAACGTCAAGTGAAAGTGAGCGTGCGAGTCAACCGTGAAGTCTGGTGGACACGGAAAACCAAGGAAATGGAAGAGGCACAGAAATCCGGTAATGCCCGAAGATTATTTCAACTGATCCGCGCGACCGGTCCTCGGAAACAGCCTGTGGGCGAAAACATCAAGGATCAAAATGGAGTGACCACCTTGCATAAAGGAAAACGCATCGACCGGTAGGCCGAATACTTCGGACAGCAGTTATCGTAATCACCAGCTGCCACTCACCTGGAGCCCACACTTGATGTGGAACCCTGGATGGTGAACGTGGAACCGCCTACGGCCTCGGAGGTTTATATCTGCATATGTTCTGTCAAGCGCCACCGAGCCTCTGTTCCGGATGACCTCCCACCCACATTGTTCAAAGATGGGGGTGAAGTCCTCAGTCAGCGCTTGTTTGATCTGTTCGCTTGCATTTGGGAAAAGGAGACCGTCCCAGACAACTGGGGAGAGTCGGTGATAGCGCCCACTTTAAAAAAAGGGGCTCATAGTGAGTGTGATAACCACAGGGGGATCAGCTTGACCCCGGTCGTAACGAGACCGTTGGCGTCGCTTGTGCTTCGTCGCCTTATGGTGGCTCGTGAGACGCTGACTCGAGAGCAGCGAGCAGGATTCCGGCCTGGTAGGGGTTGCGTTGACCAAATCTTCTCACTCCGTCAGGTGCTAGAACAACGCCATACGTATAAGCGATCCATGATTCTAGTATTCTTGGATTTCCAAGGCGCATTCGACTCGGTTGACCGGTCTGTTCTTCTTGACACGCTTGCCCACCAAGGAATGCCCCGGAAGTTTGTGAACATGATACGTTCTTTGTATTCTTGGACTTCCGGACTTCCGGACTTCCAAAAGCTTCCGTACACAAAGCGGTGTCCGTCGGGGATGCCCACTCTCTCCTTTCCTATTTAATTTCGTGATCGATGAGATACTGAGACGAACGCTGGAAGGTCTCCAAAACCCCGGTGTTCAGANTTATCATTATTTTAACTAGGCCCTCGGTAGCCGAAACGTGACAGTTTTTGCTAACTATTTTGGGTTGAGGACCGGCATTGTCCACCACTCAACTCCCATTTCGATATATGAACTTCATGCTTCTTAGCCGGACTCTATTTGTTTCGGTAAGGTTTTGAAAGCCACCATTGTATTCACAGGACTTCCAAAAGACCACCAAACCATAGTCGCACATCCAGCAGGATCTAGTGTCACTGAACACGCCATTTACAGTCCAGCTAGAGGCACTGGAAGTTGTGGAGCGTTTTATGTACCTTGGAACTTGTATTAGTTCTGATTGTAGTGTGACAGCTGAGGTCGATGCACGAATCTGCAAGGCTCGGGTCGCGTTTGCTAATTTGAGACATCTGTGGTATCAAAGCGGTATGCCCCTGAATTTGAAGGGACGTGCGTATCACGCTACAGTGCGGCCTGTTTTGTTGTATGAATGAGACTTGGCCTCTTCTAGTAACGGAACTGAGACGTCCTCAGGTGTTCGACAGTCGTTGTCTCAGGACCATAGCTCGTGTGGTTTGGTGTCGGAGAATCCCTAACGAGGCAATTCTTAAGCGAGTTTTCGTTTGTGCAACGGGAACGTTCATTGAACAATGTGTCCAGCACCGGAAGGTGCGTTCCTTAGGCCATGTATTGCGTATGCCGAACCATCGTTTGTCGAAGAGAGTGCTGTTTTTCGTGCGCGATTCGGAGTGGCAGTAGCAGAGAGGTGGACAACCCTTGAGCTCGCAGAGGCGTGTGAAAGAGCTTACGAAACATTTGGGCACTGTCGGTGCTACTTGCCTTCCACGATTGAGACCGCGTGATTCCCATTGCGTCCGGTTGGAGACGCTGCAAGATATGGCTGCTAATAGATGTCGATGGCGTTCTTGTTGTCAGTTTCTTTCCAGATTTTGTAAATTAGTGTCTGGAGGTGTAGGCACCTCGGAGTGATCGTAGTAAGCTTGCACTTAATCCCTTCTCTATCCACCTTTATGCTTTTCTTCACAATAAAGCTTTCAAATAAACCATGGTTGTACGGCAGCGAAGCACGAGTGTTTAACACTGATGTCGTGCTGTCCATAATGGTGATGATGATGATGATGATTACACGCTACCAATAAATGAAACAGTGCATTTAGGCTGCACGATGGATGAGCATGCAGCAACCTGAATTGGGATGGTTGGAGCACATGTTGTACCGGCTTAGTTACGTTCCAGTGGCCAAGTTAAAATTACACTCCTGGCAAGATCTCAAAAGACCTTCAGGATTCAATTTGGTGCACCGTCGGGATACCCGTTCAAACCCATGTATGACCGGATAACCCATTTCCATATGCGCATCTGTGCTTGCTAGTCCGTGTGCATTGTGCTCAGAAAGTGGTAGACGACCCGACCAGGCCATCTTATTCAGCTACCTTATTTGCGCACTGTGCGTTAGTTTCGTGGCGCTAATTTCTGAAATATAATTATTGATTAATCTCTCCAGGGCATCAAAGGATTTGACTGTGTCCCTGAGAGAGGTCGGTGAGTATTACATATGGGTGACCCATATCCGCTATGTTCATCCGTCCTAAACTGGGAAGCCCAGTTCAAAGTTCCCAAATGTTGCTGGCGGTTTCAGATGACTGAAAAATGATCTTTCCTGGGACCACTTTCTCAGTAGATGGTTTACTTCCAACATAACTGTGTTATAGTTTGTAGGGAACCTGCGTCCACAGGCTTTTCCGGTTCATGCTACCATGTTCCACAAGTCGCTTTCCATTTATTCATTGGAGTAGACTCAGTTAACAGATGTCAAAGTCGAATGTCTCATTTCTTGACCTCGGTTGACGAACTGCACGTCCAAGATGGTCGTTGAAGTCCAAGATGCCAACCGCTAAGTAGAATCTATCCTTCGCTTCACACCATTTGCTCCTGGTAGACACAACACACACGCACACAGTTCTTACGCTAGTCGTTATCGGTGCATTGTTGCAATGCAGTAGGCTTCGTTGTGCCCATTTGTTTCCTGCTGGAGTCGTATTGTTTTTTGATGTCTTCGTCTGCGTCATACTTGACGATGGCTAATACACGTTGTATCGATATTGGGTTGTTTTCCCTTTAATGGGGATTCCATCCTCTAAGTGAAGCCAATGTATGCTGAAAAGCATTCACAGCTACTTCATCTTTATTGAAAGTCACAAGCAATGCACATCTCACATTATTCCGTTAGGGAGTCTCGAACCTGCGACCTCCGGGCCAGTAGTTTGAACCGTTCGACCGGCAGATCAGCAATGTGACCAGCTCACACATGGACAGGATATAGCGCCATTCATCCTTCGATTACGGAAGCCACATCCAGTGGGCGCGTGTTGACTGGCTCCTCGGGTGACGACTTCTCAGATAGAAGTTTCACTCATCAGGTGAAGTTTATTCTTCCACTGAGCTACTCTTAGATTTGTGGTCGTTTGAGGAGCTTTGAGAGTCTTTAATGTTCAAATTGCTGCCCGAGTAGTCGCAAATTCGAGACTCCATGGAGTTTTGTGACATGCGCACCTCTGATGTTTCTCAATAAGAATGAACTAACTGTACAGCACTTCTCGGCTTTTCAGCGTAGAGTGGCTCCACTTACAGGATGAAATCCCCACTAAAAATTCGCAAATCTCCTCGCACTACCAATATTGTTCCCTTCCTTGTTTTTCGCTAGCTTCAGAGAACAAAAAAAGCTTCTGTGTAGGAAGTATCAGTGAAATCACCAGCTGTTTTAGCACAGTACAAGAAATGACATCAACTAGACACTGAAAATTACTACGTACCTACATGTCCTAAATGAGTGGAAATCAGTTCATCTCGAGAAAGTCATGAATTCATGGATGGACCGAGCGTGTGTGTTCTGGTCACTGATATTTAATCGAATTGCTTGTCTTAACCGCAACGGCTCGTGAAATAAATAAAAAAATCCGCTTCATATCGCAAAGTTTCGATTCACTCCAAGAGCCTGTGTCAAACGACCGAGGAAACACTATTTACAATGTGCGAAACTTAGCTAACATGGCCAGTTAGGACACATGTGAGAAAAAAAGTAATTTTTTCGCTTGGGCTGGATGGAACTGCTACCTCGAGGTCAACGAAAAACAGGAGGGGTCACCTAAGGCCAAAGCTTTGACGGACATCGTCGCGTTTTTTATTGTGTGTGACTGTGTGTGGTGGATGGGTCTCTCCGCTTGGGTTTTACCCAAGCTTATTAAAACAAAATTCCCCTCGTTAGCTTGGTGGGTTGCATAACCCGGTACTGGTGCTATCGTCTCGAGTGAATGAGTCTTGCCAAGCCCTTGGTAACTCTGACCCCTCCGATCTGTTTAAGACGTTTGAATTTTGCTCGAACCATGAAGCTTTCTTACAGTGTGAAAAGCACTGCTGAATTCGGAAAAAAATCGATCTGCTGTTTGAGGTGCCGCAATTGCTGCTTCTCCAAGTCAACTGGGCCCACAGAGTGTTTCCTAAACGAACATTTGTGTTCATTCATATGTACAATTGTTCAATAAATTCATTTGATTGTATGGTAGTGAAGCACCAGTGTACTCATCTGGTGATGATGATGATGACGATGATGGTGTCCAACATAACGTTCAGTGTCCCAAGAATGATAGCGGGTCCTTCAGGTTGACAGAGTTTTGGTAGCTTAGAAGGCTCAGGATTTGTTTGATATCCTCGGGCGTATTGATCGTCGAAGAGATCCATTACTTGGACTGAGTGTTAGCCGATGTGTTTATTTAGCTCAGTCCGGGGTATGAAGCGGCCATGTTCCCCCCGTTTCAGAAAATTTTGAGAAAGCGATTGATAGATTTCTGATACGGTGACGTATTTATCGGTTCCAAACGTTTTCCAACTGACTTTCCCTTTCTTTCTCATCGGAAGGATTAGTCAGCATATTCGCTATTCCGAATGGCTGCTATCCGCTTAATACACACACACATTCGCACTGGGTGTGAAACACCGATAGTATTTTCGGTGAACTGCCGTGCCAGTATTGTGGTCGTCAGACCTCACAACCATCGCAGCATCGTTTCCTTTTCTTTAGAGCACTACTGAGGTGAGACGCATTTAGATAATGATGGAATTCATCGACACCGTCGTTTTTTCCAAACATTTTCCAAGGCTTGCCAGCAGTTTCCCTTCAAAGTCGTACGTGAAAATATTCACTCCAGTCGAGGAGTTCAGTGGCTCCATCGCACATCCTGCCGCTTGTTGGTCAAGTTTAGTTTAGTGCATGGAGGGGGTAGACTGTATACATCGATTTCACTCACGTCACTCTCGTTTGAACAGTTTTTATTCTCTCTTGGCGCAGTTATTCTGGTGAGTTCACACATAGCTCAAACGTGAACACCTTCATCGGTTCGTGATAATTCAGCCACGTCGAGCGTGCGGCGGTGGAGTGGTTCTAACACATTAACCTCGCATGTCAGACGTTCACAGTTCAAATCCCGACACAGGGTATGAACTGCTGATTAGCTCCAATGGGAGCTTCTCTTTTTGGAGGGCACTTGCCAGATGGCCGCAAAACAGCAGGAAGACCGTTCAAACGGGATTGATGTGAACATGAATTCTACAGATCACACAACCACCAACACTTAATTTCATCCATTGTAGGAAGATTATGTTCCTCCAGCTGCTCGCGGATGAGGTGAGAACTCACCGATGCCGGTACATTTCTGAAAAGTTGGACAATATCGAAATTCACATGACATTCAACTGAGGTGCGATTTTTCAGCTCCTGCTGTGACTTTCTCCAGTGGTTTAAGAAAGTTAGTTGGTGCGTGACCGAGAGCCAAGCGGTCGAATGTGCGCAGTCGGTCGTAAAGGAATCCTTGGTTTGTGTGTCTTAGGGAAACCGGGGAAATGTGTGTCTGATGAGGACTTTGGATTGAAAGTATATCAAAGTGGCTTACTTGATTTATCCTTGACCCTCCTGAGAAGGTCAACGATTTGTGTCTCAGCTTTGTTGACAGTTATTTCAATTTTCCATGAACTTCTTTCACCCCATACGTGTTCCTCTTATCCCTTATCCTGACAATGAATTTCCCATTGAGGACAGGTTCATTCTGATGGGTTCACAATTTCGGACGCCCTATTCTACGTACATTCAAACAGTACATGACTTGGTGGAGGTCCCGTCTCCTTACATCCTGATGATTCTGATTGATGCTTGTTAGTTTGGAAACGGAGCGAAAGAATAAGTTCATCAAAAACTTTAAGATTCTGCTGAAAACAGCAAGATCGCTTGCAATCTGGGTTCAGTTAGAACATAAGGTGGGGGGAGAGAGAGAGAGAGATGGCTCAAGTGGTTACAGCGCGAATTTGCTGACCGGAAGGTCCGTCGTTCGAACACGGTCTCTGCCTCCCGACTTCCCCTGTCTAGGCTTGGGCAACCTGACAGTATCCCAACCCTCGTGCTTCCTTCAGGTGACATGGCAGTTAGGCACCGAAAGGTGCTACAGCTGAACGATTTCTTTTTAGAGCATAAGGTTGACGGAAACTCGAAGAATGTGCCCACCGAAAGTAGAAGGGCGTAACGGGTCGTGGGCCGTGGAAGAGTTTTCACCAAGCTTATGAGTAATCTGATACATCTATACACCAACATTACATTCTGGTTGCATGTCATGCCACTTCTAACTGATTCCCCGTATACTCATTTGCCATTGTCTTCGTTTCCCCTTCACTTAGGTGTGTTTCAATTTGCTGCTTATCGTTCAGCCTCAATAATCAATTTCTCGTGGCAGCTAGTCACACAGAGACGGTACACGTATTCAAGCTGGAGACGCGATCGTAAGTTCCAAGTTTTACCGTTATTGGTTAGCGAAATTCGACGGCTGTACCGTCCCGGATCACGTGTTTGTTTTTTGAGGTCGCTGTCGTCATGTGACTCCAGCTTGTCAATGACTGCAACCTCGATCCAATTTGTGGCTGCCGTGAATAATGCTTAGCTTCGTTATCTCAATCCAGGTCGGTAATGTCGAGTGGTTTTTGACCGAGTTGAATTGCACTGGATGGACGAGCTGTTAGCATTTCCTGGGTTGTTGAATGTGCTTACTTCGTTGCAGAAAGACTGGTTTGCCGAACAGTCGATTTCAATAACATCTCGACGGACTGGGCTGAGTGATGAGTGCTTGGACCCTAAAAAAAAACATGGTCCTGTCTATCCGTGGGTCAGCTAGAGGCATTTAAGTATGAGCGTCAATCTCTGTCAACAGATGATTTCGAAAACGAAGGTGCTACTGTGTACATAGAACACAAAGTGCATCACACGGGCTATCCTTCTCACACAATCTAGGTCATGAAAACAGAACAGCTTGACCCACAGAAACCCACAGGCGTCGCTGGGCCGAATCAAGTCAAGGATAGCTCTGCGCCTATGTGTGACGCGAGCCTACCCCGGTCGTGTCTCAACTTGTTGCATATGGAAACTTGATTTTTTGTCCGACGTAAGTTGCATGCGTGAATGTTGATGTTCTTACAATCCCGGACCGTGCTAAAGGCGTGCACTATTGTAGCGTCACATGACGTTTTTTGTGGTCCATCTCAATCCAAGACGCCCTCGCTGGAAGCTTTTTTCCAATACATTTTAAGTGAATGATTTTGACCCTAAATCTGCAGCCAATTATCCATCATTGATCACATTTGAAAATACTGGGACGATGAACTTCGTCCTGCGCCTTTTGGAAGGGCTACTTAACTGTTTCCTGAACAATGTTGCCTTACGTTTGTAGCATCCTTACAAGGTCATTGTCTGTCGGAGGCAGTAACGGTTGGTCCGTCATGTGGCTCTCATGCTCCATAATGGACGTATTCCTTGGAAGTTCACATTTGTTTATACGGACTTATGGGCTCGTGTTTCAAAGTTTTCCTCACTGTAGCAAAAAACACTATTAGGAAATAATTAGACTATTTCCTGGTTCGGTGTATTGCTTGCTTCGTGTTTCGGTCCAAACTGAAGTCAGTATTAACAAAGAGCGAGATGGCTCAAGTGGTTAGAGCGCGAATTTGCTGACCGGAAGGTCCGTCGTTCGAACACGGTCTCTGCCTCTCGACTTCCCCTGTCTAGGCTTGGGCAACCTGGCAATATCCCAACCCTCGTGCTTCCCTCGGGTGGCCTGGCAGCTAGGCGCCGAAAGGGTGTTACAGCTGAACGATTTTTTCAAACTTACTGACAGCGTAACACCAACTGTGGCATGCACTTACGTCTTTACAGCAAACTACGTTGGAATACTACTTCGTACACCACGCTACAGTCTTTCAGTATTCGGTTACGCCCGCGGTCACACCATGTGTGCCAACGGACATGTTCGAACAAGCGGTTGAAAATCGGCCTGTTCACTCGTGAGTAAGCTGCTTATCCTATTGGTCGGTGGAAAAAATCGGTGCTCCTCCGTCTACAATATCTGCTCGCTGGTTTACATAATCTACGTGACCACCGAACACTATTAGGCTAGCCAACGTCACGCATCACGTTCCAATGGGTGTAGTGGTAAAAGGAGTTTTGAATCGGATGTCTTAATCACAAGCGATTAGGCGGATTTGATCAATCGGTGGATTCGCACGAATCCACATCAATCCTTACGCTGGTACTAGCGGTTGGAGCTTCTTTTTCCCTATCTAATGACGTGGGACGGCTACGCTCAATTTCGTCCGCACCATCTACTTCACCACGATGTACTAACAGATCGATTAGGAGCAAAAAAATACTTTGGCATCGAAGAAACTGGTACACGTCTACCTAGGATCACTGCGGATCGATGACCGAAGAACTGCCTTTGGCGTATGTGACACTAACAGGTTGAGTTCTCATCATCTCACCAAATTTCGTCATCATGTGTACGGGGATGCTCGAGAACAACATTTAATGCACCGTACATCTTTCTCTGTAGCTAGACAGGGGAATTATTTTTCTTGCACGTTCATGATGGGGCCTCTTCCGAACAGAGCCTTTTGAGCTGTAGGGTGCGCGAGACACGGTGATTGTTATATCTAAGTAATCGTGTCTTTCGACGGTTTTTGCTGTGCTGTGAGCGACTTGTCTGATGAAGAAGAGCCGAGGCAACCACTGGTCGACCAGTCAACTGGATTGTTTTTCCTGTCTAGTTGAACTGGAATGAGTTTTTTTTTGATCAGCTGATCGCCCGACCCTTACCGTTGTGGCTCTCGTTGGTCACATGTCTGCGGATTTCGTTCAGCCGATAATCGGCCCGGCGTCATCAATATGCGATAGCGACCCACAAATTGATCTTTGGTATGCTGCAGCGTCATCCACTATGCTTCTGATTCCAGTGCGGTGGTGCCTCAAAACAGCGGACTTCCAAACAACTGAAAACGTCGTCTGTACTGCATAACTTGAACTGCGGTTGGATAGAACATAACGTAGTTGTGTTCCATGTGAGCATCCTTTTTGACTCTTACCTCTCGATGTTCTTGGTTTTCTGACGATTTCCCTCACACCTACTCCGTAAACAAAATGGGCGAAACTGGTAACATCCATCCTGTGTTTTGTCATTCTGAGGCTTTTTTCCCTATTAAGGCTTAAAGAGAGTTGGACTAATTTGGTCGTATAAGGATGGGTCACCGTCATTTGGAAGAACGAACATCCTGCTAACCCTGAGGAATGGTGCGCACAGGCACATGATCTTTCGTTGCGGACTGTGTTCAACCTGTCGTCACTGCCTTGTACTCTCCATGTACTCCATGTTGGTACTGAGTTGCCCTTCAGAAAAGGTAATACATATGCTCTCATTGAGGCACCGTGTTTGAAGCAACGACATCAGGTTGATAGTGATTTTCTTGCATCTAATGTTAAAGTTTTACTTCGGGATTTCGGATGGAATCAGTTTATCTAGGTACTGAGAAACACTGAACAGTTGTCTCTCCTCATCATCACCTGTGAGTACCTCACGAATCTCGAGTCCGAAACATTCAGGATAGTAGTGGGACACCACGATTTGGGGTACAGGTGACTGGACTGGAGTTTGACCAGCTGCACCTAGCACTAAAACAGCGACAAAATTCTCTGCCCCAGTATTAACAACGGTGGTCAGCACTATCGAGTTGTAACTGATGTCCGTTCGACAATTTCAAACGCTTGAACTCCTTAGAGAAAGCTTAACTAATTAATATAGAGTCGTTTTTGCTGTTCTTAGTCGAAAGCAGCCCAGATGTGAAATTCCTGTCCGTCTCAGAACTACATATACTACTTACTTAGTGTCGAAAAATGTACATCGCCGTGTAGGTTTCTATATTCAATTGGTAGCTAAGTTTCTACTGTAACATCAGACGCTGAATGAAAGCTTACCTGTGCGCTTGTGGATCTATTGAGTTCGACATAGTTCAGTTGCTGAGGTGCGAACTTACTGACCGGAAGGTCCGTGCTTCGAATCCGATCTCGATTGTTCCTATCTAGACTTGGGCAGCCTGACAGTATCTCAGCTCTCGCGCTTCTTTCGGGCGTCTTGGCAGCTAGGCACCGAAAGTGTGCTACAGCTGGACGACTTTATTGCGGCTATGTTAGCATCTCTCTCGCACTGAGGAATAATTCATTCACATTAATGTTACTATATTTGTGGCCGGTTACGTACATAACGACGATGCTATACCCATGCTTGTTAGAAACCAGTCCATAAGATTCCACAGCTGATAGTGATGATGTGGTGATGATGAAAGGCAGTGTCGTGCCATTTACAGATGTCACGAAAACCATTGAAGCGGATTTTATGGTATAGTGAACAGAAAACCGCTATTCACAGTAGATCCATGTTCCTGACGTTATGTACTGTCGCCCAATTTCTTGGACAGACTCGGCTTGCTTAAATCGGGGCCCAATAAGAATCACGCACACGGGTCGCCACACACTTTATGCATCATGACTACATTTTTCCGCTTGGTCAAACATCGACAGCGACACCATCATGAGAGCTAGAGGGAATCTCACTATAGCTGTGTGTTGCGCTACAACTGACCTCAGAGCGTGACCCATTTATCAAGGTTTGTTTATGCCACATCCTTTTCCAAAATTGTTGGCGCCACTGGAATTGTACATCATACCAGTGAAATTATTTTAACCTGCAAATGAATCAATAACTCGCCAAATTCCGAGTGAATGGTCTTCGAAGTCAATCAGGTGATTCACAGATTTTCTCCGTCAACTTTTCAGGTTGCGTGTAAAAGGGACTGCAGTTTAGAGCCCATATTTCGCACGGATAGGGATTAAAGGTCTTTACAGATATTTCCAACATTTCGAACTACATAGTCGAAGGATATAATCGAGCGCAAGTACATGATTTCATCATCATCATCATTTTCGGTTGTAAGAACCGCGTACTTGTCGTACGGTGGTTGTAGCTGCCATAGTTTCGTTCACCGATGATTTGGGGAGGTGGGGTATGTAACTGTGCATTGGAGGCGGGTGCTGATAAATTGGTGCGTAAATACAGCACTGTCAAGTGGGGGGATTGGGAAGGGGGCTATGCATTGAAGGCAATAGCTTGGATGCACGAGCGCCATTGAGGGCGCGACTGGACCATGTCTGACAATGTCTCTTACCATTGATGTGGCCCGTCTTGGGGTCCCCATCCAGGAAGACGGCAATGACCAGCGCAGCTGAGTTTGCTGGTAGTGGCTTTTATACTTCGCTGCCAAGTCATTGTTTGACCGCCTCTGGCTCGTTTCCACCCTTCACGTGGTTGTGATACAGTCTTTGTTCGAAGACGACCGCATGGCCTTCCTGTTGTCAAAGTAGTTCAAAGCCCCACACTGCACCTCCACACTTTAATGAGCACTGCTCACATTGGATAGCAGCACACTGTTGACTAGGGTAATGGTTTCTGTAAATATCCTGGCGAAATTCTTCCTGCACGATCTGCCTAGAATGGTTGACTTCGGGGGTGGGTTTTATGCTTTAGCTAGCCTGATAACAAAATACATCTTTGCACCTAAAGTGCTTCCAAACGCAACTGCGAACAGGTTATCCGCGACGGGCTCTTTCGCGTATGCATATTTTTATGGAATGTACCTTTGCGCTGGTAGTCCAGTTTTCTAACCGCGAAGCGTTTACAGTCGCACGTGGGTTCAGTGGGCCACTCCGTTGGAACGCCGATAATGCAGGATGAGGAAGGGGATTAATTAAGCCGCAAAAAGAAGACGAAAATCGGCGCGTAACGGATAAATTATTAAGGTTGGCGAGTAAATACCACGACTCTACGGGACACCTAGCACCGCCGGTCATGATGTTTTTTCGTCATTGATGCTGTGAATCTCTGGAACACACAAAGCTCGCAGACAGCATCAACCAACTCTGTTACGGCCAACGAGTACGTCCTTTGTGCTCCCCCCTCCCAGGGTGTACCCTGTCCACTCTGCATCTCCTTCCAATCAGGACAAGCTTCAGAAAAAAGGTGCGGTGGGACAATCGATTGTCCCATACCTGTATCATCCGTCTGACTTGTTTTCGAAAGCCATTCGTCGCACTTCGGCGTTCCCAAGGCCCGTTTGCAATGCATCGAAAGTACTGATGGGCACAGTCATGCAGTCACTTTTCATCCTAAATGTACACTGGCCATGTTTAGCTGCCACAAAGCAGTATGCGACGCGCTGCAGCCTTCTAAACCTTGCCTTTTATCAACAAACTGTCACAAGTCGTCGCCATAGTTGCCTGAACTGGGCTGGCATTACTGCGGCCCAGTAAGATATGACTATGCATATAAGTTAATTTGCCAGCCAATTCTGCCTCCTCGGATGCCACGATCGGTTTTGGCACCTTACACTTTGAAGATACTGAACGCATTATGAGAAGCACGACAATATGACAGAAGTCCCCCGGAGGAGTGGGTCGATGGAAGCCACCGTGAAGGGAGGGACCTTCCAGCCTCTTGATGGGAATTCGTTCAGCTGCAACACCCTTTCGGTGCCTGGCTGCCACGCCACCCGAAGGAAGCACAAGGGCTAAGATATTACCAGGTTGCCCAAGCCTGGACAGTGGCAGTCGAGCTGCTGAGGTTGGGTTCGTACTCCGGACCTTCCGGTTATTAAGCTTGCTTCTTAACTACTGAGCCACCTCGAGCTCGTGTATAGCATTAGACATCAGTGTGAGAGCTTCCAAGACTCATTTTTGGGCAAAATTTACGGTCTTTGATCCAGTTTACCTCCTGGTGAAAATGTGGTGCTACTCGTACTGTATATCGCTAATTGTAAACATCCGTTCCGGTTGTTGCTTCGAAGTAAACCGCGTGAGTTACCTGTAATTTGTAGTTTCTTGTTAGTTTTGATCCCTGCTAACCTCTGTAGGAATTCCAATCTGAATCGAACTGCTACTTACTACAGGTGATGTTGTATCTTGCCAGGTCATCAGAAAACCAATACATTTACTTGACAATCGATAATAATCTTCTCAAGCTCCACTCAAAACGAATCCATTGCTTTCAATTTGAAGCCATCGCCGGCGAAAACTTCACGGGAAACAAGCCGTGACACGACAACGTAAAATGAGAGTGACAACACCCAAACGAACTACTTTGGGTGCTTTGCAACTTCATGGCCATATGCCACCTGATTTTGCTTGCATGCAGTTAGACGTGGCCTTGTAACTGACTCCAGTGATATGGTTTCAGTTCTTTAGCGGACTGCGATGGTCTTATGATGGTTTAGTTTAGCAAGAGACTCTCGTTCAATCGCATTGATCATTTATTGCCTCGACATGATGCTCAGATCTGTTTATTCCAATGCTTTTGGACAGTGTTGGCACCTTGTTCTTCATCGTCTTCTATGAGGGAAACCCGCCATTTTGCACTCAGTTCCCATCTTTCATTTTTGTTTCATCTTCTTACCAAGATATTCTTTTCTCATGGTCATGTGGCGTTTGGGCACCGTTACCGGCAGTTGACTTATTAGGGTCAATGATGATTCTTCCCTCACCTACAAGCCGCTAATCATCAAAACCACCAAGTGGTGCAGAAGTATTCTGTCGCAGCCAATCGTAAGAAGAATACTAATGTCCGGATCAATAAGCTGAAGAAGTGCTATTTCAAGGAGAGAAGGACCCAAGCTCTTTCCTCAATAACAAAGTTAGGACTGCGCACTTGGTTTTGAACTTTTCCAGCCAGGTTTTAAGCAGGTGAGAAGCCATCGGTGCGTCAGCTTGCACTCAAAACTCACGCCGCACAAAGCTGCTATCCGGTCCTTGGAACGTGGTTTTCAACTTCATTATTTTTCGACTATGGGATTTTTCCATTCAAAGGTAAAATCACCCTTCGGGTACTAAAGTCATGGACTCTAGGGGATGGGGGTGACCTCGCCAGAGACAGGATCTCGTGTAGAAATCTGGCGAGAAACGCTCGCTGTCGTTTGGAATGGCCTATCTTTGGGAGTCTCTCTTGAGGATGTCTCGTTGTTCACTGTATTTGGTAGTTAGGTGGAATGTGATTCAATCAGTGCTATATCTGCATACTCTAGTTTAGGCAGGTCTCTTTCCCCGGAAGAAGTTCGACGTCATGGAAAGTAGACAAAGTTGAACGATAAAAACGATGACGGAATATCTTGAGGAAGACCAATTTTTATGATGGACTCGGTGGAATATTCAAAATAACTCTCACGCGCTCAGGGATTTTGTAACTTAAGTTTTTTGAGCATCTTTGAACGGAACTCATCGCCAAAACATAGCACAATCGACTGAGCCGAGTGCCATTTTTAAGTCTGCAGATGTGCCGTGTTCCTGAATCTATATTTTCTGGGTATTTTGATCTTACTGAATAACGCTCGGGTTGTCACTGACAATCAATCAACATGTGCGGTTTTTACGACTGACCTCCAATCCCTACCCCAATAGAGGGCGTATAACGGTTGATTGCCTGCGAAGAACGGACAGTTTGGAGAACCCATTGTCTCTTTGTTCATGTGCATCGCTTGGAAGTTTTTTCTTAGTTCAAGACGAGCTAGACGAAAACCTCCCTATGTAATTTGTTATGGGTACCAACCAGGATAGTGCTACTGCACAAGTGACAGGGTCAATTTAGACTACCGTTGGATGTCGTTCACAACCCCCCTTATGACCGCTGTACTCAATGCAGTTTAAACTATTCTCCTTTCCCAGAGGCAATAAAGGTTTGGACGGTGGACCACTTACCTACACGCGTCGCCGTACTACCTCCAGCGGTTCAGTCGTCAGTCAAGGTAGCACAACTGGCGTATGCCCTAACAGCAGTGAGGATGGCGAATCAGGTCCAGCTGACGACGGACATGTTGCTGCACCTACAGTTGATCGAGGCTCTCCCCTTGTCTCGGATCCCAACGTCGGGAGTAGCGGGTCATCAGGTTGGACTGGTGGACTCATGGGCTGGATGGGAAGTACTTTAAAGGCCTACTCATCTTATTTACCTCACCAGGTTTCTGAGATATTCGCCCAAGACCGTGCTTTCGCCTATGCACGTATCCCGTCCAGTTCATCCAGTTTCCTATGGTCTGCGACCGGCAGGGGGAGTCCACAGTGCGTTGTTGGTACTGTTGCTGGTGGCGCTGTTTCGAGTGTCGCGGCTGGTGATGGTTCAACCGGTTCCCCTGTTCTCGTTTCTCAACCTGTTGGATTGCACAAAGTGGCCGCGGTTGTCTTGTAAGTTGAGTTAAGTTTGGCCCGATCTTAGGGTGTTTATTTACCTGCCTCTTTTAGCTACCAAAACCAACCGAGAATCATAGTTGCTGGACTCGACGGCTTGGTGCATACGTTTGCCATTGATCCGATTAATGGAGGCGAGGCAACCTTGTTACACACGCAACGGTGAGTTGGACACTTTTTCCAGGTTTATTTTAGTCCTCCCCCTTTCTCAGACATGTGTTCACTTCTCTCAGTATACCGTTGAATAGGCCTCCAGTTCTCTGGCTAAACACATCTATGGCCATGTGACTTCCAATCTTTTCGTTTGTATCCTGTGTGATTGGTCGACCACTGTTTGACTGTTTAAGCGCATCATGACTCTGCATACTAAGGTTTGCGTGATTCTGTCACATTGGTGTGCTGTTACATTGCTCTTAGTTGTTAGTGTGCCGTCTTATATACCAGTAAGCAACGCATGTGTGGTCTGCTAACGGATTCTGTTTGATCTTTAGTCGTCGCGTGCCACCAGCATTCGACAGCGTTTGTACGTGTGCTTGGTGGAGGGTGTCAGATTCGAAAGCTTGTCAATCTCTGAAAGAATAACAGACAGAGTAGGACTGGCTTTCAAACGTTCGTCGACGGCTTTGTAGAATGCATTTCACATCGACTTACCAGACCCTAGTGTACCTTTCGGCACGTTTAGTGTGACTTACCGTGCCGTTTTTTTCATTAGTCGACTGACTCAATGATGCCAACTGCTCGTTTACACTGAGTTAGTTTCTTTTTACTTCCAAAACAGCCTCCTGTCGCCCAACCCCTCCGGGACTTGTCCTCGTCCGATAGGCCAGGGAAATGGTCCTTCGCATGGCGCTCAGAATCCGCGCTCTACCTCGGTTGCTGAACCAGTGGGTCCCCAGTTGACAGGTGGACCTCAGCAACCTGGTGTGTATGTGGCACCGAGATCGCATACAGGTCCCACATCACGTCCCACCACATTTGCTGCAGCTGTCGCTGGAGGACTCACGGAAGATACAGAAGCCAAAGGTCAGTGAAAGTATGATAAGCTCGCCCGATTGCAACGTGCGTTTCCTTTGACTACATAGGTATGATCAAGAGAATACTTTTCTGCTCATCCATGCAACTGTTTCGTACCGTTTTATCCTGTGAGCACCAAATTGCTGTATGTGTACTCAAAATCATGCAGATTGTCCCTAAAAGCATATTGTGGACACGTTAAATGAACCGTGGTCTTCTTCTTGTTCTCAGCATGAATAGCATCAGCATCGATTCTCATTCGTGACCTCGCTCTGTATACCTCCCGGCCGATTGTGAATCCTTACTGAGCTCCGTAGTGACCGCGGTTGGCCACTCTGAGAAAATTACGAGGAGCGGTCAGTAGGAATGCAGTGAAATACACTCTGACAACCAGATCTCCGACTAACTCTGTTCAATGCCTCGAAACTCACTAGAAAGGTTTCCGCTCATGAAAGTGCGACACTGTAGGTCCATGAGTAGCACCCTCGTTAAATCGCATTGCTGATGAGTCTACACAGTGCCAGGGGCAATTCGGATGCCTACCTTAAAGCAAGTGTTAGGTGCTTTTCCGCCTTGAAACCGAAGTGCATGATACTACTTACTGGATCATAGTTATTCCGAACTATGCCATGCAGACAGATAGTATCTGCTCCTTGATTCGCTTTCCATATCAAGCTACACCGATGGACTACTTCACAAAATTTGTGCTGATCTGCATCTGTATCTATTTGGATATTTAGTTGAATGGGGGCCTCAGGTAGTAAGAGTGAGAGACGAACAGAAAGGATTGCTTCTGAAGGTCATTAGTATGTCAGACCGATAGACCACAGGTGCGACATCAGCTTGGGGCAACCAAAGTGTTTGAGGTTGGTGCATACTAGTCTGATAGCCACCACACAAAATTACTTGTTGCAACGTTATAGGCGGAACACTCGCTAAGGGTCACTGAGTCAAGGCCGAATGGAAATCCAAACCGTTGGATCTGCTTCAAGGTGAGCTGTATCACCAATGAGCCAAAAGGGAACCATACCTGTACGACCGTAATTTGAGTTATTTTTTGCTTTTTACGACAGTACCTACTTCGAGCACCTTCATGGACTCAGGCCTGGGACATGCTTCCACCTGGAGAGATCGTCGTGGGAAGTGACTAATTTTGTTGGTCTCTTGAAGTATATTTTAGTGCTACAGTCCGTCACAGAACGGACCATGCTCAATGACAGACCTCTTTGGGGCAGTCCTTCTAGATGACCTCTTCAGAAAGGCACAGCCGTAACTCGAGAAACCTAGGGTAGGCCTCTTTAAAACACTTTGTACACTGGCTACGTTAATTCGCCATCCGTAGCGTCAAACGAGTTATGCCATGCGACCACAATTGGAACCCTTTGATGATGGCCAAAACGTTCCCCATAGAAACATCACCGCTGAACACTCAGTGGACCAGTCTTTCTACAGTGGGTCTACTTACTCCCTTGTACGCAACCTGGAACCCATGTGTGTTTTCTGAAACGACCAAGACAGCCTTTTTGAGACCAGACCACTGGGTTTTCGTTATCCACACGTTTTTGTGTGGAGTTTAAAAAGCGTCGTACTGCTGCTTTAGACGACCTAGGAGCTGATACTGTCTTTTCAGCCAGACTCGGGGTGTCGCACCAGCGACCTTTTGGCAGAATGAGCACCTTCGATCCAGTGTTTTTCGTGATGGCTCAGCAACCGCCACCCATGCGTTTGCAGAAAACTGCTGGAATATTGTTCCTAAGCTGATTATTTAGCTAATTTCCGTCTTCATGTGTTGGAAATGCATATGGGCTCCTTTGTAGCCTATGTTGGACTGTCTGTATATGCACCATCTTTTGTTAGTTTTCTTAAAAATTACTCCTGCCGTGTTCTCATCTACCTCTTTACATGCCAGGTCATCCATGTAGTATCCAATCGCCAACGGCCGAATCCTAATAATTCAGGTTACGGGTTTTTCCGTAATCAATAGACCCAGGCTTCCCACCACGACCTGGACGCTATACACACCCTCAACAGCAAAAATCACGACCTATGTCTTTCTATCCCCATTTTCGTTTTGTTTTCTCTGATACTCATCAAAATCAAGATACTTGTAATTTACTACCTAACCTACTTTCAGACGCCTCCCATAATCGATTTTCTCTTCGAAGCTTATCGTTCCACAAGGCCTCCCTTTTGCACACACCACTTGCGGTTGGTTTTATCCCTATGTGTCAACCTCATCATCATCATCATCATCATCATCATCATCGTTTTTCTACCACAGAGTATGCACAAGTGGCTGGTGCTGCTGATATTTTCTTGTTTTTCTTTCAGCTCATTCCTACCTGACTAGTGTTCATTCTCACACACTGCCGTAATTCAACGACCTTTCCTTCCGTTCTTTGTACAGTTTTGATTGTGTCGTTCCATTCGGATCCTCTTGTTTTCCACCACTATTTTCTTCTGATGTGACGAGGAATTTGCCATTTTCACGTCATCCTCATTTTAGGGATGGAGTGTGGTAACCGATTAATTGTCATGTTGTTGTTCAATTTTGAATCCTGCTATACTTCTGGGTCTGTAAGGTCCTACTGGTGGCTGATAAGGTGAATTGGCTTTGTCCTTCGGGTTTCAAAGCTATCTGGCACTTTTAGGTTTTCAGTGCATCTGTGTGTGGTGATCAGGGTCACGGTGCCACGGCGTTCGACTCTGATCAACTATGGTGTGCCTCTCTCGGTCGAGTTCATCACTGGTCAGAAGAGCACCCTGGGAAAATTCGAAATCAGGGTGATATACTAGCTATAGCCGGAGCCCTTTCGAGCGGCCGAAAGGAGCTTTAATTTGAGGAAATGCTTTGTAGCGTGTTAAAAACGGTCTTATTAAAGCTTGATCCCCACGAAATCCGATTGCACTCAATGACAGTTACTGGAAAACTGTTCTGAAATCACTTCACTCGCGTTAATGCTTTTCGACGTGTTTTCTACTTTGCCACTGCGTAGTCCTACATACCGACACTGAAATCATAAGTTTCGGTCAAGAATAAGACCGAAATTAAGGTTTAATTTGAGAGGGTCATACAGTGAAAATAGATGGAAGGCAGCTGAGTAAATGGTTCAGCGAAGCTGCTGAAGTTCGCATAAGTAGCGCACAGACAGCCATGTTTGTCGTCGTTCTTCTTGAGGTGGAACAACAAGAGAACACCGGTAATTGTTCGCTCTACGACATTCGAAACCATGATTATGGTTACAAGTACCGAATTGGTAGTCACGCAGCAAAACCGTCCAATGACTCGTTTGCAATCTGGTTTGTTCACTTCGACCGATGTTTGGCGATTGCGCAGCACAGTTGTCTGAGAGACAAGGCCGGATCTCAAGCTATAACGGATAAACGAACGTTTGTAATTATCTAGAATAAAATCCCTAACCTTACTGAACCTGGTGAAACTGTCCGTCAATGTGCGATTGAACCGTTCTTAATCATCCTTCAGCTTGCGTTTCCGGCTGTAAATTTCAAGGTAGCTTGTGGCTACGTTGATACGCATAACAGAACAAGTCTATCCCATCCTGACATGACATCCGTTATTCTACAATGTGGTTTTGCGAGACGGTTGACCTTATCTGTTTTCCACTATCCTCCATCATTTTGACAACGGAAGCTAACTTAGCAATACATCACCCCGGGGTGCAGGATAGATGATCTCTGCGTCCAGCTTAGCGGTCTTTCGTCGGGTACCTATTTTCCTCCACTTATGAATAACAAATAAAGTCTCGCTTTCTCCCCTGTTTTTTTTCAGAAAACATGTCGCTTAATTCTCCGAGTGAGCGAAAATTACCTGATCTCATGATATGTATGAACAATCCAAACAAAGATAGGCAGGTAATTGGTATACACCGACAGGAAGGGCGGCTAGATACGATGTCAAAGTGACTTACTGCGATGCGTGCACCGAATGATTTGAGAGTTGATTCAGCCAACTGAAAAACCTCGCTGCTAAACAGAATCGTTGCGTTGGCGAGTGGCAGCACACCTGTCTCGGTGAAGAAAAAAGATCTGACTGTTCGTCTACTCTCATTCGGTAGTCGTACGGTCAACGCAGTCAGTGGTTTGTAATTTCGAACGGTCATGCGTGCAGACGCTAGACGAGTGGTATCCTGGTTCGGGTTAGTTCATTTATTGAGATCGAATTCGACCGCGCTGGCTACTAGATTTTGACACTTTCCCACAAGTTACTCGTAGCAAGGAACCGTTTGTTTTCGAAGTTATTCACTTACTGAGCCATGAATCGCGTACTATGACACTAGTTCAGACCGCCACATTCCCGGGCCAGTCACCAATTGTAGGGGATAGATAGTTCGCAAGAGTTTATTTTTGGGGGCGCCAAGTTCTTGAGTGGAAAACAGACATTCTTATCCATGGCGGTGTAACGGAAGGTCGTAAAAAGCTCCTACAGACTTCGTCTCCCACACGACACCAAAAAGTCTTACCCTCATGCTTCTCCGTCTACTTTTCCCTAATAATCGTTCAGTTGTAATGCCCTTCCAGTGCATAGCTGTCGTGCTACTCGGAGGAATCGCTAGGGCTGGGATACTGCCCGATTGCCCAAGCATAGACAGGAGCAATCGGGCTGCTGGGATTGGGTTAGAACCACGGACCTTTCGGTCGGTTAGCTCGCGCCTTAATCACTGAGTTCTTCACTAAAGAAGAGTACACTTTTGACCTAGCCCTTTAGTTGAGCGTGCTGTCACCATGTAGCTAACGTCTGTCAGTTACCTGTTCTTCCTAATTAGACTCGATCAGCTGAAATCTTGAGGAGACTGTCCCGCTGATATTGTCTTGTGAAGAGGTACTCACATTCATGAACTCAACTGCAAGCTACTCCCAATATTTTACACTTGAACCTGAAACTTTCTGCCAGAGCTCAGCCATTTTATTGTTCCTTGGTGGCTGCTCGCCAGTTGACCCCTGGCGACCCTGCTGCCACTGGGGATGACAGCGATGGGATGTTCACACTGAACTGTGGCAAAACGGAGTTTCCGCTTTGTGAGTATTGAGTCGCAGTACGTCGCTTCTGTGTACCTGACTCCTCTTGTGGCTCGGTTCCCGTCATTTGACTTCGCAGATCACCAGTGTACATGGCGTCCGTGTTGTAGACAACAAACGGCTACATTCAGGTCACATAAATGAATTTAGAAATTACTGTTTCATATGCATACGCGTGTGTATGCGCATGTAACAGTGCGTAATTTGCCATAGGAATCGCGTGCTGTAGGTGAGGAAACATTGCAAGACAAGTGGAAATGCTACAGAGCTCTCCTCAGAGTTTACATAGAGTGAAAAATTACCGGGAAAAGTGGCCGCCCAGTTGTCAGGAAATACCATGTAGGTCGTTTAAATATGCCACCAAGGTTTGTTTGTTTGCAATGTACAGGGAGAGTTAGATTAATTAGAAAATGGAAGGCGAAAGGATAGACGCAGCTATGGGGGTTGGAGGGAATATATGTGGAATACAGAGTTTTTGTCATATTATGCAACTCCCAAATATTCAGTACTCACAGACGTAGCGGCCACGATCGATGACTGCGAGCACCATCAATATTAGTGAAAAACGAAGGGGCATGGTTGTTTTTTTGTATATTTTGGCGGGACGGGATGTTTTGCATGTGTCACTTGGCCTTAAATAGTTCGGCTGTTACTTAACCGTGTGTAAAGGATATAGAATTGAGTTCATCTGAGGCACTTGGGTTCACGACCATCCCAACCGATAGTCTGAGGTCAGTATCTGGCATGAGTCGTCTGCTGTGCGCGCCAGACATTAGAGAATTGCACAATCCAAGGAGCATACTTGGTAACTGGTTCGACAAACACTTGCTGGTGGACGACGGGGTAGCAGTTTTGATGTTTGTAGGGTTGCCTAAAAAATGACACCAAGAACTCCGCAAACGTTTTGGGAGACGTTTTAGTGGCTCAACGATTAAAATAAGCAATACAGGTGGGGATATCAGAAAACCATTGCACGAGGGGCGTACATGTCTAAAACGAGAGTCAGAATGTGTGAAAGATCATAAAGAAGGGTTGGTGCTTATGAGTTTTACTGCTGTGACATGATACAATGTTCCGCTAATAAGCAACTGCCCTCGTGCTAACCGGACCACAAAAAGATCAGTGGTTGATTTCGTTGTTGCACTATACTGAAATGATATAGTGAGTAAAATGTTCAAACGTGGCCGCTAAACTCCGGGGATCTCTAGTCGATGTAGCGTAATTTTCTGTAGGAAGCTGGAGTTAAAAAAAATCAGACTGAAGTGTTAAAAGGCAACTGGGAGAGTCCGTTGTGGGTTTGCTATGCTGATGTAAGGGTATTCTGATCAAAACGGGAAAGCCGTGAGTGCGTGTTTATGTGTGCGGAATAAGGCGTCCCAAATATGTCAATGGGGCTTTGGATCAATCAGAAGTCTGTTATGAACTGACTACTAGGAAAGTAGTAGTTTTCAGCCCATGAGCTGAAAGAAGAGGCTTGTTGTTTGTGTAGAGACCAAAGGTTCTATCTGCCAGAATGCGCCGATAATTCCCGACATACCAGACGAATTACACCGGGCTCACAGCAGAAGGTATTGTAATATGGACGTAATACACTACTCCTGAGGTTCCTAAAAACTCTTCGACCTTATGAGTAGTGTATCGCGACCATACAGTGTATCGCGATATCTCGAATATCGTGCCAACTGAAACATGAGGTGGTCCGGTGCAGCACATTCAGTTGCTTGAAAAAATCATAAACGAGAGATTCTGCTGGGTTCCAGGTGAGTCTCCCGTCAGAACCAAATTGGTGTGCAAGTGAGTGTATTTGGCTAGTATTGTAAAATAATTTTGCCAGTTGCAACTTCCAGAACAAAAGGTTACAGGATGTAGTATGTCCGGTGGTCTTGCTAGAGGATGGTATCAAAGGCTACTCGAGAGGCATCTGGTCGTGAGCTCAGTTAAACTTCAAGGTCGGGGTTAAGGTTTGCCGGGATACGGACATCGGCTAAGGCGGTTCTGTTATCATGGGCTGCATGCGTAGCGAGTTGATGAAAGATCACGTGCTTGGGGTAAGTCAGCTAGAAGATAATACGCAAAATCTGTGTACGGAGCATACACAGGGGCTAGACCACTGCTGTCAATCAAACGGCAAACGTCATTTTTATCTACCGGTAACTGCATTTACCAGTTCGTCTGCACTTTCAGTGATACCGACAGAGCTGATAGAAGGCTTGAAACGCCATTGAATGAGCGTGTGCTTAAAAACTTTCTGCACTCTTGAGTGACCCTAACACGATTCTGATCGAATCCATGGACGAGGACACAGAGCTAAATCTCAGCCATGGTTCTAGTTCGTAGCACGAAGCATAAGGGCAAAAAACTCGAGTTCCTTGAGGCAACATCGATTACCGGTTTCAGAAATGCCCCTGAGCTAAGACCTGAAAGTTACTTTGAGTTGGGCGTGGTTTTATGGATTGGTTACCTTGCTTTAGATTTGTACAATTGAGTTAAAGTGTACGGTTATAGGACTCACTGTTTTCCACATTCTGCGGCGTAAGACAGTACGCAAAATTTGTTCTTACTACTTCATTCGGATTGATCAGGGGTACACCATTCCTCAAATTCATGCCGCAGTTCTAGTCTTCATGTACGTGACGATGTGTGAACTGTGATCCCCATAAAATCACGTAATGCTGACCGCATAATGCACAATCTGCGTCCCTGAGGATTTCAATTCGGTCGATATTCAATAAAACGTGTTGCAAAACTCCATGTAACGTTTCACAACCAATAATCCAAATCGCATGCGAACAGTACACCAAAACTTCTGCTACAAAAAAAACAAGATAAAACAAGCTGAATAAAAAATAAAATACGAATAAAAGAGTAATTGATGATACACCGCAAATGAGAAGGTTAATGTATGTACTGTCGGCTTCGTCCATTTGGATAATCGTCAGTTAAGTGGAGTACTCGTGTTTCTACCATTTTCATTGGCTATTTGAAAACTAAACCAGAAATATGGAGGACGGAACAAATTTGCACTAGGCCTACCCAGTGACAGGTTAGACCCATATCGAGATATAGGGTTCGATCTCTTGAGTAAAGTATTCAGTGACAAATTAGACAGACATTCATTTGAGGAGTAGTCGAAACCGGAGGTTCACAATAGTCCCTCATTAACACATCCCCAAGTTGTAATTGAGTGTTTGCCCCTACGCAAATAAGTTATAGTGTGTGTGTTTCGTGCGAAGCCTGTCTGATTAGTCCTGGAGAGGTAAATGTTGAAAATCCTCTTACGACCTAGTGGCATAAGTTACCGTGCGTTCTACTGGACGATAGTCAGCGGTACAGAAAGCCGATTGCACAGCCACAGCACAGAATGAACGGATGAGTGGAAAAGGTGCTCTTTAACAAAGACAATATTAAATCGTTTGGGAGAATGTGCGAGGTTATTATCCACGACAGGGAGTTATATTTGGCGGAAGTTTCTGTTCGTGCGACTGAGTCGTTTTTCTCTAGGTCTAAGGGAGGGTGATCGCGAATGTAAACCAACTCAACGAGGCGCGGCTGCCCTAAAGGGGTACTTTTGAACCCTAAAGAGGGCGGAGTAAGCAATAGGGAGCGCGGACATCGAAGTGGGCGACTGGAGGCTGGAAGCAGTATTCCCTTTAGCAGTCGATGAAACACGCGGCAGTGTGTCCACCAGCTAATCGAATAAGTAGTACTCTAGTTGCTCGTACCAATTTCTCGTTTTTATCCCATTGCTGCTGGTGGAACTCGTGTTGAATACTCGTGTTTCATTATCGTATGTGAAATAAAATGAGTGAATATCGTAGCCGCATGGAAGAGTTTGAATCGTTTGTCTTGTCATTTAAACGAAGGGAACAGAATACGGAAACGATGATATGTTTAACGTCGTGTTTTTAGGTAACCATGTGATCCACGTTCGAACCCGCATACAGGGGTCAAAACATGTCACAAACTGAACCACGAAAAGCATGTTTTTTTCTGGAATTACTGGTTAGAAGCCCACTATGAGCAGGAAAACCACTCTCCTTTGAATATGAAGTGGTTTGACACGGATGCACAGATTCCACAATAATACGCTTTAATTTGTACCAACACTCATGTTGCACTTTTGAGCATGAAGTTGAGTCTGTCCTGTCGCAACACAACCATCAACATCTCCGAACATACCGGCATTCCTAACCCACCCAGGGTCGTTTAGAACTTCTGATGAGAAGCTCGTGTCCAGTTTTTTGTATTTTGTTTATCTATTTATTACCGTCCAATATTGATTATTATTATTTGTTACAGTCGTACAGTTCAGCTGAGGCAGAACTCAAACCTTTCCGGCAAATCTCAGTCACATGGGATACATACGTCTAAGGCGCGCAATTCATTCTTGTTCATTCAAACCCAAATGCACCCACTAATGTCAGCTTGTCAATGAAACTGTTGCTTATAGACAACATCTATGCGGTAGTTGAATACTAAAATACAGAAACGACTTTTGGAAATACTCCACCGAAACTATCTGTCAGCTGTTATTCATTTGAAGTTCAAAAGTGAAAACGGTTCACTCAGACAAGCTAGGAAAAATATTCTCATTTTACATTTCAGGGGGTTCAAAACGAAGTTGTTGGACACTGTTTGATTTAGTCGTGAGTGGGAAAAAATGAGCAGTTCGCTTTTGAAAGACGCGCAAACCGTCAGAAACTGCGACAAAATGATAATAGGGGGGAAGCTAGTCAATTCCAGCTTGAGAAAAATAGTAGAAGACTGCTGATCTAAGCAAACCTTGTCATCCAGCCTCTGTGTTGTGTTATCAATTCGTAAGAACCTTGAACATATTCTTGACTTGTCATTTGGCGATCAAAGTGATATGCAGTATATTATGAGGCTTTTATAGTGAGACACAGGTGAACAAAATAAGTCGATGCAACATTCTCAGGTTACGAGGAAAAATTCGTATTCTGTGTAACTACCTCTGTGTGGACTAGGCATATAGGAAACAGGATTTTTGAGGTCATTCCTCCTCTGGATGGAACACTCACGGTGATGAGTACAGGAACACCCAATGAGCATCGGCCTATTTTACAACTATCATACAGTGAGTATTTCTCACGTGAATAGCCTCGGGCATGTGATTTTTGGATCAGAAGTCCTTTCGGGTTAATTTGAAAGAAACGTCAGGTAGTCTAGAACCGATCAATAACACCGGGCGGACCTTTTCGCAAGCATCTGGATCTCAGTTCGAAACAATTCCCACTCCAGCCAAAGTTTTTAACCTTGCTCATCTTAGGGCCAGTAGTTGTTATGGTATTTTAGAACGGAGTAAGAGTATACCTGAAAATGCAGGGATCGCAGAACATGGAGTAGTGGGACGAGACAGGTTTGGAGACGAAACGACGACGAATTACTGACCTAGTTAACGCAATGGCCTATACAACACACCAGGAGACAGCGCACAGCTGTTGAGCTGGGTATGTATGATTCTCCAAGCCGAGTTTCGCACTCCAAACGACAATTTGTGCATATCCCATTTTTCACGTGGTTCTCATCTTTCTGCGCTGTACTGACCCAATCTGATCCCTTTGCCGATGTGCGTCATCTCTACTAGGTATCTGACCATACCCTTATCCCAGATGCTAGGTGCAGACACGTCTGCCTGTCAAACCATGTCCAAAATTTCAACCATTCACTGTACGTTTGGATGAATGGTCTGTTGATGTTGGTCACAGTATCAGTCTTTATACAGAAAATGTCGTTTTCTGAAGCTACTTTTCGGGTTTGTTCACACTAAAAGACACGATTTTTCACAAGATTGGAATTTATCGGCAGTAGCATATTCTGAGTTCGGTCACGTGATGGACGATTCATGTGCGCTACCGCTGTCACTTCGGGGCCATGGGAACAGGTTAACTTTGCGCGCCCAGCACCTCAGTGGCAGGCCTAATGTTGATCGTGTGGGTTTCTATGGTGTCCGCGCTTGTTTGTGGGGAGTTCTGGACAATGTATCGCCACTGATGCTTTAAACTCGCCGGAAAATTGTTTCAATAGTGAAACTAGACCATATGTATTTGATTCACAATTTACCCTTGCGTATAGCATGTATGAATCCCAATTGAAGGGAACACTGATAGCTCAGGCTGTAATGATGACTGTTGGTTTGTTCGCTGGCTGAACAGTTTGGCCGGAAACGTTTCATCACCAGTCGAGCTGAAATCGTCAGTACATTGAAGCTGGAAGTGCGTGGTTACTTTGCTTCTATAAAATGAATGGGGTTTCGACCCTGACTGACAACTTCTCATTGATTTTATCTGCTCTATTAGTGCTGTAAACAAGTCAATTCCTGACTGAATCAAGGAATGCGTTAGGGTAGAGAAATAACACCAGTTAGTATACGTTATTATACGTCATCCAAAAGGCACATTTAGACTGCATTTGAAATTGGGCTGTATGTTCCTACGGTGATGTGAACAAGGTGGGTAAGTTTTCCTCAACTTCTACAAACCTTTCCCCCAGACAGTTTGTACTTTTATGTTATGATTCTTGACACACACTAAATTACTTCTGTTATGAGCTTCGGTCAACCTTTCCTACTTGGACTGATGTGTGCTTCTCTTTAAACGGTCTAACCTTACCAATTAACGTGATATCGCAGCGAGGTACCAGACGGACCCGGTTTACAGTGAAATGCCATAGCATGCAATATCAAGCCCAAAATTTGTATTGCCCCATCTTGTGTGCAGTTTATTAGACTGCTGGTGATATAAGCTGGTGATGATTGGCAATATACCCTTCATCGATAGAGAGTCAATAGAGGGCCACCAAAGAAAGGCAACCCGGCAGCAGAAGACTTTGGAAAGGTAGCATTCGATGCATTACGTGTCCGATCAAGGCAATCACAACTCCAGCTAGTCATTTCAGCGGAGGAGCTCGTTAAAGTATGTGGATAGCCGAGTTCGGCTAGTAAAATGCTCCGGAGAATGATGAATATGGTTTTCCCACTCGATAAAGCATTTTTTTCTTTTCTCTCTCTCTCTCTCTCTCTTCACTTGTTCTGACCCTCCAAGTCCTTGAAATGCACATATTGTCGTCAAGTTCACCCCCGCTCTTTGCTTGTCGTGGTTTGAGGGTGGTTAGTACGTCAACTGAGGACGAAAGCTGCACCCACATCATGATTGTTTGAACGATATGGCTTCTGTCAGGACACAGTTATTCCGTTCATTGTAGCACGTTATTATGCTACTGTTTGTGAACGGATGCATTTGAGTATAGTCCGTTCGACAATATCATGCAGCATGTCGTTGTCAGAATGTCTGTCTGGCCCTTCAGTGTAGGTGTCGACCAGGACACGTGTCGCCCGAATGTCATTCTTATAGCATGCATTTATGCGCTTGTGTTAGCGTGATCTACGTAGTGCACTCAGAGGTATGTGACCTCCGAGTGCGTGGGCAGTCAAGAAAGAGGCAGTTTACTGTATTTGAGGGTTGCTAACTGGACGCAGAGAGATGAAATTTAGAGAAGGACGAAAATTACGGATGCAAGAAATGCTAGTAATGTGGCGGCATATGCTGCTGATGAAACCTGCAAGTAGTATCTGGTCGAATGGTATAAATCGCTATCTCTGCATCTGACGGAAGGTTCATTAGGATATTATCAAACCATCTTACGGCGTTTGTTTATCGATACTTGATATTCAAAAAACATCCAGGAAAGCTCACAAGAACGCTGGAGGGTTCTGATTTGTCTTCAGAAGCTATGCACAAATGAGGTCTCTACTTTCGGGTCTGATTGCTTGTAACCGCTTGGTTCGTGTTTGTCAGTAAACAGCCCTGCTCCCAAAAGCGCCTTTCCTTTCATTGGTAGTGATACGTCAGAGAGGTTAACTGATACTCGCGGTATTCAAACGGACAGGAGTGATAGTCAGTAAGACTTCAGACATCGAAATCAATAGAATGAGTAGACTGCTCAGGTTAGGACCGAATTTTCCTTAGTAGTTATTTTATCAGAGACATCTGAGGAAGAAAGCATTGAGCAGGTTTTGAAGGAACCAGCAGACGATGACTGACGATGGGTACAGAACGGTCTTTGTCTGACTACAAACTTAGCAGATCAATAGGAAATGTTACTGCTGGAGTTTTACATACTGCGAGAGTCTGACAGTCGGAATGCACAAGGCCCGCTAAGACTAGGATAAAGCAATGAGAAGCCATGATTTATGGATGTGCAAAAAGCTGAAAAATCATGGCTGCATCCGATATTTGATGAAGAACAATCAGTCCAACTGATAAATTGCATTGGTTTCACAAGCTCATATTTACCGCGGTTTTGGGGAAAATATTTCGGCTGGTGAGAACAATAACAGATTAAAATCATGTGGAATCCCCGTGAAAGTTTTCGAATGGGTTTTGAAAGGTTCGGGATCTTTATTTACAGTCAGAACCCACGTTATAAAGGGTACCTTTATTTGTACTACAATTGTGAAATACAATTCAGATAGATGCATACGCGCTTCAGAGGAAAATCAATTTCGTTTTAAGCTGTACAGGTTTTTTATTGAAAGGGTGATTGCGTTGTTCTTTGGTAAATTCGACACACGCCTGTATAGTAAAGATAATATGTGATCCCCTTTTTCGATGACCACAAATCAATGTGCACTCCACAGTGGTATGCCTTAAAAGATCAACAAGTATCCCTCAAATTATCATCTCGAACAAGGTCTATCATTTGAATTTCCCAGTCCCAAAGCTTGAAGTTCATCTTCCTACCCCATCATAAAAGCCAGTCGGTTGCTTGTATCTCACCAAAACTGTGAATGTATCAAAGTGGATACTCAGTTGTACACTCAAATGGGGTGGTAGAGAACTGAAAGGGCGTAGAATCAATCATCGGAGTTCGTCGAGCCGAATATCGATCGAATCAACTGTTAACTCTCACGTGAATTTGAGGCCTGCTGCCGCACATCATTCAGTCTTTTACCCAACGACCGGTTCGTCAGGACACTAATGCCAGGACCTCGCTTTTGACATAAAACCTATGAAAGATTGCCCACAATAAACAGAATCATACCTGAAATGTGAAAAGACAATAGGAATCTAAAACGTTCTTTTTTGCGCCACATTCCACACCGATCAGTAGAGGATTATTTTATGGTGGTCCCTGCAGAACAAGGACGTTAAACACAGGCCTAGATCAAAGTCATCAAGAATGCATAAATGCAGGTACATTCCAAGATTTGAAAGGCTCATGATGGGGCATAAAAGTTCTCCTACGGGCTCAGCTTGCAATCAGGAATGGACATGAGCATGCACTCAAAGCATTATCAAGCTAGATTTTTTGTTTAGCTAAACTGTTATCTGACGTCAAGCTAGTTGTATCATCGTTTGTAAGTGTGCTCCATCAACTAAGTCCCTCTCAAATAGTAGAATGTTCCAATTAAGGCCATTTGGATCTTTTTGCTGTATTTGGATAGACCACCACAGTTCAATGTCTGATTACGATTGTTTTGTACGTGGCATCCGGATACTTGCTATTTCTGTCTTCAATATGATAAGGAGGCCGGTAACAGAGTTCCCGGCGGGGCAGTATGCTCACGAAAGACTCAACGCTTAAATTGCGTTACTGTTTATTAATTAGTAGTTCATGTAAAGAACATTTATGTCCCGATGGTATCTGCGACAAAGATCCTCTGAATATCATCACAAGAAAATCAACTCACGAGGAATTTCGCCGCCTGAAGCTTGGCTGTTCCGAAGTAACAATTTGAGTTTGGGGCAACTGGTGAACAAACCAGCTCACCACAGCATGGCTGGTGCACCAGCGATGAGCTCTCGGAAGCTCGAAATGTTAATGTATGACCAACCAGAGGTAGGATAACGGTACTCGAGGAATTGTGAAATAATTTCTACCTGTCAAATGCTATGTTACTGTCCCTAACTCTAAGGAATCCTCAGTGACAAGAGTGCGTAGAAACGCGGTGTTCCCAAACTGTATGCTGTATGGTATTTTCTAGATTCTATACAGCAACCAGTGAAATTTTTATCAAATCGGGGAAAGGTTCTCGATAAAAACATGTATTGCAAGAAGTCTAAACGATGGCTAGCGTTACAGTACATAATCAGACACAATTTCAGAGCACAGCATTAAACGAATGTGTCTGTTACTTGGCACTCCGGC
>SJOL01005358.1:186679-210431 GCA_004794785.1 Opisthorchis felineus
TTTTGTCACACTTCTGCCACTAACTTTCCAAGAGTTGTGAAGCTCCATGTAGAGCCGCTATCACTACAGTCTAATGACAGCTTGCGCGTTACCGTTCTCTGGCTCCGGATCTGTATTCGGGTTCTAGATGAGGCTAGGTTACCTTCTTGTTGTTACACTGTCCTGTATGTGAGAACCTCCGATAAAGTCCATTTCGCTGGAACAGTTCTTACCTGAGGCATCCAGAATAGTGATCACAACTTCCCCAATGTTGTGCCACATTCCGTATTTTAGCGAATAAAGTCGGAGAGTTACCACGCGTCTGTTGAAAATCGATTTTTTTGAGTCTACGAAGCACTGTGTTTTTCACTGACTTTACCGACAGGATTTTGAGACAGGCTGAGTGTAGCTTGGTTCATATTGTGATTTATTTGTGCACTCAGCAGACTTGAGTTTCTGCCAAGGTTCTCACACCTAATTGGGCTCATCCATTACATGAGCTGGGGAACTTACTCATCGCAAGGTTCGTGGTTCGAACGCAGCCTCGGCATCTCGAATGCTCCTGTCTAAACTTGGGTAACCAGACAGTATCTCAGTCCTCATGCATTTTTGGGTGGCTTAGAAGCTATAGTTTGCACGACTTCATTTATTTTTTATCCATCATTTTCATCTATTTTTTTAAATTTATGCTGAATATATCAAACAGTCCCATTTGGTTTTGGACAGGTGTTTGCGAAGCAGTTTTTGGGCTAAGCGACTCGATAGGAATGAATCTGAACAAGACCAAGATACGGTTTTTAAGGCCACTGAGTAGACGGTAATTCAGTGGGGCCTTCATCAACGCTGCTGAGTACACTTTGGTTAGATCCTAAACAAGACCGTAACAATAAATACACACATACGAACAGATAGAACTCAGCGCCCTTCCGTAATCTATCTGGCTTGCAATAACTACACGTTATGGAACAAATACTAGAGGTTTTCTAGCGCCATTACAAATAAGTTTCCCACGTGTGTGGTCAACATTTGTTGTGTAGACCTTTTGCCCGATGGCGTCATAATGTGAATAATAATCGTTCAGGTGCGACAATCTTTCGGTATCTAGCTAACAACCACCCCTCCCCCACCTCGAGGAAAGCGCGAGAGGTGAGATACTGTCAGGTTGCCCAGGCCTAGATAGAAGCATTTGGGATGCTGAGGTTGCGTTCGAATCGCGAACCTTCTGGTTAGTAAGTTTGCGCATACAGTTTCAAACAAACAAACAGAAATATTAGAGGTGTCAGTAGTAGTGCAGGAAAATTACTGGTTTGTGTAAAGTTCTTCCAAGATTTTTCCTCAAATTCAACGAATTAAACTACTCTTCATGTTTTCGGAAAAGTCCGGAAACAATCGGTAGATTTATTGCTGGGCAACGTTTCGCTTTTTACACAAAAGCTTCGTCAGGCCAAGTGACTAGGTTACGAAGTTTGTCGTCGAGATTTAAGGCAGAAGGAGAACCAATCAGCCAAGTCAAGCTAAATTTGTGTTAGGTATCGGCCAAGGGATTTTGTTTGTTAAGGTGGATCATCAAGTGTTGTCTTCCGGTTCCGAGAAGAAGCACGTTTTTCCTAGAAGTCCTTTCTGTGAATGATGATCCTCTACTTCATGAATTCCTTCATATCTTTGCTTTGATTCTTGCCCCATAACTTATAACCAACAAAAAATATGCATTCAAAAATCTTTTGATTGCCTTGTTCTCTTTGCAAACACGCAAAATCTTGAAAGCTTCGGTAGAACAAGGAAGCAACAGTAGAACCCCTATACAATCATTCCTAGAGACCGGATAAGTGAGAAGCATCTAACCAACAGATGGCCATCTCTTTTGATGCTCTGACTTGTTTTGCTTGAGTAATGCTCAATTCATTCTGTTTCTATTCACAGAATTTTGTTGTTTTCCTCTTAGGCTGCAGATGTGAACTGACTCCTAATCGATTCCTGGGGAAGGTCGCCAGCGAGAAGAATTCATACTGTAATGGAAAAATGAATCCCAGACGGCTTCCTTTTAGGGAATTTCTCAAGTGAAGGGTATTCATACACTGGGAATGCTGAGCCCACAAATCAGGAAATTGGCAAAACTTCTCGCTTCTCCGGAACACTCCTTTGATGATAGTTTCATACTGTATATTACATTTAGTCAAGATACTATCATGAATGCTACTTAGCGGCTGCGTAAACTACGGTTGGCGGGGCAAAGGAAGACGCAGTCACTGAAGAAAGTTCACCGTAGAGTTCAAACAAACTTGCGTTTGAGAATAACTTACTCAACAGGGCATTCGGGTGCATCTTTCTGGTTTTTCAACTGGTTTCAACTGAAAAAAACGATGGAGGATACTTTTGGTTGCATGGTCTCAACCAGAAAAAGGAGAACCTAAAGAGTTCAAATATCTGTCTGTTTTGCCACCCAGAGTCAGATAGAATGAAACTTCTTGGCTCAAAATTGTCCTACTCTGTAACTATGCACTTTATGGGTGGTTTTACCACATTTTGCTACTGCCAGTTGTTGAGGAACACTTCAGTTATTATGTCGAATATAATGAACCTATACTGAAGCGGTTTTCTGTACAAAGTTACAAAACGCCTCACCATACTGTCTGGTACAGTGAATTGCCAAAAAACCCCGGTATACAAACTTGTGACGTGCGCATTGGAATGGCACTCGTAAGTCACCTGCATCTGCCTGGGGAAACACATTATCAAATTTGATACCTTTGGACCTATGTGTATATAACTCATAAAAATGAATAAAAGAGCACTAACCAACCTCGAACTTCAATAGATAACACTTAGGCATTGTGAACTCCATTGTGAATTATATATCGCCCCTCAAACCCGCAACTGTGGACAGAAAATCGATCCTCTAATGTGCCGGACTTGCAAACCTGTTTAATATTTGTAGTCATAAAAAAGCGGATGAACGCACCTACCCGGATAGTTCAAAAACACTGAAATATAGATGACGCAGTTTATTATGGAAAGCTTCCTAAACCATTGGGGGGGGGGTGTAAAACAATAGCTCAATCATTAAGAATCCGTCAGCTCTACTAGGACTGAGGACAACTTTAATCAGGTTGGAAGTAATCAAGAACTTTACCGTACCAAATGGTTCACGTAAAAATTCCCCAAAACCAAAGGAGTCCAGCATGAAAGGTTTAGCCAAAACTTAACTAATTGAAGTGTACAGCCCCAGCTTTTTTGAAAAAATATCCTCTGGCCTAGCTGAAATCAAGTAAGAGCAACCGTCAGCATCCTTGTACGTAGATTTTCTTACTGTTGTTCATTCTGCAATCATGGAAGGCACCAAATACAACAAGAATCGCGCTGTGGATCGAGATGGCAGTGATGACCTTCAGTATTATGCAAAACTACAAATTATGTCAGAAATCTCACTGGTTCCCAATGTGGTGGCTCACGCAAAAGTGTTCCTGACAAAGCGCCGCAGACTATGCGCGAAAAATATACTCTGCCCAGTTGGCCAAAATAGTTTGTACGTTCCTCTGAAACTATCTTGTGATCTATCATTTTGAAAGTTTGTTGTTGTTATCTCCTATCAACGAACATAAACACAGCAAAGATTTTCGTAGTATCAAAGGATCAACCAAAGGTCTGGCACTAAAACAGGCATCTAGACAACCAAGCATCTCTGATTAGATCTTAAAATATGTTGCAGCGGAAAATCGCAAATCAGTACACAAATGAAGAAATTCCCCCTCTTCTGAAAAGTCACTCTCCTGTCTTGAAGCAATTACCCCGGTGAGTTCAAATCAAAGTAGGGAAGCAGTGGACTCAACTTTCGCTGTTATTGGAGCTCACCAGTGGTGCGTACCCCTGGCCATGCCAGGGTGTGAACTCAGGAAGTCTGATGCGGGAGGCTAGCGTGTTACCACTACTCCATCAGCGCATGCTGACGAGCTCTAATTAGAGCAAAACTCGGTTTCAGTGCTTTCCAGCAGCCCTGATACGGACTGATATGGACTCACCAGTATAATTGTGCTAGAACAGGAGAAGAACTTTTCAAACGGGAGTGGTGTGTGTAAATTCTACAAATTCCGCAACAGTTTAGTCCTTAATCGGCGTAAGTTAGTCACTGGAACTTTCGAAATTTAAAACATTCCGCGTTCTTAACTTTTTCCACAGCTCGTTGGTGGATCGGTATTTTGACGAGCAAAAGTTTTGCAGGTTCATCGTTCTACCACAAATTATCAGTCAAGCTGCAAAGGACACATTAAATCAGCGCTGCACTTTTGTCTGCAAACCTCCTAAACGTCGTTATCGTTTGGTTACCCACATACTCACACAAACGAGAGTTCAAGATGAACTTTTGGTTGTAAGTTGTGAAGCTGTGACGGAGGTTGAATTAAAATTGCTGATCCTTTCGTACATGTGGTCGGAAACGTATGGATATGACAAAAATCAACAGAACACCTAACTCAAGCGTTCAATCCACCATAAAGAACTATTTGTTACAAACATTTTTTTGTTCTCAGTTCGAAAATTTTGAATGACCACTGGTTGGTTGATCACGGCATTTAGCAATTTCTTCCAAGGTAAAGCATCGTCATTGATAGCTGTTCAAAAGGAAGCATCACCCTCGAGCTAAACGCCCAAATGAATCAGTTCTGTGGACTCAGGCTCACGTAACCGTGGTTTTTTCGTACCCCTATGAATACTGACCCCTCGGTTTCGAAGGAACAACGGTCCGTAGTTCCATTTTTTATTAGTTCTTTCACGCCCCCTGTCCAAAAAACATGACCCATAGGTAATTGATCGGGTGGCTGTTGATGTGTTCGCCGAGCTTGGAAAATGACTTGCAGACGTTTCGTCACCACTCGAGGAGACATCTTCAGCTCACTCAACACGTCTGCAAGTCATTTTCAAAACTTAGCGAACAGATCAACGGCCACCTGATCAACCACCATTGAATTCACCCGAGCTACCAATATTCCATCACATTACCAACATGACCCATAATCTTTCTGAGTTGATAAGAGCATCCTACGATTGCGTGGTGCGATCACTAGGTTCAGGCCATTGTCACACGATGTGCAGAACGACATCTCATCAGGTGTCATCGAAGTCATAAACGTCATACACTTGAAAGATCCACACTTGTGACACTCCGGTGTGTACGATCAGCTCAAATTTTGGCGCGCAAAGTAGTTGCATCTTTCGGAGAGTAGTTTAATGCGGTTCTTAATGTTTACAGAAAACAACCTTACTCGGCTGATGGGAGATAGTACACGAGTGCATGTTCAACCCTAAAGAATACAGTCCGTTTTCCCCACTGAAGCGGAATGGTAATTAAAATAGGTGTTGAAGAGAAAGCTTACAGCGATTACGTCCATGCAGTTCTTTTTTATGAGTAACCATCTCATTCATTTTATCGAGAACGCAATGGATCCGGGGAACAGTCTGTTCAAAGAATTAGACTGAAAGTGAGTTAAAATCGGTACATGGTGTCACATTCTTCTATACAGAACAGTCACTCACGAACTTAGAAAGTTTCCCCTACCTTTTTGCAAACCTTGCTGGTGGGTGTGTACCTACCGTGCCATGTAGATGGTACAACGATAGGCACTGTGTTTTTGGTAAGCCACTCTGGTCGGGCCATTAACTGGGGATCAAACTTTGCCGTCTCACAAACTACAAACACTCATCTGTCTGTGTGAAAATGTATCAAGTTTCTTCTGAATAACCATTAGACGATGAGAGCAGGCGTATTCTTTCTGTCCTGATGGATGATGGAAATGCCTCAGAATTCCCACCAAGTGGAGGGAGAGCATACCGGGTAAAAGGAGACGATCCATTTAGTATTTACTACTTTGCTGGTATAACGAAAAGGAAATAACATGCGTTAAGTGCGTCACATAAAGCTGATTCTTAGGAATATCTATCATGATTCATAGGTGGCACTTCTGCACAAAACCAGTCACTCAATGTTGGAACCCAACGTGAATAGGTCCGATGCGCACCCATGTATTTGTTGCGGAAAGCGAAGGTTATCTGCTCTGATTACCGAACACATTCCCGAAGAACTTGCATAACGCGAGGGCGAAAATGCCAACAATCCCTCTGGAACGCCATCTGTGCACCAAAGTTGCATTCATAAATCTACAGCGCAGACATTATCCACTACAATATGCCGAATCAGTAACCGTCAGTCATATTCAGCCTAGCCTGTATCAATAAATTCACTTTGTGGCAAATTTCGTCTTACCCTGGTAAGACCGGTTGGTCGTATCGCTTTTCCATCACTTGCCATCCATATGTTCCTACCACATAAGTGATCTGTTTAACCCAAACTTAGGAAGTAAGCGAGCGGCTGAGGTGTTGCTACAAGTTGCTTTCTCGGAATTTCTGAAGTAGACAGCATGCATAAAACCTTTTGTCACCCTTTCGGTCTCTAACATTCTAGCATTTGCGTAAGATTTACAGTACCCAAGCTGTTTGAAGCTTTAAGAAGGAGATGATCGGTCAAAGGCCAGTTTGCGGCGGACGACAAGATAATTTTTCAAAAAACTGGCCAGCCGCTTCTGTTGCAGTGGGCTTTTGGAATCCAGGATCTTGTTGTTGAAACCATCCGGTCGGTTGATGGCCTTTTTCTGGCACCTTTACTTTACGTGCTATAGGCGAAATTAGGAAGTAAAACGCACACTTTCTATTGAGACTTCTTGTGTCAGCCGGTGGCGTAAACTTCATGATTTGTGTGACTTCTCGGTTGTTACGACATCCTTCCTGAAGCGTTCTTAACGGAACCTCCATCCAAATTCAACTGAATCCGAGTACAAACGAACTACTCTTAAATGGGTATCAAATTGTAAAATGAACATAAAATATCTCAGTGAATGTTCCGAAAATCAGCCTAAAAGTAACTGCCGCCTTCACGCCACATTTCTGAAATGCTGCACCGAAGCTTTGTTTGTTTCTCGGAGAACTGTATTTTATACTAGCGTTGCCTACACCGTAGCCGAGAGGTGGTGCACCTGAAGTTTATTCCGACCGGAAAGATCACCCAGCTGCATTTTGTCCTCAAACATTTGATCACCAATGAACGATAGCACGGCAGGAGTCTGCTGAGTGTATTGTGTACACATGAGGTGATGCAGGAGTTACCAGTTTTCAACAATTCCGAATTGCTGGAGCAAAAAACTACGACCTATCAAGCTGCAGTTGTTTTGATATGTAGTACACACACCAACGAAACAACCACTAATGAGTTGTTTTTTCGTTCTGAAGTGTCGTGCGCAAAGCAGACCATAACATGGCAACATTAAGTGAAACTGGCCTGGGTCCAGATGATGATCCTCGCAAGTGGACGGGACAGTCAAACTCAAGCCTGAGTGGGTATTCACCTCCTATTCACAGTGCCTGTGTAGAATGTTGTTGTGCAATTTCTCCACAAATGCCATTTGAATTTCGTCCCATACATACATCATACATGCGTACATACATCATGCATATATACATACATACATCATGCATACATCATCGCGCAGCATTAACCGCTCAACCTTCATGTAGAGGTGTTGTGGGCAATCAACTTTGAAAACAGACCTCCAGTAGATTGCAGGGCTTTTTAGGATTCACGTTTGTTAACAACCAAAGTGTTGTTTTTGGCCCGAAGGATCGGCATCACCTTTATCCACGTGAATCCCATGTTGGACGTGAATGGCACCCACTTAATAACCTAGCAAAATGCGTTTCCTCAAAGCCGCGAGGAAATACAGTTGGCAATATTTTGACATCTATTTTACTTTCGTCATCCGTCCACAAATAACGTTCGTTTATGAGTTGACCATATGACAAAAACAGTTCGATGGAACACGTGAAGAAACTTTAGAAGGAAGGAGGATACTTGGTAGATAGTGCCAAGACAGACAGATGTTCTGACTCTGCATAAAAACGGTTGTCTCAGCCTCATCAGCAATGTCTAGATGAATTCAATCATCCTGGATGTTTGGCTGCGCACCTGGGCAGTGGATTATTGTCTGAGGTCAACCGAATGCTTCACAATTGATGCTGTCAGGATTCCCGGCGACCACTAGTTGACTGTAGTACAATGGTGGACGTCAAATATTTTGGTTTGGGTTCTGCGATCTTTTTAGAGACCCAGCAGTCTACCATACCGTTGTAAATGTCATCGCAACTGGAGGTGATGTGATAGGTGAAACGTGCTACAGAAAAATTACTGACTTGTGGTTGACTAGTTTGGAGCCGAAGAAGTAAAATGCACTGGCCCGGTCACTGGAAAAGTGCAATCAAGAGTAGCTGTTAGCGCCTGTTTAATATGTGCAAATATGTGATCCCCTTTAAGTCGTAGTTGGAAGAGATTGCCAACCAGTACTTCTCTAGCTTTTTGCAGGCTGTGTGTTCAGACGAATCGCTCCGGATAGCTATTCTGCACTATCTTTCGTTTCAAGACCTCTTCTTCTTTGGGTAGTTCATCGGACGTGCAATTGTCTCTTGCTCCGTTTCCTCAAATGTCCGCTTTTTTTAAGTCACTGATGAAAACCGGTTCATGGACGTGGATGTGCTGGCCACCGTTTTATGACGGATTTTACGATATAATACATTGTGCGGACGTCATTTGTCGTCTGACGCTTTCTGTCTCTCGCAAAGCGGAGGAAAACTGAGAAGGACATTCATAACTACATCAACAAGTGAGCTAAAATGTTAGTCAATCATGAAAAATGGGATATCATCTACATAAGATTTGTAAATTACGATGCTGGCAATATCATTGCACATGTACCTTCCTGTCAAAGCCGAGAATGTCTTATCAAGCGTACAGTTCAAAACGCTATCAGTGTGGTTTTTAGAAATTATCGACATGAAATCATTCACATTTTTTCGCAAATTCGATTTGTACAATAGTTTGAACACAACCTGCCTTCCTTTGCAAAACTGCGTTGATTTGCACAGGCTGGAACTCCTCTAAAGAGAAATCCTCACAATAGTACACAACTGTCCTGAATTTCGATTAGCTCGTATCTGGATGTCCTATAGAAAAAAGCTACTCCATAGGAGAGACCTTCGAATTAAAAGAGAGTGACTTAGTCAATTACTGCGTGTTATAGATGTTCTTTACCGCCATGCTTTCCCGGTAAGCCCGGTTAAGTATACCACAAAAACACCCAGGCGACCTAGAACTTTCAAGATATTCGTTGTTGAGTGAACGGGATACCTGTATCTGACACGGTTTGACCTGGCTGCACAAAGCCGTAAAATTTGTTCAGAACTGAGCCTTCTTGTTGGCAACACCTATTGATAGGCGACATTGTTGGCCAAAAAACCCTGACTGAATTCAGTTGAGTATGTCAGTCTGATGCCAAATCTGGATGGCCTAATGAGCATTTCCACCAAAACGTCTCCGGTTCACCATATGACCAAACTACAGGCCAATCAGATTATGAACGACATGATATCAAAAGTCGGTTTAGGCGCCTCTGGATGCTTTGGACGTTTGAAATGGCAGTGAGCAAACAACAGTCTGACATTACGATTGCCGCAAACGGTCGTAGCTGGGAGAAAGTCGATATAGAGGGGGGCGCCGAATTTGCACATTCAGTGTGCTGGATAATCAGAATATCAGTGCTGTCATGCAAATCCATCTGATTAGTTGAAGAAGTTTGCGCGGTTTGTGGTATTCACATCCAGAACCCTCAGGTTGAAACAGCCTTTCTCCTGTTCTTCCGATGATTTCATACTAAACCACTGGATTCGGTTTTTGCTCTTATTAGAGCTTATCAGCTGTGCAAATGCTTGGCTGTGCCGATGTTTCAACTCCGGATATCTGAGCTCCGAAATGATCGCTTTCCTACCATCCCACCAGCGCCCTCTGGATGCATCTGACTTATCACGTTTGAACAGGCGAACATGTTCACACTTGAGCGATGTGGCTGGTTTGCCCGATGCTGTTAACTCATAGTGACCACCGGTGGACAAGCGTGCTGAGTCCAGTTGATGGTTCTCAATCCTTCAGCAGCACTACTACCGCCTTTGCGTGTGGACTGAACCACGAGATTCATGTCGAGATCCAGCCGAGCTTTAGCCATGCGCACAGAAAAGCGTAACTTAGTTCTCACAGCCTAATTGGTTTCGAGCATCCGTGGCGCTACCTGACTGAAAAGTCCTGACTGAGGGTCAGTCGAACGACACAATCGTGATAGCACTGGAACGTCGTTCCAAGTGTCGGATGAACCAATCACATCACTCGAAAGTGAACACGCTGTTCGGACGTGCGTCCAGCGTGCTCCAGTGGAGTAGTGGTAAGCAGCCCGTCTCGATTTTTCAGACATCCGGTACAGCCAAGGATATACACTATTGAAGAACCCTCATAAGAGCGAAAATCGAGCATCGAGAAGCTCCTTGTGACACCAATCCAGTGGCACTAATTTCTTCTTCATAATCGGACAATGACTTGCCTAAAAAGAGAGCATTTAGGTGGATTGCACAGCCCGTATACGATAGCTGACCGAAACAGTCGTCAATGAACGGTCAGAGGAGTAGATAAATCAACTTCCTTCGTAGAACCAGCAGCCCGCATAAAAATCTCTTGATGATTTCGTGCTTTGGGTCGAAATGGGAAGTAGACAAATCACCTAATGTCAACAGAGGGCACAAACTGCATGGAAAAAAACCGCACAGTCGGTCAATATGTTTTGCAGATAAATTCACGCGTTCATGAATCGCACGGCAAATTGTTTCCGGTTATTGGGTAAGTCACACTGACGCAGAAACTGCTGCCCCTATCAACGTAGGCAAATCATTTATGTACTTGACTACACCGAGCTTTCTGGAGCTATATCTCTCAAGATCCAAAGATTTACTTCTCAGTGGACTACTCTAATCCAAGGATGATTTAGGCTTGATGAAATACATATAGGAACACCGTAGGTGTTGGAAATCAACCGTATAACACGACAACCTACTGGGGTTGATTGATAACAGGATAATATGGTGACCTTCTCGTGCATGCCTTTTTGTTTTTCATATCCCTGTGGGTTCTTATGATTTGCATCTAGTGTGGTTTACATAGGAAGTAGTTGCCACCCGTTATACTCATGGAATCGTAACCTGTTTGCTTGGACACTATTTATCTTAATCTGAGCTCGGAATGACTCAGTGGGTAAGGTGCGAAATTACTGAACAGCAGGTCCGTGGTTCGAACTCAACCCCGGCATCTAGACTCTTCCTGTCTAGGCTTGGACAGACTGGCAGTATTTTGGCCCTCGTACTTCCTTCAGATGGCACGGCAGCTACGCGTCGAAACGGTGTTACAGCCGGACCATTTTTTGCTCGTCTTAATCGGGTTCTGGAAATATTCGAGGTAAACCCCGTTGTGATCCGTACCGTTAACTTCAAGGAATGTAGTCTTCAAATAGAGGACCCATAAAAACGGACATGCATTGGACATTTATTTATGCGTATAACTCTGGGCGTTTTCTTCGAAATGCCTTTGTACCAGCACTGCAGAATGAATCAGCCTAACCCAAAGTTGGAATGGACCAACTGGGACGCAGCAACCGTTCAAAAAAAAAACAGATGTATTTTTAGTAGAACTATCTAGATCAGAAGGCTACATGGACTAGTTGATAATTTTTATTGTCCACATTTGAAACCGCCTGATCCTCTTATAGGACAAACAATAGGTATATTTATTTTCTCTGTTAGTTTTGTCCATTTTGGGTCAGTCATCAAGCCAGTTCAAAAGAATGGTTACTCAAATGGCACAAATTACTAACGGGGACCGGTAATTTTGTTTGGGGGAGATGGGACCGTAACACATAGAAAAGTTCTAGAGTTGTATTTTCAGTTCAGTTGGGCCTGCTCCAACAGATTTTTCTCACTAAATAACAGATGTCAGAAGGGAAATCCTGGCGTGTCGGTAGCTGGTAGACTTGAGGTCACTGGGTAGTGTACTGTGCGTACTACAGAAGCCCTGTGGGGCTGTCGATCGTCAAAAGGAAGTAGATTTCATGATGTGAATGGGAAGCGAGAAAGTCTGGTAAGCGAAACAGCAGTTCTCAAGGTCACTTACGTGAAACTGAGCCAGAACGGCAAGCTTTCCGTGCTAGCCCACAACCATGAGATAAACGTGGAAGTCTCACTTTTATTCATAATGGGGTCTTTGCAAAACGCGGATGGTTGTCGGAACTATAAGCAGTTAATTCTCACACAATTAAAGATGGTTTATTCATACTTAATTGGGTTAGTTGGTTGGGAAACGAGAAGACTCCAGGCGTTTTTTTTAAACTGAGGGAGACCTTGTCTTTGCAAACCTCCTAAACAATTATCTGGAGCTATAAACCCACCAAGGTTACAAGGCGAATTCTGAACTTTGGACAAACAGTACTCTATATTCTCCTTTAAAACCTCAACGGGAAAGGCATGAGGAGGTCCGATAAATTCTTTCTTGAGGAAAATCACTGTATTTTTGAAGTGTCTTAAATTTGCACAACTATTCGAACGAGGAATGGTAAGCGTGGATTAGAATCTGTCACCACGAACCAAGTATGGGTTGGCTAGAGCTGAATTCATTTAGACCATAGCCTCAAGATAGTACACCTTTAACATGAGAGTTTAACCAACTCTTCAGTTTTCAGAAGCCTTATGAGTAGTGTGTTACGTCTTTATTCAACTCTTGTTTCTCCCATTACCGACAGATTGGACTCCTGGATTCCTTAACTCGCAATTATTCAAAATGAGGATTGTTTCGACGCTCCTTGGTAAGTGACCCGGAACTACTGAGTAAGATATCCAAAGCGGCCTTCTGTAAACAGCCAGGATAGGTCTAGGGTGACTAGCGTACCATCAGGCGTGACAAGGGACACCAAAATATCTAAAGCCTACTATTACGAGATAAGGTTTCTGGGGCTTTCACACCTTGTTGGACATTGAGCATTCATTCGAGGATAGTCCATGAGATGGCACAAACAAGTGGATCACCTGGCATAATTCACGGATGCTGACGACAATGAGAAGGCAGACAACGTCTCAAAATATTGGTTTCTGGAAGAATTTACTGGTGGTCGATCAGATGGCCACTGCTCTGTTCACCAAGCTCGATGATTAGCGTGCAAAAGTTTTTTCCCCACTCGAGGAGATATCATTAGCGCGCTGTCACAAAAAGCGTAGTCGATGACTACCTAACGATCTCCCTATGGCGACTCCCCCTCGAACGTGACCTTGTGGTTGTTTAGGCCATTTTCAGTGTTAGTTTGTTCTCACTGCATTAACACTACAGCCTGAATAACGAGAGTGGTTTCGCCCGCTTTTAGGTAGCACTAGACGGGAACAATGTACTCATCATCCTTACAAAGGATGACAATACTTAGGACAGGCTTTCTTCACACACTTGATAGCAAACTCGAATTATCCGTTGTGATCTTGAAGTCGATCCCTCAGTCCTACTCTGTCAAATGCACACAAGTTGACCGAAACCTCTTCACTGGTTGTGGAAGTTCATAGATAAGACAGTCTGTCAGTCACACACAAAAACAATCTCTTTAAAAGACTATCAGTGAATTTAAACTCATTTGAACTTTTGCCTTTCCGGACCCAACAAGTAATGAAGGGATCGGTGGAACGGATAGTTTAGCTGTGGGTCACATCATCGAACTCAAGCACAAAGAGGACTGCTAATCATCTTCTTGCCAAATCAATAGCATTTCGCCCACAAACACGGAACTTGGATTATAATTGGTGGTTCTAATGAGCATTTGGATTGGTCCGTCAAAATTTGTTTAAAATTTAGTTTGACCTCGAATTTTAACTGTCACTGTATATTTTTGTATCCTGTTAGTTCCTGTCTCTCTTAGACTGCCAGTGTGATGATTCCTCCAGTTGTGACGGTTGTTAACCTTCACAGCGGTGCGATTCGCCGAAAGAGGACAGCAGCCGGATTTCTCGTGAAACATCTGGAAGGCTTCCAGATGGTTCTAAATGTAGGCACAAACCATAGTAAATTTTCGTTTTGCAGTTTCGGCATCTTACATTTATTGTCCTCATGGTTATTCTCGGATGGACTACACGCGAATTTTTACGGTTTTCATCTGCTCATTCTGATTGAACCTCTTGACTAATCTCCCATTCTCTAACTTTGTACATCAAATTTCAGGGATCCTACTGGCCTCGTTTTTAGCCCTAAAGGTCGATGCGGCTACCACAGAAGAGATGCTGGAAGATCTACTTAGTCTGGCCTACTGGATCGCGGTTGAACTCAGCGCGCTCCTCGTGTTCACAATCATCCTAGCCACTATTTCTGTAGTGGCAGCTTGTTGCCCAAATTTATTCACAAGATAAGGAAAAAAGCGTAGTTGGATTTCAACTGTATGAATAAAGCTGAGGCGAAAACAACGGTAATTTTTCTCTGTTGTTATTGAGTCTGCCCAGTCTGGTGAGCAACGAAGCTTCACATAGTTTTCACACACGTGGTGCCACACTGCGCTTCTTGAGAACTCTTTCGTGACTCAGAAACGCAAATGTTCATAGGTCTTTGATCCGCTCAATAGAAATATCACAATCACGGGTCTGTTGACCACCCATCTCGAGGAGTTAAGACCATCGTGTAAAAGTACAGTGCGCAAAGAAATTCTGCCATGTCAACCACAACTTGCAGTTTTTTTAGACTGAGTAAATGTGGGTAGGTGTGAGGACCGACAGGGGAAGGAATCGAATCAAACAGAACTATCAGATTTCGACGAGTACTTTCGTGTACACACAAAGTTGGTTTTGACAGAAGACACAACTGAATCTAGTCAGAACTCCACTTCATGAATGTCCGCTTCAAGAAGGACGAAGCTAGTCGTGGACCGTCTAAGACTTTTCAGCAACCTTATGAGTAGTGTATTACGTCTATGACTACCAAATTCTTTTAGGTGAAAACAGGTCAGACTAGCGACATGGTGCGGGTTACTGTGTCCTAAGGGAGCGTGCGAAACCACCATTGGATTGGACAACCTTTTGCGAAGCAAACAATAATTGTACCAGCCGTGGTGTGACCCAAAATACCTATTCCGCAAAACCCCACTGAAACTAAAAGTTGCCCAGTGGGTTTCAAGCGTCTGTGACGCTACCTGACTGGGAAGTCCTGACTGGCGGGTCAATCGATCGTCACAACCAGGACAGTCATTGGGTCGTCGTTCGATGAGTCGGGCAGACCAATCACATCACTCAAGCGTGAACACGTTCGCCTGTTCAGACGTGAAAATTCAGATGTGTCCAGCGTGCGTTCGTGGAGTAGTGGTAACACGCTCGCCTCGCATGTCAGATGTCCGGAGTTCAAAACCCAGCACGGCCTTAGGACATGCACTGCTGATGAGCTCTAATAAGAGCGAAGCTCGAGTCCAGTGCTTCCCTTTGGTGTGGACTCCCCGGAATAATTACGCCAGAGCAGGACGACCGTTCGGACTGATTGTTGTCGATAATCAATTCATGGCCTGAATGGCCATTGGTGAAACCGAAACTTAAACAGATAACAGAGGGCATAGAGTAGGGGGTTCTTCATGATACACTGTGCTGATATAGGTCAGTGGTTAAGATGCAAACTTACTGACCGGATAGTCCCAACCCCGGCTTCTCGACTGCTCCTCTCCAGGGTTAGGTGAACTGGTAGTGTCTCATGCCCCCTACGGATGGCGGGGCAACTGAAAGGTGCTGAACGACTGTTATTATTTGTTTTATCTAATATGCATCCGACTATAGGATGCGCCTAACGCACGAAATGAACAGCCGAAAGTCCAAGGTAATCAGTCCGTCACAGGTCACAGCAAACAGGAAGCGCATATTAGTTAAACGGATAGAGGGTAGATTTACGCTGCTGTGAGGAACTGAACTGCATGCTACCGTCCTTTGGCTTAGTGTGCAAAATGTTAGTTGAACTTTCAGGCATTTTGTTAAAAAAAGAAAACATGTTAGTGGTTCCAAATGTTATCCTGAGTTTGGAGAAGATCGATGTTCCCGTATCAGCATTCACATGTCTGCAATCAAACTCGCATCCACTGTTTGATTGGTCACAATATTTTGCGAACTGTGGTTGGACTCGACATTATGATGTCCACAGATCTGAACCTAGTGGGAAAGCGGTTAAAAAGTGAACTGTTTACTCGGTTTTTAGTAGTGTGGATGTTAGATAAAATATACCCAAACACAGCCCGACGAGCGGTGGGTAATACGGCACAAATCGATTGCGGGGAGACGATCATGATAGTGAGATGTGAGAACAAATGGGTTCGCTTCTCTATAGTAAAGAAGGCCGTACACTAGACCCCGACTGATGGAAAACACAAATATAAACACCTCTGGTTAGTGATCATCCTTCGCTGCTTAGCAGTTGACAGCAGTGAGCCTTTAGATGTTGGTTTGTGGTAAAATTGGCTGGATTCCGGGCATATAAGTAGAACGCTGTCAGAACGAACGCTTATGTTGCCACTTCATACGAATCGTCCTTAGTCTATGAGGTAAACATGTAAACCAGTGCAGTCCTGTGGACACAAATACGAACCAAAAGATGGAAAAAAAACTCGAAAAGCTTTTCCCAAAGAATGTAGTGATTACCAATCCAACTCCACGTCCAGGAGTATGAACAAATCCAACCAGCTGACATTCGATTTGCTGTCAGAACACATAACTTGTTTGTTATCTGAGCGGAGGGGGTTTTGAGGCCGTAGAATGAGATCGGAATTTTCAGTCTAACATAAAGTTCAAGGAGTGACAGAGAGAATAACATTAATTACCTGTGACCATTTGTTGTTCGTTTTCACCACAAGTTGTCGGACAGCACTTCTCCACCCATCGCATCGCACCGGTTGGCATTCTCAGTATTCGGTATGTGTAACCTTTGGGAGGGCTTTGAGCACTTTCTTCCTATGAAGAATATTCTACTACCGCAACCATTCGGCCGGTGCTGACGCGATCGTTGTGACCGAGTTCCATTGTATGTTTTTTTGCCCCTGCTGACCAGGGTGACATTTAAATTCCTTGTAGATATTTTAGAAGAAAAGCCCCAGGGCTCGTTTTGAGGAAAAATTTACGGGTTATAGTCCTGTTTACCAACGATTTACTTGTGAAGAAATATGGTCTACTAGGGGGGCGTATGAATAGTTATTTGACCCCCAGATACAGGCACTCTTGAAGTCGAGCATAAATAGCTCATCTGCAAATGAAAAGAATACTGACGTTCCCTTGAACTGAACGACCAATCAATGGTCAAGGTCATCCTGTAGGAGAAAACCCTAGGTCAACCAATCCACGCACAACATTTAGGCGCTTTCACTTACAACCCCTTCCCGCTCACAGTAGACCGATAATGTCCCCTAGAGTATTGGTACATTCATAACTAAACTGCTGAACTCAGGGAACATCTTTGAGGTCTAGATAATTGGTTCCAAGCTAAATTTGTAACAAAACAGCGACGAAACTATAGTATGCACGTACCACGTTATCAGATGTCTCAGTTTCCAATGTTTCTGTTAATCTCCGATGTTGGACCAGCTTCTGCTCATCGGGTTGAGCACCTAATAGTATCGCTCGCCTGGGTGTGGTTGGAGCTGCACCATGGTTATCTAACTGCTCGTACGTTGTAGTGAAACTTCGCCAGGCTTTTAGTAGTCGTTTTGTTATTCCGTGCGATGTCCTTCGTGGTGACCGCACTCCCAAAGCGCAGTCACGAATAACATACCAATCAGGATTGTTATCATCCTTTCTAAACTCTGGAGAATTACAATCAAAATGTGTTTGATGAAGAAAGTTGAACAGCAAAGAATCCCGTCGGCGTCCGCCAGTATCACACATTTCCTGATTGAAAACGAGAAATAATACCCACGTATGATTAGGCATAACGTGTGCGTTGAACAATCTTACCACAAAAATTTTATTTCAAATCAGAATTGAAGATTTATCCGTTGACTAACACAGCTCCATAATGTGAACATGGAAGAACACCCTGAGCATAGTAAATGATGATGTGGGTAACTAAATAGCCGATGTGGTGAGCGTAGATGGTAAAGTAAGGCAGCGCGGAGGAACTTTATTATGGTGGTTTGGTATTTACGGCACTTAAACTGCGAAAAAATTATTGACCGCATCAGTCACATGAAGATGTTCCACCAGGACGTCTAGCAGCAAGGCGAGATGATGTGAAGCGTATCTATCTAGAGGCTGATGTAAGAAAACAATGTAAGAACGAGGTGACTAAGGACCTTCTTTCACAGAAACCACGGTGCCCTTAAATCCTATACCAAATAAGATTTCTCTCGGAACTTACCTGTCATCCTGTACTCCTGAACTCGTGCATAGGGGGAGGATGACAATCAGAACAGTGACAGGATGGGCACTGACGAGGATTACTCATAACACGAGTTACACCTGCATCAATCAGCAACAAGTCTCCTGCATACACAATTGCTAGTGGATCATTTTCAACCTAATTCATTTAAATCACTGTTGATCAGAATCTATTTAAGCAGTTTACATTCAACAGAAATGTGATTTAAATGAGAATCGATTTTCGGTAGAATACGCCTGTTTGAACTGCCAATCTTATAGGTAGGATGTTATTTCAATAAATCGACCTTTGTTCAAAACCAGCCCAAATCAGACGAAACCATTCACCCACCTTGACTTCCTCGTAGGCTTCGAAAATTATTGAGATGAAAAGATTGAGAATGATGTAGACGAACAAGGTGATGAACAGGTAGAGAAACAGACGACTGAAGAAGTAGATACTCCGAGGGGCGCGCTCTCCGACTACACTGAAAGTGACGTACGTGTCATCTCCATTAATCAGACTGAACAGACTCTCGACTGTTGATACAAATGTGCGAAACTTCAGATGGTACGGACCAAGCACGGCCCAGCCACAAAGGCTGAATGCCAAGAACAACACCATTGAGCACACGGCAAATCGAAGTAGGGCAGGAACTGCACTGGCGATAGTTCTCATCAGAATCTGATTAGGAATCGAAAACAAGCAAACGAAAAAAAGTAACCATTAGGTAAGTACCTGCTGGGCTAATAAATGTAACAAGAAATAACTTAGAAATATCCACACTCGCCAAAGGAAGCTTTTGACTTTGAGGTGAATATTCCGTATGTGAATGCTGTCCTTAAAATTTGCTCGGACGTCTGACTGAGAAGTAAAAGTTGTGATCCACTTAAAATAGCCGAAAATAGATGAAGTTGGGCAGTTAGGGTAGATTCAGACATTTTTTGACTTTGGTCCAACGAGTATAACTCTCTGTTTCTGTTCGAGTATTCAACTTGACTCGCTTGACGCATTGTTTAGCTAAAACGTGCTTTATTGTTTCCTGAGGTGCGTGGTGCTTTGTCGTGTACTCGGAGGCACATCCATGTTGATTCACTCCGGTATTTTGCGTGAATCGGTCGGCCATGTAAGCAGTATTGCTGAAGAATCTCAAGAAAACACCGTGAGTTCCTAACATTAATAAAATACGTGATCTTACCCTTGCTGAGGAACCAGAGTCGAGAGAGACAACCGAACAAACCAATGGAATGCCTGATATACAGACCGCAACGCAGACCAAATGAGATTAGAAAAAAACATGCCAATTAGCCAATCACATGAGAGAATATTAGGTATCCTTCGAAAAATATATAAACACAGACAGACAAGGAGGAAGTACCCATTTAACTGCACACTGATGACGTCTCCTCGATTGTGAACGAGACGTTTGCAAGCTAGCTGGAGAGCTCGGAGAACAAATCAACGGCCACCTGATCAGCCACCAGAAGCAACCCACAAAAAGAGCGACTTTTGGGTCCTTGCAACTTCTGTTGAATTTTAAGACTGTGAGAAGATCATCAACCAACTAGGACCAGGAACGAGTTTTCCAAGCAAACTGTGGTCAAAATGCCTTTCAAGATGAACCAAATTTTTACTAACACCACTTGTGTAAAGTGTAAATTGGTGCTATGGTGTTTCTGAACGTTGTACGTTTAAAGTTCCAGAACTGTTCACAAAGACCGCTTTGAATATTTTGGGGATTCCAATATGCAGCCGCATGGGGTAATGAAATATGGACAAGACTAACAGCGGGCTACAGTGGATATCCTGCTGTTTTCGATCCCAATCAGGATTGCTGATTGTCGGGTAGTATAGCGTACTGATCGGTTTATGTTTAGCTCAAATGAGTCGAGAATCTGAGACTTGGATAAGACTGATCGAAACCATCTCAAAATCACAACGGAGTGGCTGTTTTTGCTGTCATCGGTCATTAAGTCAGCTATTGATGACAAAGATATGGATGTCAATTTAATAATTTTATCGATTAACGGAATAAACCGGCTGAAACTTAGCTGGGTCTCTCTCTTAAAATGAATTTACTGCCAAGGGCCCCTCCATGTTCCGATTGGCACGATTTCTAGATATAACAATAAGTTTACTTGAAGAAACACTGCACCCAAGGCTGGAAAAAAATCTTCGACAGCACAGGACCAGTTACGCCTTTCTTGGGGTTCATCAACTGGATACAGTCCCCAAGTTTCCGTCAACCTTATGCTCAACATGAACTCAAATTGGACGCAGTTTCAACGGGAAACTTAGCTGGATCCCAAATGACGATATCGTTTACAATATTTTGCAACTGGCTCTCAGCTTAACTTCTCTTATAAGCAAAATATTTGTCAAATGAGTGTATGTGGAAAATCACGTGCAATCTGAGTTCAAGAAAAGCATAAGTTTGAGGCAAACTCGAGAATTTTTCCTACCTGATGAGCCCCAAGAAAGGCGAAACCAGTCGTGAGCTGCCGAAGAGTTTTTAACAGCCTCGTCAGAAGCGTTCCCTCAAGAGGACCGCAACGACATTTTTCATGGTATTCTAGAATGTGTACAACTTATTTTGTGCTGTTTTTATGTGACAGAGTTTCAAAGTGCACGAGACAATATGGCTTTAACGACCTGGTAATTATTTCGTCTGCGTGAAGATGTACACCAGGAAGCACCTCTAGCTCAAGTCCGACCGCATACGACCATTGACAACATCTACAGGTTTCATAAAGGTATCAACCAAGGTAAATCCAACTGCTGAATACGTCAGAAAAACCCTATCACCGAAGGATAGTCACAGCACGAATACATCTGGTCACAAATTTCCGCAAAGTTTCTGCGTGGATTGATTGGGGTGTCTATTTCAAAGCGGTGGCTGAATTCGGAGTAAGTTAGGATTTCTTTTGCGACCATCAACGTCTATTTCCGGATGGTTACTAAGTGAGGCAGACCGGGTGTGGCAGAAACGTTTTGGAACCTGACAACGTCTACACTCAATAATAAATATACTGGTTCATCTGCAGCACCTTTTTGGTGCCTAGCTGTCATATGCCTTCCGAAGGAAGCACAATAAATGAGATAGTGCCCAAATGTCCAGGCCTAGACAGCAGTAGTCGAAATGCCGGGGTTGGGTTCGACCCACGGACCTTCCAGTCAGTGAGTTCGCACCTTACCCACTGAACCATCCCGAGCTCAGCTATAAGGAAATGATAATTTGATAGGTTAAAATGCTAGGTGTACTAACCGCTAAGTTAAAATTTTCATTACTGAGCTGTCTAACACTTATATGAATGTGATCGACAGCAGCTTAAGAGTACAATTTCAAAATTCCAGGGCCTTCAGTCGAGGTACAATAAACACTGAACTTAGATCAGTAGAATTAACAGGTCATCAAAATTGCAAAGAAAGCTTATCCTGTTTTTCCCGGCTCTCTTTTTTGGAAGAGACCAGTTTCAGTTAGCTACAATAAGTGGTCTTCCCAGTGCGAACGGTAGACTAGAGATTTGGATATTGAAGAACCATTCCCTTAAAAATGGTACTACTCATGGTTTTCGGCCTAAAATAAGCCTAAAACCACGGAGATATTTGGGTAGATTTGTCTTGCATGTTGTATTTACGCGTCAGAATACGTACATTTGTATGTTCTTACAAAGTAACTTCTACATATTCTGCGCTACATGGAGCTGATGTACCAGATGAATGACCTTCAGCTTTTAGCTGGTAGCTATGAAACTTGTTTTTTCTGGCTGTCACGCGTGACCTCCGGAGTAATTTCACGGCAATATCGGCTTGAATGGTAGATCACTTAATCCAACTCACGTTACTGAGAGCGGTAAGGACAGGAGAAAAGGAAAGTTACCCCGATTTGTGGACCATATGTTACCCTACAATTGGAGCTCCTCGAAGACAAATTGAAGGAATTTTGAGAAGGTGCCATGTATATCTGCGACTGCATAGGAAAGTGAGGATCTGGAACAATGTGACCAACTTTTCCGGCTTGGTATGGAACCTAGCCGGAACAGTTGGTCATGACTATTCAAAATCAGTGTCACGTGCTAGAGAAATGAGGCCGAAACATCGATCAGCTTTGACTATTGAAAGCTAGATGTAGGAACTCTGTCTGGAAAACGACAGTATCAACAGGATGAGATACGAATCCAGGCACACAAGAAAGCCCCCGATCTCATTTAACTCATAAGTACATTCCATTTCCTTGTGGATAACGGAACACGCAAGGAAGGCAACGCAACCAAAAACAAACTCAAGGTAGGGAAAACATGTTTACAACTTTGCTACCTAGATGCTGTTGGTCACTGAAATGGATATAGGTATACTGAACAAAGTGGTTGATACTGGTCTGACTCTCGTTTGACCGAACACAGTCATATGATAGACTACAAGACGTATGAATACGGACAGCAACTCAATTGATGTGTGTAACAAACGGATACAACAATTACATGTGAATTTCTGAATTGCGGTGAAACGCATTACCACGGGTTATTTTGAGCTAAGTTCCCCATTGCTGGTAGTGTAAGGTGTGGGAATTTTCACTTGAGATTTATTCCTGCAGCTGATCCAATCTGTGCTGAAAAGCCGAGAAGCATCGTACAGCTGCTTCATCCTTATAAGCAATCATCAGCAACATACATTTCATAAACTTTCAGGGAGTTTCGAACTGGTGACCGCCCGGCTAGTAACTTGAACATCTAGCCGTTCGGCTGATCAGCCCTGTGATTTACTCGCACTCAGCGCCGCTCATAACCCGTTGACAGGCCCCTCGAGTGACGAATTCTCTGATGTAAATTTCACTTTATCGAGTAAGTCGTGGCTGATCAGCCGCTCGTGATTGAATGGTTAAGTCTTCATCTACTAGCTGGTTCGGAGTTCGAATCGTTCTCGATTTGAGGCAAATGCTCGCTGCTGATGATTTGCCGCAATAAGGATGAAGACGCTGTGCAGTGCTTACGGACTGTTTACCATAGATTGGCTTCACTTAAACGACGAGAGCTCAATCAAAATTCTTCTGGTTGTTTGACATATATTGCTGAATTTTATATATCGTATGGCGGCAGCAGTGACTGTCCATCAGTTTTAAATTTGATATTCCAACAGTTGTTTATTGGACGGGGGAAATATATCGTAATTTTTAATGATGCACCCGGCTGTGTATAAATCTACTGAAGAGTAAGCAAGTAATATTGTAAGGAGTGAAGCCCTTCGCTGCGGAGTTGCTTATTAGAAAACGCCAACTAAACGGTTACAGACTATTGGACAGGAAGGTTAAACTCTCATTTGCATGTTGTTTTTAAAAACGGAATATCCATCTTCGTCTCGAACGCGTCTTCTTGAACTCTCCTGGATATTCATTGACTATCGCACAATTGCAAGCAAAAACTGCAAAGTAGTTCCACAAATTCCGTAATAAATCCCACCTTCCATTAGATCAAG
>SJOL01005358.1:213491-241709 GCA_004794785.1 Opisthorchis felineus
ATCGGCGATTAAGTGTGACAAAAACGCGAATAACTGTTGACGATACAGATATAATGGAATCGCTGTGAAAGTTCGAAGCAAAATGTACCCACAGATAGCCGAATTTAGCGACTGTGATGGTTTCAGAGTGTTACTGAAAATAAGCAAAGGTCTGCTCCCGCCTAAGTTATGGTGTCATAGTATAGGTTAGATATAAGTGAAAAAACCCAAAAGGTAACGGACGATTTCCCGAATGGTGACAGTGCTCGCCGGTTTTTTGAATGTCTCAATGCGATAATGACGCAATGTCCTTGAACGTTATGAAAGAAAGACCATCCCTCAATGGTTAGTCTTAGATGTATTCGTTTTACTGCTTGCTCTGCTGTAGGAGCTCGCATTTCGGGGATTGAATAATAGGATTTGCGGTCCATGGAAGGTTGCCAACACATCCATTGCAGAGTTTGAGCTTAAAAGTTTATAGGAAATTTGGTGGCTCAGCTGAATAGAACAAAGCTTCACACTAGTCAGGGATTGCTGCAGAGTTCAAGAAAAGTTTTGTGGATTTAGGGCAGAACGGTCAATAAGATGACGCATTCGAAGCCCAAGCGCGATGTGGACTGATTGTGTCACAGATGAGAACACACTGGGCGTAACAACAGTGATGCTTCAGCTCAGGTATCGGTCTGAACCTTCCAAGCTGCCGTTTTCTGCAAAAAACACCAAACATACACGACGTGTGGTAAACTCCAAAAACCAGGTCAAAAACGTGCAGCGCGTAGTATTTAAAGTGTATGAGGTGACAACATTCTGGAAATTCTGACTCCTTCTGGACGCGACATTGGCAACCGGCGTCTGGCGCATACCGAATCATAATTGCCTGTTGGGCCCACAATTTCGGCGAATCAGAGTTCACCTGAATGCTGGACGGTCAAGCGGCCCGATCTTCTCGCCAATCGCATGGGGGTTAGGCATCTTGGATGCAGCAGCACCTAACTGCGTACAGTAAAGCGGTTTTGGTGTGGGGTTCCGCCTAACACTAGGTCACAGATGGGCAGAACAAAGATGACTTTTTTGTGACAGAAGTAGCTGCTAGGAGCATGGTTAACCCACACTGGAAATGAGACTGTAGCTATTTATTCACTTTACGGAGATCCTCATCAAACATTCCTCACGAATTTTTGAAGGACTCTGAAAAAATCAGTAATCAGTGAAATACAATGTTTTGTAATTACTTGCCAAATGAACACCTTTTGAAACTGAAGAAAACTGCGAGAAGCACTCACACTTTTATTGTACGAGAATCCCACATAGCGCAATACTGCAGACCAGACAAGGAGAGTGTTCACGCCAAACAAATAAGACATCGACCCCGACTTTTCTTGTACCTTAAGGAAAGGGTAAAATTGGATCAGTCAGATGTCTCAATGATGACTTGCAGGTACGAGAACTGAAGAATCAACAAATAGAGAATTGTCTTGGAAGAATAATTATACAAACATCGTACCACTGGAGGTTACGGAACATACAGAATAGTTCCAAAATAAAGCAATCTGATCCAGAAACAGTCCATATTTTGAGGATGTCTTCCAAAAACCCCATGGTTTAAGCGATATTTGGGGATTTTCACGATCAAAACAGGAACACCTTCGCGACATCGAGCATATCTTTTGTCCTATGTCACGAATTGTTAGGTGCGTCGTTTTGACGGACCAGTGGGTAGAAACTGATCACGTCAAATACTTCCACCATGACCAATGCTGTCGCGTCCAACTCTTTTCCGTGACCAAAAGCCAAGAGGATTCAAATACGTGCATATTGGTTCACAGTTTCTGAGCGGCGATACAACTGATCTAAGCAGGCATCTTTATTCCGTCAAGCCATATTCTCATTCTAGTGGGCTCGAGATAGCTCAGTGGTCAAGGCGCGAACTTATTGACCGAAAAGCCCGTGGTTTGAACCTGACCTCGGCAGCTTGACTTCCCCCGTCTAGGTTTGGGCAATCTGGCAGTACCCCAGCCCTCGTGCCTCCCCCAGGTGGCATGGCAGCTAGGGAGCGAAAGGGTGTTACAACTGAATGATTTTTTTGCTTTCTCATTCTTTTGAGTATGCTCACTAGATCAGTGATGTTGGTGGGCTAGATGAAGGTAAATTTGAGGAGCTTGCCTAAAATGTTGGGTGGCTGTGGTACAGGTCAATCTCTCGGTGTAGCACAAACGAAGCGAAGGATGAGCTGTGTACTTCTCTCAAATCAACGCTGCTAAGTTCATCCTCATCAGTAAGCAAAGGTTGTGTGGCTCATGCAAAGTTGCAGTTTCTTATTCTAAAGAACCGTAAAAGGTAAACAAGAATGAGGAAGAAAGCGCTAACCAGTCCGGTGCTAATGGCGATTTACGGAGCTACCAGAACTCTGGAATGCACGGCTGAGTGGAACCCTAGCTGTAACTGAACACGATACAAATCGGGTCAAATCAAGTCAAGTAGAGTCAAGTCGGGTAGAGGTAAGTCAAAGAAAGCCTCGTACGACGAGTTGGCAGATCTTCAGCAAATAAACACAATAACTTTTGGGTGAAATTATTTAACGCCTACAAATTTAGAGCAACAATGAGATCCGATATGGACGGTTAACTACGAAGCCTCCCTCCACAGTCCCACTGTCCACTAACAACCGAACGGAATACCTTTTTTATGAGCTAACGTACGACGAGGTAGTATCTTGACTTGTGAGCGCATACAAGAAGTAGAGGTGGCTCTCCAAATAATACAGCGGAAGGTTTAGACAACTTCGTGTAGATGTTTGAAAATCCTGCCACGTGTGTTAGCATGCGTGCAAACAACAGAAAGGTTTGGCAAACAATCGGGTTTCTTGCTGGGCAACGTTCCGCTCTAAATCTAAATCGGTTCCAAAGATCTCCCAGTTGGGTCCTCTTGCAAGTCCAGAATCTTGAAAGTAAAACTCGCAAAACGGCAAAGCAGCATAGTTAAATGGAAAATACAAGCCAACTTAAACAGGGAGGATTTTCAACTCCAGAATGACATGAAACATCAACGGACACACATTCAACAAGTTTGACCCCAGTTATGTCGTGGCACAATGTGAATACGAGGTGTTCAACTGAATATTCAGATGGATTTCTTGAAAGAGACCATAAAACTTGAAACAACAGTCAAGAAGTCGAGACGGACAGTCTAGAAGAGACCATGCTATCGGAATATTAGAAAACAGCGTGGAACGGACGGAGAAGAAAGCCTTGTGACTTACAACTTTCGAAATTTCAAAGTTTTGCCCAATGTGTGCTAGAAGTACCATCCTTCAGAATGAACAAACTTTGCACGCCCAATTTCAGGAAATAGACCAGAAAATGAATTTCGCAGTCAAATGTGCCATCCCGTATAAAGTATCAGGTCCTCTTGCACATCATGAGAACTCGCGAACCATGCAATCAGATTTTAGTGGAAGATAGATTCCAAAATGTATCCTCTTGAATTTCGGGGACTGCGTTAAAAATAACCATCCAAACTCCTCTAAAATGTGTTTTTTAGCTAAATTAGCATGAGTGAAAACTCTGACAAATTTTCCAAGTTCAAAATTCGAAGTAATTGGCCGAAATTAGAGAGTAGACCTTTGGTCGTTTAATTTACGGGTCGTTCAGATCCGTCAAGCTATTAAAAGCACTAAATCCACAGACGCGGCACCTTTTATTGTACTCTATATCGTTTGTTCATATATTGAGTGATATTTGAAGGAACGTTGGGATCTCACCATTTGCCACTATGGAAAGCCTTCAGAAGTTGTTGGATTTATTTACATGATCGAACCGAACAAGTGACTCGCTTTTCCGTGAATTACACCTTGTAACACAATTACGGAAATCGATTTTCTATCAGGAAGATCCGCGTTTGCTTTGGGCATCCAGCGACAAACAGCACGACAGTCACGTGATGCGTTAGACGAAACCTATGTCACACTGTTAATTATGTTGTCTTCTGAAAGTACTCAGCTGACTGGGTGACAAAGTACACATAATCCGATGCCCCCTGTGAGAATTTAACAACCCTGATCGACAGCTGAACTCAAATGGTAAAAATCCGAGGGCCAACGGGAAACTGTCGTTTTTTTCCTATCACTCACAGTCTGGACAGCTTGGTAAAACCCACCCAAACATGCCACATTTCCAGAACAGCGTCTACTGCTAGGAGAACATGTGTTAAACTTTTCTATTTGAACCCCATGGTAAAGTTTTCTTGGCTACAAAACTGCTGCTTTACTACTCACTTTATCCATAGTCCACAGACTGCCTATCGCTCCAGACACGATTGTCAGGTCGTTGAAAACAATCACAAAAAACCACGGTTGAACGAATTCCCATAAATGTCCACGCAGTTGCACTGAGTACCAGTGCTTGAAGAACTGGACGCTTTCCTGAAAGAAACCACGGAGGGAGAGAAATGCGAAAAGAGGTATTTCGGTCACAATCCGAAGATTGAGGAAGTATGCATAAGTCTCATGCGTACGTGAACACTCAAGCAGACTACCCTAATTTTACTGTTCTCCCAGGAGATATTTCTTCTACAGCCAGTTTGATTCCACTTCGTTAGGTATGTGTGAGAACCAACCAATATCTTGGTCAGTCAAACCTGCCTCTTCAGCGACCGTATTTTCCTCTTTCCGAAAAAAAAACAATTAACCCGACACTCAACCGATGAAACTTTGTGTACGTAAGTACAGACTAGGTCCATAAATTCCCCCAATATGATCACTTTGAATAGCACAGTCACTTGACCAAAGTATATGGGTCCTGCTGATCAACAAGGTACGCCTGACATCACCCGCAACATCATGAGTGACATCACAGGTGAGCCTGTCTCTTAAAAGTGATTGGAACGCGTGATTCCTCTACCTGGTAGCAGTAGACCATAACCGTTTGGCAAATCCCTGTCTCTCAAGTGTCCGATGTCACGTGAACCTGAGGAAGTACGGACTTATTATGATTTCAGAAGAAAAGCGATCTGATAACTCACCTTCCACAAATCAAACCCCAGTAGCAAAGACCGAATGCACAGGATACTGGATGCGCCGCCGACGGCTAGAACGAGGTAGTTCAAATAGGCCACAAAAGCCGTTCGTCGATTTAAGCTGACATATCGAGAGGTAGAGCGAGGATCTTGATCCAGCTGAGTCCAGAATTTCCTCAGAAATGTGCTGCTTCCGTCTGCGTATTTGTCTGTGCCATTTGTTGAATAAACAAAGCCGTTTAGACCGGAGCAGTAGGCTGTCTGGTATGGGGCATCGAGGTGGATCTTCAGCTGTCCACTCTGTTGAACCTTGTTCATGATGATCTTTTCAAAAGGAGCAAGAATATTTTTCATCGATTTTGTACTAGAGATGTAGAATGTCTCCATGGTGGTGCGTGGTGGTGGGGTGATGTGGTTTCATCCAAACGAATAAATGTAAAAAGTTTTATAGCATTTGACAATAAGACCTCAGTCGCGATCGAAGTAACGGATTTCCACTGAAAGTAAAGGGTCAGTGGAAAATTGGCTTGATGTGGTAGCAAACTGGTAGAAATAGAGGGAAAATTTTGGAAAGTCATCAGTTTGTGTTGGTCGCAAAATGAATTCGAACCAGTGTGAGTTGTGAGCTTATCAGTGTTAGATTAACAGGTAAAGATGAGCGTTTATCGATCTGAATTGTGAATAGGTACAAGGAACACTTCACCGTCTAATTGAAGGTGCCCGACGAACCAACCAGGTTCGAGGAAATGAGATCAGCACGCTACTCAGATTTCAAGCTGACCAACCAAATTATGCGAAAACCACCCTGGGACCAACCAATCAACTTAGACTTATTAGATACTGTCTAGAAACTATATAAGCACAGGCAGAAGAGAAGTGATTCACCAACTCAACCCTGCGCTGACGATGTTGCCTCGATGGGTGATGAAACGTTTGTAATCCAACTCCCAAGAGCATCGAAAAAACTAACAACCAAGCAACGCACCCGAGCCACGTATATTCCGCAACGCCGCCAACAAGCAGAACATACTTTAGCACCCTCACGGGTTGCGTTAACATAGCTTGAAGTTTGTGGTAGTTTGACTGCCAATTCTGATACAGGCTTCGCAAGAGTGAACACAGTCTACTGCAGTATCGAATAAGATCGCTTAAGAAATGGGTCTAAAGCAAGTAAAAAAATTTTTAATGGCTATTTCCACTTCTTTCCGCTTGATAGAACCCGTCTAAATTGTCAGGACGATGGCAGACGACCAATTTGAATGCTTTTCCACTAGGATTCGAGCACAGCGTGTCAAATTTAGAGATCACGACCAAATCCACAGATCAAAAAGTGTGTTAGACCGTATGGTTGACAGTATGTGTAAACTGCCCTGGGAAAAATGCAGTGATGGATAGACACATCAAGAAGTAAACCGGTGTGTCTCATATCTGAGTTAAAACCTAACATATTAAGCATGGTCTTGTAGCCCAGACCGGAGGGACAAATGTGGTTGGTAAAATCACCAGGCACTGAAACTACCACATACTAAGCCGAGATCGCTAATGATTCAAATGATTCCTTTGAAAATAAGGCTGCTGGAAGACCGAATCTGTCACTCATTCTGAGTGGCGAATTTTTTGGACAGCGTAGAAATATACTGAAGGCGCGCATGACGGCTGTAGCATGAGCGCCGTATCCAGTTGGGTCACTGGCGACTACAATGAGATTTAACGGTGTATGTTTGCGAGAACTTACGTCACCACAGATAGGCTGCACGCGTTGACGGCAAGTGATTTATGTGTGACCCGAAAGTTAACAAACGAAAGGGGTTAAACGGATTGGCTACTACGGTGTCTTGGAGAACAATATCTTGACTAGTACTGAATTTTAGAGTTTGTTTGTCGGTAAATTTTTTATCATTTCGAAACGGATTGTTTTATGATTCATCGAATTACTTTTGCTTTGGAAGGCACCGCTTTTCATGTAGTAATACAGTAATGCCCTTCTCGACCTTCTCCGCGAACAAATTATATCTGAACTTGTATGTATGAACTGGCGATCGATATGTTATGTCAGGCTCGTCACACACAAAATCAAGAAGGTCTTGTGAGTAATGGTCAATGAAATAAAAAAGCAATCGATATAACAAAGAGATCGATAACAAAACAAAATAACATGAACCAGTGATATGCGCGCAAGCATTTAAGGTTCTTGGTCACTCTCATGAAACAGAAATTCCAGACAAGAAACTTCCCAATCGAAGCAATACTATGTTTCTCACATACCAGGTATATGTACGCAACAAGGCAAAAATGAATTCACATTCTCGTCACCCTCATTTGAACGGTCCTCTGTCCGTCCTGGTAAAGATTTCCCGGTGAGTCCACCCCAAAACGGATGGAAGAACTAGAGGCAAGTTTCGTTAGAGCTCATCAGCACCGCACCCCGGACATCCGACAAACGAAATAAACCTGTTACAACCACTCCAACAGAGCGGACTGAAAGCAACAGAACTATCATATTTGACCATGCCAACGCATCCAAGATTATGCGATGTGACTGGTTCGCCTGAGGCTTCAGCATGCCTTTTATAACTAAAGCGAAACTGAGCAAGTATTTGCACCTTATCTGATTTTCTTCCGTTTAGAGTGAGCTGTACTCTGTATCTCATACTAGCTTACTCCATCATCTCGCAAACTCTCAGTCTGAGGTGGCTCGAAAAACCGGAGTGAACGAAGCATTAGGACTGGTAACCGACTGATTTCAAAGCTTGAGAGTTATCGTCCTGACCGGTAGAAACTAGGATTTGTTTGACATCCAGACAAAACACTAGAGCCTGTCCACGGCGGTTTTATTAGTCAGCTCGGCACGCCGCTTTGAATTGAGTAAAAAGGTGACCGCTGGAGAAATAGGAAAAACCTTTATCTCAGAAAGCAAAACTTACTGCTATTTTGAAGAGAAAGCAAACAGATTCAAGCGTCCAGCCCATTTTCGCTACTTCCGGAGTAATCAGCTCAAACTGGATTGTAAATTGTAACAGCCTAAAACAGTAGAGGAAATTTATAAACTCCTCCTGGTCCTATAGGTTGCAAACTGCTAACAACATGAAACTATGAATAGGTTCTTAGAAGTCTTTCTACAACTAGCCTAATGACAGTTTAAGGCAGAGTTTATCAATTGGTGTTTATATAAAGGACTAAGGACTCGTTTTCAAAGTATGATAGTTAAGCTGAGGTGGATATCTATGAGAATGTGAACATGGGTTTACTCGTTTACCATATTCCTAGCTCCATCATGCTGAAAGTTTGGCCCGCCTATCGTAAAGCGCTACGTGACACCGGTGAGAAAAAGGAAAATACGATCTCACTAAAATCACTAAGAAATGGCTGTCACGTCAGCAAATGTGGATGACCTTTCCGTGAGGGTGAAAAAATAATCATTAGAGTGAACTAGCGCTTTTTATGGCAATAATTTCTCAGTGTTCTCAATTTCAGCTTTTTGTTTTGTTCTGATGACGGTGTTGTAACTTCTATGTCGGTCCTTGGCTTCCTGTTTCGCCCACTATGGTATATCAAAAGGCACGGTGGCTTGAAACAGTCCTTTGTGGAAACAAAGAGAGATAATTACAACTGCATTTATGGGGTCATTACCAGATGCCCCACAATGCCACGCTAGAATCTTCGTGAGTGGCCGAGAGACTAAGAGCTGTAAATGCTCGAGCCTGATTGACTGACTTTCTGGCCAATAAAGACAAACCTTTGTTCGCTCCGTAGCCGCATGTAACACATCCGACCAACCGACATGATGTTCGGTTATTAAGAGCGGCTGACCTCCGGACACTGAATTAATCAGTTCCACTCCTACGTCCCTAACAGTATCTCCCACGAATTGCGCAGAAACCGCCCCTTATTGCAATGGTTTACGTTATTTCAAATACGCCGTAATTTGTGTTCTGATTATATGCGTGTTTATCACATGTTTTGAATGGATTCTTCTTTGACCGGTCAGTTTAGGTGCGGACCAACGGCCTGAAAACTCACCGAAAATGTAACCATGCCGATCGATGCACTCTTGATATATTTCCCTTCCCTTTACATTTCTTATTTTGCCCCTATCGATTTACTGGCTAAATTTTACTAGCCAATGTAGATAAAATTTTTAGCTGAATTTATCCTTTGTTTCGCTTCCATCACCCGAATCCACAATGAGTTGATACCGTACCACGGTCGACTATCTCTTGCAAGGGAATTGACATGAGAGATATACTAATGGAACCTCCGTTCGTTTGAACAGTGGTCCTCTTATCCTGGCGTGATCATTCCGATGAGTCCACGCCAAAGCGGGCAAGCACTGGACTTGAGTCCCTGCTCCCATTGGAGCTCATCAGCAGGGCATATTTTTAGCCGTGCCGGAGTCTGAACTGCGGACATCTGACATGCGGGGGGAGCACGTTACTAAAACTCCCCCAGCGCTCGATGGATGCATCCGAATTTTCACGTCTGGATTGGCAAACCTATTCAGACGATGTGAATGGTTTGCCCGGCCCCTCGGTAACAAGAGGACCAGGGCTGAGTACAAAACTAAAGTACTGGTGAACCACACTATCACTCAGTTTGAGGGTACATTATACTGTCCCGTGAGTTGAGTGTGAACAAAGTTAAGGGTTCCTATCAGGCGACCGGCTTTTGTTTGCTTCCGGACGCAGCTAGGAAGGATTGGTTAGAAAAGTTGGTCTTGAGAAGTTAAAGCTTTCGTCATAATTAGCATTATCAGCATCACCACAGTCACAGGCATCATCATCATTGTTGACACCGGTGTTTTACAACCACGAAGCGTATTCAACTACAGTTGGGAGCTTCAGGTGAAAAAAAGAAAAGACTGGATGGTGAAGTAACCTAGTGCTGGACTACCGCAAGCTTTCTAAACAGTCCACACCTCCAGAAAGCCAGCCGAACAATCTGGAAAGAAACTGACAACGTGAACGTCAGTGACAATGGTTAGACACCGCTGCTTGCACAGTCTCCAGCCAAGTACAGAGAGGCTCACTAGGACCCTGTCCTGGTGGGCGGACAGCCCTAACACCTCCCACATAGTATAGACGTAATACATTACTGGTAGGGTTGCTGAACACTCTTCGACTGCCCACGACCAGTTACGCCCTTCTTGGAGTTAGTCATAAACATCATAGACGAGAGATTCAGCTGGGTTCCAGGTGATATCTCTTTCACACCTTTCTTCATAGTCACATGTTATCCACCTAGCAACCAAACAACAACACGGTCAGTAGTGCAGCTTGATAGGAGTGACCCTTGAGAGGCAGTGATGTGTCTTTTGAAGCCAACCGACAAACGGGTTTCGGTCCTTCGAGATTCTAACAAAGTTCCATGGAGCTAACGCAGTTAGCGACGAATATGAAACTCCACAACATCCAGTTTCTGTTTTTGGAATGCAAGGGGGTATATTCAAAGAGTGAAAATTCTGCAGCGTGTCTTTGCCCTTCGCAAGTGCAAGGCATAAGCCAAAGGATAGTATCCTAATGGTTGGTTTATTCAAGTGTGTCTACACTTTGTCTTCATCTTCAAAGATCGGGACGACATGTTTCCCACCGTCATCGATTTGAAGACGGGGTTTTGAAGACCATCCAGCGTTCGCCTAATTATTTCATGGGCGACGAATTCTGATATGTTCGGAGAGAATGGACATCCCTCTCGGACACCACTTATTGTGAGGAGTTTTGCAAAGAGCTCAACATATACTCCCACACGCACAAAAGTATGTGAATATACGGACCGGATTATATTCACAAACCTCTGCGGCACCACCTGTTGAGCAGGTGTAGTTGGAAACACTGGCCGATTGACAGGATCGAGCGCACCCTTGGAGTCAAGGCACACCAGGATTTTGGGTCATTTGCATATATGGCGTTGCTGTAAAACCTGACGGAGTGTAAACATGCGGTTGATGCAGCGTCTTTTCGGTCGAAATTTCGTCTGATGCTCACGATTTAGGGTTTGCTACAGTGGAAGTCAAACTGACACATCTGTGGTTACTACATTCTCTGTGAGTACCTTTTTTGAAGATGGACACTAATATCAATGTACCCCAGTTGTCTTGGAGGCCTCTCCCTCCCAGACAGACGCAAACAGGCTAAAAAGCAGTGACTGAGAAGTCCACTACCATCCTTAAACACATTAGGCGGAAGGTTATCGAGAACAGCAGTATGGTTGCGAATGACTGGAAAAAACGACTCAGTTGTATCACCATTTCGGTGCCTAGCTGCCATGCCACCTGAAGAAAGCATGAGGCACGAGATGATACCAGGTTGCTCAAGCCTAGACAGGGGCATTGGGGATGCAGAGGTCAGTTTCGAACTTTCAGACCTTCCAGTCAGTAAGTTCTCGTCTTAAACGATGAGACTTCCCAAGCTGTCGACTAGCACTTGACTAGGGAGGCTTGGGGGAGTTTCATATACACAGCCCATGCTTCGATCAGAGACCAGCAGCTAGAATGGGAAGTAGCATGTGGACAAATGAATCATTGTTCAAAGTATTCTGCCCAGCGGTCTTCGCTGAATATCAGGGAACAATTGTGGTCCTTGGTGCTTTCACTGACAAGAGGCTTCCAAGAACCGTTGAACGAATGGACTGGAATGTGTGAACATTTCCAGTGTTTCTATGAACTTCTGAATCCATCAAACCTCCCGGTATGCATGGACACTCAGATTTACCAGATATTGGATGATGCCATGAGTTGAAATGTAGCTGCGACCGGAGGTAATCTGTCGTCCACTTGCAGCGAAACCACGACATCATTATAAGTCCAATGCATGGAAGGGGTTGAAGGGGGTTGCACTGCGGGCGGAATTCTCGGTACCACAAATAGCCCTGAATATCTCTCTTCAGTCATCGTTATCATCCAATATTGGACCATCAGGTAGCTCATAGAGAGATTAGTTCTGGTATGTTTGTTTGATTGAGTGCATGAGCCTATAAATAGCCTAGCGAGGTGTGCGCGTATTGCGCAGACCTGCAAAGCCTCAATGAAGTGTAGCAACAGCAAACGTATAATCGGGGTCCACACACGTATTCGGGAGGAAGAAGGGATGTGCAGTGGTTTATTCCCGTCACTGCTAACTGATGGCATCATCGTCTATTTGTGTTCAGGCCTGGTTCGTTTGGGGCACCGCGTTGTTAAGCGGTTTCCTTTGCTGCGTAAGTCGGTACTGCAGGTGAGCAATCCGCGACCAGTACATAGCTGCACTAGATGATTTCTTTTGTTCGTGTGTCTCATTTCGCGCCCTACATGACCACCCAATTTAGCCTCAGAAGCGACAAGTCTACCGACCTGCGCCATCGAAAGAAGAGCGACTGTGCAGCCAGTAAAATGACCATACTTGCATCCTGGATTCTTGTCTCCTACATTCAACATTCATTATATATATATATATATCTTGTATATAAAGAGAATCTATCGTACCAATGACAGCAGCCTGTAGTCTTGCTTCCCTTAAAGTAAGAATATTAAAACGGCTATGTAGACCGGCATTCGGGGTTTAAGACTTGATGTAGAGGTGTTTTGGGATGTTGCTGAGCACGGACGCTAAGGAGCAGACACTATGATGCAAACCGAACAAAGTCATCCGTCCTAATGCTGGGACCTACAGAGGTAGCATTCAGAGTGCAATGGGGTAGGGGAGTCATCAGCAGTTGAATGTTTTCGCCCACTCACTCTGGTGCACAAAGCAAGTAAGGTTACTCGGCCGATGATACCATATGAAGGCTGACATTTTGCGGCAGTATTTGCGGTTGTAAAGTTCATGTTTTTACGTGAGCTGGGATGCTTTCAGATCGCCAACACCAGGGCTCCTAACCGAAGCCTATGGCCCGATGACGCTTGTGCAGATTTAATGGCTTCTACTACCCTAAGACATTTGAATCGTCCAGAAATTTGCATTTTTTCAGATTTATCAAATATCATAACTGTACAGCTTTCCGTGAGAAGCCGAAGGGGATCTTGTAAAATAAAACATCGCAACGCACAAATCTTTTGAATGACCATCTTAGGCTGAAAGAACTACATATGCGTATCGTGAAGATCCCTGGAAATGACTGACTATCTGCAGAACTTCAAAGGTTAACTGGACAAGATCTGTGACACAAACTGTTTTCATTTATTGAGTGGATAAAAGATCCCAAAAATGCCTTAAGGGCTACATCATAACATCATCATAACAGTCCTTATTGAAAGGGATAAGTAGTTGGCATCAAACAAATAGTACTGGGGGCTCGGCGTAGTTCGCAAAGGGTAATTTTTGGGCTAATCGATTATATGGGAATATTTTGGATAAAGACTGTCCAGAATACCTGCGTGGGTTCCTTGGCGGATGCAATCTACCGGATCTGGCCTTCGTAGAATAAAAATATCACTAATGAACCTATCCACTGCAAGCGTTACACAACAGTGAAGTCCAACAGAAACGAATCAGTTAGACTTCTCAGGCATTTCCATTCTGGAGCTTAACTTCATGCAAATACATCTGTAGATTTCGGTGTCGGTACAGGGTTGAAGCACGCTTACAGTGCCTGTAACAACGTCCAGACAAAAATAATTTCTTTTGGTTGCGTTATCATATTGCCCACACGTTTGTAAGACACTGACATATGGTTTTCAAAAACTGCCGGTAGACCAAACTTTTAACCGATATCCTCTTCCACCTATGCGGACGGTCATGTGCATGCGATGGACTCAGCGGTTGCCGGAAATAAAAGTTGTTCGGAAGATCAAAGTATATGGAATCGACTATACCATTGGCCACAGCCTGTCGTATGAACACGTAAAGTCCGATTTCCACCCAGAATATTTTCTTTCCGAACAGCTAAAGAGTGATCTAGCACTTCGAAGAAGACCTAAAACACGATGCTGAGACAGGCTTCATAAAAATATTACCCTGGACAGAGGTAATGGGCCATACACCCCAGCCTGGCACATTTCAAAAGCCAGCACTCATTGCCACAAAAAGGATGGCCATCTATTTTTTCGTAGGGGTTCAGGGGGTTCGCCCAATGGAACTACTGGAGCTTTGGACGGATTTGCTGAACAGAACCAACCTTACAGGACATCAGTTTCCCCCTGTCGCAAAGCGCAACTTGAGGCATTTTTGCCCCAGTTCCCGATAATGAAGGTATGTTTTTTCCAATTAGCCAGCAAAACCAAAAGGATTCCTTTTGGGCATCTTTTTGTTGTAATCACCAGATCATCTTGTACGAGGAAAGTGCAAACTGCATGGATGACGGTAGTGCCTCATTGAATGGGGTCATTTTGCTGAGGCTAGTTGATGAAACTAGCTGTCAGTCCTAGAACTTCAGGTTTACGTTGGATTCAGAGACTGACAGCCGAGCCGGTGGAGATGCCTGAGCATCTCAGTGTGAATAGAATAAAAACCGGCACTCGTGTGAAGAACAGTTTTAGATCGGTCTGGTTGACAAGTGGTGACGTGAATCTATCGGCAAAGGGGGGTTACCAACAGAAGTGGCTTGGATGTGATGTATGTGGACCAAACGGATCGAAAATTCATTCATTCTTACAAAACTTACCAACTCACACAGACCAGCAAAAGTTACCAGTGGCACTCAAGAGGAATCACCAGTTGAGACGCCTTGAACCGGAATATCAAAGACCCAAAGTCGATAAAAATGACTTAAAGTTCCGCCACCTCATCAACTGTAAGATTTAAGCACAGAACTAACCGACGAGACCTTTTAACTGACCTCGGGAGAAATCTTGCTGACTGGTTATCCGTCTGCCTTAAAACCTGACGAACCTGGTGACCTACTAACTTGGCTTGACAAACCGTTGTCAAAAAAGCGAAATGCTGTCCAGCTATAAAACCGCCGAATGCTTACCAAACCATTCTAACACGGTAACTTCAGCATCCTATCATGCTTGGACAGATTTATGTGCAGGCATCGCCTGATTTATATAACTGCCGATCGGTGAACAAACTGTCTGGATTAAACCCATTTCAAACAGGATGACAACGAGGAAGAAGATAGTTGAATTTCTCTATCTTTGAAAAGGCTACGGGAATTCACTGTGGACTATCCATGACAGGATACTTTTTCGGAAGGGTCTCTGTTGCAAGAACCGTCACCTTTGGTAGGACGTAGCTAGCTGAATGGTCACTCAAATAGTGTCAATTATACTAACTGGTGAGGACTAATCACAACTGTTTGTCGAGAGAAATACAAGACGAGGGTTGATTACGAAAAATTAGCTATGTGTTGCAAACATATGCTGTGGATCAAGAAACAACTGACTTACCTGGGAAAGCTGACAGAGAGGTTGTGCAGATCCAGTAAGTGTTTCACTGCGCTGACGTTCGACAAGGATTCAAACGCAAATTTGCGCGGTTCAACTGTGGCACAATCTACAAATGGCTTTTGTTGATTAGTAATAATGAACAATCATTTGTAACAGGGATATTTTTTAAGCTCGTACGCATGCTAGGATTCAAGAAACTAAATCTACGATTGGTATTGAATAACTACTTCATGGTCTTCCGCATCATGTGCAACACAGACCACTTCCATGTGCCATCGCATGGATAACCGGTAACGATCCCTTTGTTTTACAGTGTGGGACGCCTTCTCAACGTCCGAAGACGACACAACTTGCTATACAAGTAAGGGATTGCTCGCCTCAGATTCCGGAGGCCATGTCTATCTGATGTGCTCGAATTAGGGCGAAACTCGCGGTGCGCTGGCTGCAAAATTTAACCAATCCTCAGACGTCCGTTATCAAGTTTCGTCTTCTGTTTTTTCAGTGCTGTGTTCATTCTGTAAAGGTATGACCTGGCGCTAGAAATGTGATGTGGACTGAACATCCCAACTTGTATTTATACCACCTTCCTGCGGTAAGTAGTTAAAGCGTAAGTATTACAACAGACCACTACAAACGAGAGATTCAGCCGGATTAAGTTTAGTCTCCTGTCAAACCGAATTTGTGTGAAAGTGAGAGTATTTGTCGAAATATGTCAAATTTGGGTTCATGTAGAACAAGAGGTTCACGGAAACTCGGGGACTGTGCCTACATGGTGAGTTCCAAGAAAGACGAAACAAGGGTTCAAGCAGAACACAAGGCTCAGGGAAGCTCAAGGACTTGGCCTAAGTGATGAGCCACAAGAAGGGTGAAATCGGTCACGGGCTGTCAAAGGGTTTTAAGCAACCTTACGAGTAGTGTGGTAAATGTATATGATTATAATATTTACCTGGCGTTAATCGCGTTTACTGGCTCAGTAGGTGCTGATACTGCCCGCCTATGATTGATAAGAGTGGGCACGATTTGTCGTGAAATCAACGAGCTGAAGAAATATTCAACTTGCTTTTTAACGTCCTCAGTCACTTCTATCGCAGGCTCCTGGAAACTGTTCACGACTGATCGTATAAAAACGCGGACGGATTTGCTCAGTGACACATCAATGGTTCCCTTATATCAACGGTGCTACCTATCCTACTCATTTTTGTTCCATTGTGGAAACCGTGGTTAACTTGGTTGGAAAATGCATCAAATTGGGTATTTTCAACAAGAAGTTGCTACTCACTTAAGGTGATCGCCGTGGTCATGGTTGGATCGACTTTTCTCTGGTGGTAACAACGATGAGATTTACCACCTTCATGAGACCAAGCGCGGTCATTTCGACAAGAGTCTATCTTAGTGATACAACCTTGGTGTTAGAAGTGCCATTTTCATATTTATTTTCGTGTGGTTGCTATGTCAACCTTGGAACTACATACACTTGATACAGAAGAATTCGGAAAATCCAAGAACACAAAGCTTTCCTGATGGTTGTGTGGAGGGATTTGGGAGTTTTAATAAAGATTTCATCCTGTAAATGACGGCAGTCTACACTAAAAGGCCAAGAAGCACTTTGCAGATGTTTCATCATTATTGGCGAATCAGCAGCAGCGCAAATCTTGCGAAACTCCAGTAAGATATTTCGAACACGCAACCTTCCGGCTAGTAGTCTGAACACAACCGCCCGAACACGAATAGCTAATCAGCAGCACGACTAGCTCGTACTTACGATATGGCGGCACTCAAAGTTCAATCTACGGCAGTGAAGCGCCGATGTTCTTATTTAGTGTTCATATTGTTGTTGGCGATGATGATGATGATGATGGTGATGATCGTTCCATCGCAGGATCCTCGAGTGACGAGAGGCTTCTCGACCTTTCGGTATAGAGTGACTTCACTTTCAGGACGAATTTCCATTTAGAAACACCAAGTTTGCTAATAGAAGCTTCTACCTTCACCAGTTATCTAGGCTCCTACCCCACCAATATGTTTAAAATACAGGCTCGCACGATATGCGAAAATGGTTGCCTCCTTTGTTGATATGCTGGGGTCATGTAAATCTCTTTGGACTGCGGTCGATTCTCAGCGCAACCCACGGTATCAAGTAGAAACGATCAAGTGCTTACACCTTCCGTCGAGGATTCTTTAGCTCTTTGAATGTTTTGTGACAGTCTCGGCTGGAATCCTCCCATATCCACGATACCATGTCAAATTCACTAGTTTTAAGTAGTTTCAACAACAGGTCGAAACTAAAAAACAGCCCACCACCTGTTTTCCCCTGCTTAAGATAACTGTTGACCGCTAGGAAGTCAAGTTTCAAAAATTTCACTATTTCAATTCAAATAATTTTTCTAAAAATTTCACGAAATTTTCAGAGGATGTTTCGCCCTGTGAGCGAAACCAAACTATGCTGAAGAGCTTAGATGCACTGTACAGCTGTCTTCCGGTTATGAAGAACCACCAGCAGTGCCGATCAGCCACTGGTGGTCAAACAGTTTAGGGTTCAAGCTATTAACCTGGAGGTGGCAGGTTCGAAAATCCCCGAATTTTTGTGAGATGCACAGAGCCGATGATTCTCAGTAAGGATAACACAGCTGTGTCGTGCTTGTCGGCTTTTCTGCTTACATTGACTTCACTGATAGGACTAACTGTCAATTAGTTTGTAACCGAAATGGGTCACATAGCCATTCCAGCGGAATGCTCTCTAAAAAAGTCTCTCATTGGCGTCTGTTGAATTTTCAGCCAAACTGACTGCTTCCGAATTGTTTGGCCGTCCTGATTCAGTTATTATCCATCCTCATAATCACCAAACTTCAACACTGACTGGATTTTGGAAGTTGTGTGAGGACCATTAAACGCTGCACTCAGGGAGCTTTCAATACCCATTGTAAAAAAGTAATCGATATACGACTTACCCGTCTCTTCCTTCATCGAAACAACAGCTATCTCAGTCCGACAAACTCGTATTTGTGGGGGGTTTGAGCGATACAAATAAGTACCGATTGCAATATCTTCTGTTTGATTAAACTGAAAAAGATTAGCGGTACAATGCGTGGTCATCACTCATTTTTGAAAACCAGGAAAAAGAGCTGTAGGAACTTACTGCAGCACGCCCCCCTCCTAAAAGCAAACACTCACCAAACAAGAGGAAGTCGTTTGTTTCTTCAAGGAGGTGGCCAGCGCATACTGATCGCAACAGCTATCCATCTGTAACAAACCTTCTAATCCAGTCCCAGGTTTCTGTTCCTCTGATTAACCGAATTTCCAATTTTAGTAACACCACGACTAGCCCAGCTGCGGTGTCGTCTACAAATCGACACTGATTGAATGAAGGGGGTACATTCCTTCCAAATCAAACAATCGGTTCACCAAGCACAGGTTTTTTGGTACTAGCGCGTGGTAAGACTGATTAGAATTACCAATTTTATGGATGAATCATGTTTCTAATCATGTCAAATCTGGATTTCAATTTGGAAGTGAAGTTGCAATATGCTTGAAGCCGAAAACCTCCGTAGAATTGTCTCCTTCTTGTAATGAGTCAGTAGCGAATGCTTCAAGAATCCAGAAGTCTAACTATCACGCCATTCAGTCATGGGGAGTGTACCATCAATGTGATTAGGTTGCACCTAGGCAGAAGCTAGCATTCCTTGTCGTTCGACCATTAGGTTTGTGTAACGTAATCTGATATGCACGGTTGACCTCATAGTGTTACTGACAAATGAAATCAGACAACTAATCTGGGGATCCCCCAAATTGTCCTCCGTCACAATCGCTCTACAGGTTCAAAACCGGTCGAGAATCTGACCGAGAATTTGACCGGGAATAATCCCCGGCGATGTGCGAGTAATACAACCCATTTCCGCAAACTGGCGGTTATTAAATAGTAGGCCTGTTAAATGCACATTTCGTCCTGTCATTGAAGTCAATCTGCGCTGAAGCTGTTCTAACCTTATTGGACGTCATCAGCAGTGGGCACCTCATAAAAGTTCAGGGATTCTCGAACCTACAACCTCCGGGGTAGGTCATGAGCTGCTGATGAGCATTGTGATTAGAGAGATGAGTACCAAAGAGGGCGAAGTTGCTGTACAGTGCTTCTCGGTTTCTCAGCATAGATTGGCTTTACTGAAAGCACGGAATCTCCACCAAACTCCGCAGGTCTTCTCATACTACCAACAAAGTAGGCCATGTTGGCATACAATCCACGTCTACTGGATGTGAGATTACAGTTACACGTGTCCCATGTGGTAGACGAGGATGCAGGCGCTGTGAATAGAATGTACCGCTGCGTGTTTCGAAGTACAGCCGCAGCGGGGAACAACTGAGTGTTGATTCGAATGGAATACAAGCATGATATGCCAGGGCCTTGGATGTTGTTAACCGCCTACAAAAACGTTCTATTCAGCTCTCTGTTCACTTGAATATGACAGACGGACAAGGTAAACACTCCAAGCTTTTGTCACCTGGACTGTTCGCTGCCTTGAGACACTAATTTCACAGGGGCAGCAGTTTCCGAAGCAGATTACTTCGTTGGCGTATTTGCTTCGATCGCACTTCCGGGGCCCAACATCATGGGCGTCTTGTCTTGCTGCTATCAAGCACCTCCGTGTCACTTAAAATTCAAAGCACATAATTCAAGAAGTTTTAACTATGTAAAGCGCGAGTAGACATACGTTGTAAAAAAAATGGTGCCTCAAATAAAGTTAGATCCGATGCTTCTAGTGGGCAACATGTCAGCCGTCCATTTGTCTACGTATTTTCTAAAACAACAGCCGCAAAGAGTTGGTGTGTTGGTCGTCGCAATCTTCAGACCCCCACTGTCAGAATTTCCTTGTGCTTCGAGTGAATAGCATAACACTGGTCATTACAAGTCAGCCCACGTCAGCTGCTGATGCAGATTTTCTGGGTTTTTTTTGCGGTTGTGTTCCACTGATGTGGTGACATAACATTTATACAGTTGTTCAAAGCCATGCCTGAGGTCACACTGCAGAAACAAACGCAGAACCAGCCCGTTTATGAAAGGCATCGGATTTTGCGCTAAGCTTTCAGGTCAGCCTCGAGAGTTGCGTCAAATAACGCTCTCGTGCGATGTGCAAAGAGGTAAAGTTGCATTTTGCACACGCCTTGAAAAGGTCACCAAAATGGAGAGTCTGTAATTACAGAATAGGCTTCATTTTCCACAAGTGTGTCTTAGAATCTATCAGAATTTGCCTAGCGTTTTCTCATGAAGACTGCAAGTGATTTCCAAGAAACCAGTGTAGCGCACATAGGTCACTGACACTACCGTCACAAAGATCAGCCCCTTTATTAAAGTGATTCAAAGACTGACGAGCCGGAGGTAGATGAAAGAGCACTTCCGGTATCTTGTTCTCCTCAACATATGTTGACCCAGCTATGGTGATAGGTGTGCTGCGTCAGCTTTTGGAGGCAGTGGCTGATGTCGTGAGGTCCTCTGACGATTGCATTCAGTTGCAATTTACAGACAACCTGGTTTATAGTGACCTCAGACACTGATGGTGCGTTTATTTTGTTTTGGCTAAAGGCGCAGTTGTTGAACAGCTGTTGTATTCCCACCAAGAGTTTGGACGTCTAAGGGAAACTTCATCTGACGCTAATGGAACAACTGTTCTTTCAGAAAAAGGCGATGTAGGACTTTCCTTCGAATCATCTAGTTTCACAAGGTGAGTGGGTATTGGCGGAATGTTCTGGAGATCTGACTCGCTGTCGAAAAAATCTATTATTCTTAAACAAATAAACAAATAAATCATTCAGCTGCGGTGCCTCTTCAGTGAATAGCTGCTATGCAACTCGAAGCATGCACGAAGGCCGAACCAATGATTGGATGTCCAAGTGATTGGAAAGCCGTGGTTGGTTGTGAACCGCAGACATTCTGGACAGTAGATCTGCTAGTTCTCCAGCTCAGCGACACTGCGGCAGTGGGTGGCCATGTCTCTATACATAAACCTACCCCTTAGGCCTAGCACTATCTATGCCTAATATGGACTGGCCACGAGCACAAACAAACAGACCAAATGCCTCAGCAATGAAGACTTACTGTTTACCGTGCTGTTTATCATCGTATATTTGATGGAAACAGGCTTTACCATATAAGCAATAAGTTCAGCATCAAATCCACCCAAATAGTGCTTATTTTCGTCAGTAAGATGATATGAATCCTTCGATTATTTCGGTAGAAATGCGTATCTCCTCCAGCTTAGTGTTGTTGAGTCTGAAGCCGTAGGTGCACGAAGCACTGAATCATGTACTTATACTTTAGAAGGGAAACCGCTTCAAACACTTTTTGTACTCTCTTAGCAGGCTCACTGATATACAGTAGTGCTCCGGCTCTGGTTTTGAAGCTTCACTAATCACATACCGTTTTTCTAGTTCAAAAAGAACTGAGTTGCGTTGTTCTCGTTTCATCGAAGCACTTGTGTTCGTATTCATGTATTTTTGTGGCTCTGATGGTTTTGATCACATTGCGATATCACGTAAGTTACCCTTCTCAGAATGACACACTTAAGGTCCTCGTGATATGTTGCTCTCGAATCCAACTTCGATGGTCTGAGTGACCCTGAAACCTTGGTGATTCGAGATTGTTCCTCACTTGACTAGAATCAGAATAAGGAATGGCAACTGATGATAAGTGCAAAGTCGCTTCTTTGTCAGTTAAAATCGGCCAACTGCGAACACGAAATAATCGATAAATGGAATAGATCAATAAACGAGCAAACGCCAGATGGATCGATAGACCATAAGTATCTGTCAGAATAATGTGAACCAATGAGAAACACCAATGTAGATATCTTTAGGAAAGTGCTGTTCTGAAAACATTTCAATGCCTGTTCGATCGTAAAGTTTGTAGACTGTCGCTATCGAGCCACGCAAATACTCGATGAACACCTTGTTAGCCTGGAGTGGTCCTCTGAGTTTCTCGTAGTAGGTTTCTGGTTTTCCTGCAACTGCTGACTTTTTTATGAGCACAAAAGGGCAAACGTTTCTTCATGGTAGTATTATTTGAGTCAATTTGAAGTCTGGAAACACCAATAGCTTAAAAATACGGTTTACCATGAAAAATCACACAAGTCTTGTGATTTCGCCGACTTTATACTGATAATACTGTCCATTACTCGTGACACTCGTGACACTCCTCAATGGTTGAAAAGCGCTCCAATACGAAACTCGGCATACTGCGTAAGGAATGAATCTCCAGGGTGACGTTCCTTGTAAATAGTTAAACTGGCTGCCTCCATTGATTCTCACCCATAAATTCTATTCTGTAAACGTTCTCACCTGAGCAGTTGCTTATTTGTAACAGTTTGGTACTAACCTATACAATACACGGAGTAGTGCAGGCAATATACTGATGGTCAGTCAGTATGGACTGGGGGGGGGTAGGCTAGCTGGATGGGCTTTGTGATGGGGCTGGCAGCCTTAACTTATGAAGACCAAGATGTTTTGGCCCCATAACTTGACGGAATGGCAGCTCCATCAAACAGCTGGCAAACTGTGTACGTCACACGACACTGCATCTTCCAACCAGTGTTCGTAACCAAAGCGGTATTTAAAGACTTTAATCTCACCTGGGAAACGATGCGGCCAAACATGAGATAGAATTCCTCTTGCTGGTAGGCTGCGTACGGACCAGATGCGGGCGGATAATCTAGAGTTTCGTACTGAGCGCTCCAGTTGAGCAGATACAGATGGCAGAAGGCCACACGAGAATCCTCGCCAAACGCAGCCTGGGCTGATCGATCGAGACTGTAGAAAATCAGCTGGAGGAAGAACAGACGGATATTCAAATTTAGCTCTCACAAAATTCAAAAAAGTTCCTGGAGAAAGAATAAAATGATGTCGCGGAAACATACAGTCAGAAACATTCTCACGGCTTATCAAGGCTGATTTTCCCGTTATAAGAATTGATTGACACGGAAAGTCCAAGTTTATCATGATAAGGGCTTCGAGTGTTTGTTTGCTTGGCGGTCAATAACAGACGGAAGGGCTGCATTACGAATAAGCTTACAGAAAATGATATAGCTACTCAAATTAGTTATGAACTGGCGAAATACACTCATTTGCAAACAAATTTGGTTCTACGAGAGACTCACCTGGAACCCAGCTTAATCTCTCGTTTGTGATGATGAACTGGTTTATCTGTAGACCCAAAGAGGACAATCATTCTCTGAAATGGATATGATCAAGGGTCACACTAGTGAGACAACAACTAAACTGTGTCTGAGGAAAACTCTTTTCCAATAATGCCAGTCTCTGACGAGTATGTATTCGGAGAATGTCGAGGACATTTGTGAAGACACCTGGTCAAGAGTAACTGGTACAACTCAAAGTTCCAATGACACTTGTTACTTCCACTATATGAAAAGACCCCGGGTGGTTTTAAGTGTGAGCAGATTTGAGTGGTAATTCGGCTATTTCGATTTTCAGTCTATCCAGTTAACTACAAGATTTTAAAATCAACCTTGATTTTTACCGCCCAAACAACACCAAATCAGGCTTCAAATGTTTTTGAGAAGACTGCAGATATCAGCACATTTTGACGTAAAAATAGACAAGCTCCAGCTAATGCGTTTGCTGGCTGCAATCCGGTCATCTCAGATAGATTTTCAGTCACCTACCATAGTTAGCACACACTCATCCAGAAATGTCATGGTAAGAGAACAACACACACTTGTGGTTCCTGACTGGCTCTCTTAGTAAAACCGACTTAAAAACCGTTTCTGATCTGAAGATGGGAGGAAATATGGGATACCCTAGAGACGAAAAGATGGGGAATGATCAGTGCTGCATTTAGTCCTGGGCGTTAAGCTCTGTAGATTAAGTTGTCCCCTCCGTTTTATAAAGAATAGTACGACATTTCACAAATGACTTCTTCCAAGACAGTTTTGTTAGATTTGTTGTTTAAAACATACTCTGTATTCACTGAAGTATCGTAACATGGCCTTTGCTCCTATACCAATACCTTTCAATCGATCCTTCCATTTTATGCCGTGGTCTCTGAAGTTTAGATCCCCCTGCAGTCCCAGAGGTACTAATATGACATTCCGCCTTAAAGCACTATCGGGCTGCTGGACCAAACTGTGTCACTCAAATATGGAGGGGAAACCTCGTGTTTCGCCCTGAGTTTTCGCATGTGTTTTAAAATACGAACACGTTCCAGACAATTGGGGTCAAACGTTAGTCGCACCCATGTTCAAAAACGGTGTCCAATCCAACTGGTCCGATCATAGGGATATATGTCTCACGCCCGTTCTCATATGGTTAGTGGATTGCCTTATATTGCGGTCCTTATCTTCGGTATGTGGGGCCTAAGTCCGACGGCACGAAGCAGGATTTCTAACTGGTAGGAGCCACACTGACCACACCTTCAAATTAGGTCAAATGCTTGAGCAGCGTCACGTATAAAGCCGACCAGCAGACACGGATTTTCTCGATTTAAGGTAGCCTTTGACTCTGTGGATAGACCAGCTCTCGCAAAAATTCTTGAAAAGAGGAAATGCCCCTTAAATTCGTAAGCATTCTTCATGCCCTACATTTCCATATCCATGGTCGGCTTCGGATGTGCACTGATCTCTTCAAAGGCTTCGCCACATCTAGTGGAGTTCGTCACAATTATCCACTCTCTCCTTTTCTGCTCAATTCTGTCATCGATCTTATTATGGAGTGTAGACTTCCATGGACTGCGAATCCAGGCGTCGAAATCACGTCTGAGGAGAGAATCTTGACTTTGGATTGTGCGGACGATATAGTTATGTCCTTTGGCGTTTATATATCTGCACAATTTACTCTGCACCAGCTACTGGAGATGGTCCCATATTTTGCCGCACATGTTGCACCTTCAGACTGCAACGTCGTGCTTTGTTGGGATTTTCGTCTTCTGTGAAACTCAAAAATGAAGAACTATAGTTTTTTAATCAGTTCGCGTATCTTTTTAGCTGTGTAAGCTTTGATTGCACTATAAAAGACAAACTCAAGTCGTGTGTAATCAGGCTGCAAGCAGCGTTCGCTAATTTGCGTCATTTATGGCGTCCGAACCATATTTCGCTTATATGATGTAGATTTGGGAGTGTCCTCAAATTACGGTTGTGAGACTGGGTTCCTACACTCCAGGGACATTGGGCATCTTCAAACCTCTGAACACCGAAGCCTCCCTTGTCTTGAAGGAGCTAGCTGGTTGCAGTGAGAATACAATGAAGCGGTGTGGTACCGGTCTTTTCGAAATGCTATGGCATTAGGTTGATATGATCATATTATGATGGTCAGGACATGTAGTAAGCCTACCCAACCCCGTCTACTCAGAGAATGCTTTGTTCTAAGCCACTGTTGGCGAGGGGTTCTCGGGGGACAGGCCACGAAAAGATGAAGTGAAATGAAAGTGGCCACAATCAAATGAGTGTCTGGGTGTCCTTGAGCCCTCGTGATCTTCCTTGGACGTGGTTGAGAGCTCTGCAGGATGTGGAACGAAACCACCTTCAGTGAAGCTTATGCCGTCACCTCCGAGCCGGACTGCGCTGGGCTTACCTCTGGTGAATTTCGCAAAGGTGGCTGGGTTAAGGCCGCTGATTTTGCCTTACTTCGACATGGCGCTCGGATGTGCTTATTTTAGTGGCGTCACAGGGTGCAAACAACTTATTCTTGATCGTTTCCCTTAAGCACATGAAACTTCTTCGCAGTAAGTAGCCCACTCTTTCGTATTTTTTTCGCTCTTTACTAAGGTCCTCTTTCCTCAAGCGTATGTGGCACCTAAGCGCCAATGTTTACTACTGGTTTAGTGTAGGCAATTATAATGATAAAGATGTACATTAGTACGCTGTTACAGCTTTCCTCCAGTTTTTTTAAAGCGGTGTGTCATTAAGTTGACAGTGAACCGTATCTATTTCTCATCTGACCACAGAAGCCATATCGGAAACGCAGATCGACCAGTTATGAAGATGTTTGAGTTTTCTACGGGCTACCTGCCGAAACACCTCTATCCAGCCCAAACCAACCCGACTCCAAAACCAGCCCAATCCAGCTGAGCCACATTGAGTCGACGGCTGTGGGGTGCTGAAGTTTGCTGGTCAGCAGTATGTGACGCCCAAGTAAGCGAAGAGTGCAGCCGACTTTGAGGCATTGCCTTATTTACCTGTTAGCCCACAACGGTGCGAATGCGTTCGCCGTGTGTTTTGTGTGCGCGTAAAGTATGGGTGATGGAAGATGGGACCGCATGTTTCCAGGGCCGGTGGCTTTATGTACATGCAGATGAGCGTGTAACTGTCATGGAGAGCATATTCGTGGTATGCGAATAGTTTGGCATGCCAGATTGCCGAGGCTAGAAAATAAGTGAGGGTGGTGGTTCCCGGCTAGTTTCCCAGGACCACATTTGAAGGGAGTTGTTCGTCAACTGGGCCCAGTTCACATATAGGGCGAGTGAAAAAGACCGGCGGTGAATCCTTGATCCGCCCGCCGTCGTAAGACTGATAAGATGCGGTTTCTAAGATCCACCTGGAAATCCTCAAATTAAAGGCGAACGCTACTCATAGGTTTGCTGAAAACCGTTTGACAGCCCACGACCGGTTTCGTCCTGCTTGGGGTTCACCAGGTAGGTGCAATCTCCACGTTTCCATCAATCTTACGTTTTGATTGAACCCAAATAAGTGCTTTAAAGAACGCCAAGTTAACAGTTTACGTCATCCCAATATCAGTCACTCAATATAAGTACAATAGTTCTTGAATGCAAATCAATTGCGTCCATGAATTTAAGGTTCAAACCTGAGTTAATTAACTAGTTAATTTCACGCACATTGGACCAGTGGGATCTTGGAAATTGTAAGCTGTAACACGCCGTTGATGAGTTTGGCGGCATCTGAGTTAACATTAATACTTTCGGAGTGTTCATTGAGTCATTTTAACACATTATGTGGGGGAGTGGGTGGGTATGACATAACACTACATTCGATACGGACGACTTTCTTTCACGTGTAGATGTGACCGATCGGGTTATTCAAAGCCAGTGAGGCTTTTATTATACTGTCGATGAATGCTGTAAAGAGTAAGTATCACATTTATTTCAGGCTTCAGAAGCAATTGGAGGTGCCTCCAAAATGGCCCCTGAAAAGGAGCACCAAAACACGGCTTTGTGTCCAACTACTACACAACTAATCGTGAATATTGGACAAGCAATGCAGTGAGGTGAACACCTGGGCCTAGAAAACAACCAAAATAATATGGTAAAGACTGAAAACTGATATTTTTTACAGTATACATTGATGATAAACTGTACTAATGTTACTGAGCATAGATTTCTTATAGCCTTAATCAAGGGATACTGGAGATGCATGAAATGGGGTGCAAACATAAGATAACTGGCGGACTTATGAAGGGTCTACACAGTAAGACTTTAAAACTGAAAGGAAAATTCCGACTGGAAGGGTCTTTAACATTTCAGCCAGTTTCGGAAGTTCCATTTATGATCGTTCCTAACTGATTGTCTTCAGAATGTGTGAACAAGTTGTCGTACGATTCCTAGTCGCACCTGGCCAGAAAAGTCGCCGAGAAGGATGCAAATCCAAACTATCGGAATCGCAAGTAACAATAGGTCCGATCTATGATGAACTGCCATGCACAATTCGCAATAATTAGCTGTGGATATATTTCTAACTATACTGATACAGTTTACACCAGTAAATCGTTTTGAGTGAGGTTTTCTTAACGTAAAAAGTTACGACCCAGAAAAACGAAAATTAGCCGACTGATGTGAAGTACACCAAAATAATTACAGTAGCCCATAACCCCCACTTCCATGTGCCGCAAAATGGAGGAATTAAATCGCCATTTCCACACTTGGTAACATTTTCCAGATGGTTTAAATTTTACGCTATTCTAATGTACGATCCGTGCTC
>SJOL01005358.1:242250-286094 GCA_004794785.1 Opisthorchis felineus
TCAGAGTAGCGGAAGCAGAGAGGTGGCCAACCCTTGACCTGGCAGAAGGGTATGAAGGAGATTACGAAACGTTTGGGTGCTGTCGGTGCTACTCGCCTTCCAGGATGGGGACCGCGTGATCCCCACTGCGCCTGGTTGGAGACACTGCAATATATGGCTGCCAACCGATGTCAGTGGGGTTCTTGTTGTCAGTTTCTATCCAGGTTGCCTGAATGAGCTCCTGGAGGTGTAGGCACCTCGGAATGATTGTAGTAAGCTAGCACTAAGTCCCTTCCCCGTTCACCTTTATTCTTTTCTTCACAATAAGGCTTTCAAATAAATCATGGTTGTACGGCAGTGAAGCATCAGTGTTGAACACTGATGTCATGCTGTCGATGATGATGATGATTGTTATAGTGGTGTCAGGAAGAAATGGACGAAGATATTGAAAACTACTCATCTGCGGGATTGGCTTCGGAAAAACGTAATTCTTTTATTGGAACTCGTCTAACACACTGCTTAAACCCACAATCAGCGATCTTGTTCAGACCACTGTGGTCAAAAAAACGAATGGAAGCAAATCAGTACCCTCTCATTAAGGAGCCACAGCCCTTGCATCAGAACCTCCCGGTTAGGTTGGTGTTCCATACCATCCCTCCGATTCTTGCGGACTTTGGTTGACACAATCTACAGGGCAAAATCGGGAAACAGTCTCCTGAATGATCAATCTGCTGTTAGACGCTTGACTCACCTGGATCGTGACCGCCACCACTTTGACAAGTTGTACAAATAACTTGTATGGAATCTGTCCTTTTGCTCTGAACTTCTGCATTGGTGACATGAAAAAATAGCTCAGCCGCCGCCCCATCCAGTGAAAAATCTCGGTATCCGAATACTTCCTTCCCTGGGAATCCGATTCTTCGTTGACTTCCTGTATCTCCGATTCATAGCCGTCGGGGAGAAGAGGATCTTGAGAGCCAGGCTGGGGAGAACTGTCCCAACCGACCTGAGCTAATCGCAACAGTCTGGTCTCTAGTGTCGTGGTTATGTGCGTGCATAACGATTCGTCGACGTTTGTATACTCGGAAGGCTGTTGATCACACACGGACGAAGGAGGGTGGGGTTGAGATTCGAATGGTACATGTAGTTTATATGGTTGGAGATGAATACCACCGGCTGAATTACTGTTCTGTCCTCGAGACCTTCGCCTGTTCATAGGGTTAGCGAGGTGAGATCCAGCCGACTAGTTATGACGGGACAAGTGACAACTTCGGAAACGTGAATCAACTGCGCAGAAAGGTGGAACGCAGTAGCTTAGATAACCGGCGAATTCACATGGCTTTTCGAAAACCAAACCATTTCTTCTTCCTTGTAGCTGCTATCAGACGATAATCAACTCCAGTTGGTATCAGCAGAGTAACACAACTCATCTGTCGACCCAATGTAACTTATTTGTATCCCCTGTAGATGCATACATGTCCCTTCTCAACATGCGTTACCATTTTTATGCATCGATCAGCACACCGTTGTCCACCAGTGACCAAAACAACGTGCTGGTGTGCAGTCCATCCATAATATCGAACTACGTGCTTGATGTATTCGCAGTCTTCACCTGCTTTCTGTACTCACCCACTAGTCTAATTTACAATTACTTGCGCTCTTCCGGCTTGTATATTTGTATGCAGCAATGTATGACCACACGCACACACACACACACACACACACACACACACAAGTAACTCGCTAATTTTGAAGTAAGCACACACTATGCGTTGATGACATCAGTAGACAGGACTTGTGCCACACGCAGTAGTCAATTCAACACTGTTAAATTTTCATAGTCTCCTGGACTAATGATTTCTATGAGCGATGAGTGTAGTCTGAGGTGAGAGCACAGGAAATCAGTTTCGGCCATTCGAAGACCAGTTCTTAGCGGAAAAAGAGAAAAGCAAATAGTGGGGACTATTTCTACACTCGAATACAAAAAAGCAGGTCCTTTTGATATCCCTCATCAGATAACAATTACATAGTTCATTCCGGCCCGAACGAATGCTTCAGTTCGCACTAATTATATAGAACTGAGCCTAGATAAGAGTTGTGAGCAATGGGTTCTTGAAGTAGTTGATTGGAATAGCTCGCTCATCGATTTTGTTAGAATTCTGCTTGGTTGTGTGTAGCCTGTTGGTTTAGCTCTTAGTTTTACACAATCCTCTTGGAATGTGACGTGTGAGGTCAGCGTTTTGTCACGTGACAATTAACACGAAGCTGAAAAACATGAAACGAAATAGACGTTTTCCCATCGGTGGGACTAATCAGCTGTGTGTTACACGACGTAGTGGATCCTATTTGCGGTGACCCGTCGAAAACTCCAAGCTGGTTTGTAAGGAAATCCCGCCGTCAAATAATGCACTTGCGAGAGCACTCACAGCCAGCCGTTTGCCTAGTAAACTCGATGAATGGAGTAACAGAAGTCAACCATCCTATCATGTACATAACTCGTCAAAAAGTGCACAAAGGCCAGTAACATTGAAAAGAACTAGACGATTCCACGGGAAATTGCAAATAGATATGGTCAGTTGCTTCATTTTTCTGAAGGCCTTTTGTGGTGCTTCCAATCGGACAGCTCACAATTTAAAATTACTGTACTCAGAGAATACCAACCCAATTAATTATTATGCAGTCAATCGCCCTGCGCTCTAGCTGAAAACGGCTCCTTTGAGGTTGTGTCTTGACAAGATACCGAACATATCTGTACAGTAGTACGAGTTGGGCTCGACTAGCTAAGTTTTTTTTTCCGCAGAGATCCACGTTTGAGTGCCATAATCACGCACCTATCGTCTTGGAATTCCAACGTCCTACACGCCGGGTTGGTTTTCCTGAGCACATGCATCGTCATCGATCTGATATCTACGACTGAGTTATAACCGATAAACTCAATTGTTTTCGGCCAATTTCAGCAGCGGCTGGAACATTTACGTCCACTGTATGTTGCTTCACACCTTATCGGTTTCGCATGTTACTATGATACTAACGGGTAAAGTGTGACGGTAAAGTCGGTACAACGAGAGGCCAAACGGTAACCGCGGTCTGGGCCCCTCGACCTCAGCGTATGAGGGACGTAATGTGTCATGTTTCAAGACCCATAACTTAAAAGATCACGTTAATTTGCGTGATAAGATCACATAATTCCTCAAGAGAAACAGCAGAATAAAGCCAGCGGTCAAATAGTATCTGAAGCCTTCTAGGAAAGACCGTCGCTTCCAAAATCATCCTAACGGTATGTTTTTTTTTGAGAATACAACAGTTACTTGTAAAATTAGAGTTAGTAAGCGCGTAGCTCTGAGCACCAGGTCACTGATCATGCAGCTTCCACCTGGTGAGCCACAGTGGGGAAGAACTTCGCAATGAAGTGTACATTTTCAAGGCTGACCGTCACTAGCGGTAACTGGCAATTGGCTTTTTCGCAAGATCTAACCGTGCTACTGTCCGGTGACTAGAGAAGACATCCAGCAGCCCCCTTCTTTGGACATTTTAAGAGTCGGAAGTGCTCACTTCTGTTTGATCCGTCCACGATCATTGTGAATTTAAGGAACAAAGTCCATCCCATCACTGAGATTCTACGGAAGAAATTCCGGTCGAAATCCTCTCAGAAGAGGCTGCGAATTCGTTAAGTTTGTCCTTTCGTTTTTCAACTGAGCACCTTTGTATTCCTGAAAATGGCCTTCCACAGATTTGGTATCACTCATCAGACCTGCTGACCTTTTCTGGTTGATTTTACCGCTAACCAGTGGTTTGTGCAGTGCGGGGATGAACTGTTGACAAGTCCAGCCATTTTAGTTCTTTCAGTCTTATTCAATTCTACTGGCGCTCATCTTACACTTGCCATTGGCCGGAATAAAAACTAGTCACAGGTTGAATTTCGAGTGATTTGGTTCTGCAGACTCGGAACTACCGGAAAACCGGCTTCTTGTGTTCAAAAGAGGAAGTTTTGGAAGAAGGGAAGAGGTTGCCCAAATTGGGATGTAACATAACAAATTCATTCACTTTTAAAACTGAATATCACTAACGGTATAACAGGTACTTGAAGAAGCCGTCAGCTTAGCGCTGAAACTTTTCCACTGGCTACAGGCAGCTTGAGTATTGGAAGGTACGACAGAATGAGCAAAGTGTAAAAATATTTCCAGCTGACTGGCCTCAAGTACTAAGTGATGAATGTTCAACTCCTCGGGACACTGTACTTTTGATGAGCCCTAACCGTGTTCACACTTACGTAGAGTCCCCCTTGACATATCGTGAAACCAGGATTGTCTACAATAAGAAGGTTAAATTCCTTTGGCTACCGAAGCACACTCTCCGTTATCCACATCAAAGGCAGAGAAACACATGTCCCGCCACAGCTGACAGAAAAAGGTTTTCCTCAAACTTCCATTCAAAGGTGTTCATTTGAGACCACAGACGATACACCAAATAGGGTCAGAAATAAACCACACTGCATTTTTCAAACCGAAAAAGTCAGATTCAGAAGTACTGCACATAGAGCGCAGGATGTAGCTATTTAATTGTCAGTTCACTTGATGTTGTGCAAGCCTGTGCACTGACGAAACAACCGGGGCTTCTTTGAGGAAATCGGCGCTCATCTACACAAATATTTTACTGGTCGGAAAATCAGAGCACGTAGACACACAAGGCAGTATACACCCTCATTGTTGATCACACATCAAGTTCAAACCACAGGCCTCCGTCATCAACCGGATGCCATAGTTCAGAACCTTGTTACGTAACAAAAATTCAAATATTCTGAAATTCAGCGACGCCTTGTTAATCAATCAATAACTGTCAACAACTACCCAAACAAGTCTCTTGTCAAGGGACTAACTTCGAGTAAGATGAATACTTCCTTTTACCCCCGATCTCTACAAACTTGAATGATTTCAATGATGCCGCTGACCAGACCAAGGCACAGTGCTAATATACCGCTGTCTGTTTTCTTTCTACGTTGGCCAGTTTTCCATCCAGTCGGAGAGTTTGAACAGCGAAACTAAGCTTGTAGGTTCTCCTTTAGGGGAAATAAATCAGCAACCTTGTGAGTAGTTTCCTTTATGGAAATAAATCATTTTCTGATCATTTTTTCTTCAACCGATGTATTATTACAGGATTCACTCCAGACACGGAAATACGAAACCCAATGTGGCAGCCTTCGCTGAGATGATGGCTTTCGGACGGTCAGGGGAGAAAATTTGATTTTTTCTTTCGTTAAGCGACAATCTTAGACAGTGCTTCCTTGCCATCTAACCGAATTGGAAATTTATTGACGCATCCATATGTCGAGCACCTGGCTGCATTCTTCATGGAGAAGACACATTTTGTGGGATCAATTTACATTATTTTGTGGACAAATTCGCTGCTAAATAGGATCTCGTTTGAATCATAACCAAAGAATCATATTCAAATAACTCCCCGTCTCAGTTGGAAGGGATTCCCCCTTCATGCTGACAGGTTCTGTTGTGTTGCCGTACGGTTTGCTTGCTCAGTTCGTAAAGCAACAAGGAAAATTCACTACTTTCTGACCCAGGACGATATCTGAACACAAAAATATTGCGGGCACAGTGAAAAGTGAATGACACAAATAAAACGGGTCCTGAAAACTATTTGTTGGAAGGATTCGCACAGAAGCATAAATACCTGTACTGATTCAAAGATACGATCGAGCTGTACACCGAACTTCCTGTTACAAGATGTGAAAACATTATGTTCGAACGATACAACTACAATAAATGAGAGATTGTCATACATAATGACGTTCACTGGTTTTTCATCCCATTGGATACGGCCCTTGGATTTGCTATAAGGGTTGCAGGGAATGAAAAATCTAGAGAACTGCAGAGTTAGCTGATTACTTATCGGCAGTTGACCAAAGAATAAACATGTAATTGTTGAAAACCCGCATGGCGTTCTAAAAAATTCACTCTCGTTTTTGTACATAAACCGTTTAGGTGAATTGAAGAAGCGCCAGCAGAATTTTAAGAGGACGGAGTAGACAATAGTAACGGTACCAAGTTGGTGCTTACGTAATCATTCCAATAAGGAGAAGGGTCTTGGCAGTCCACTTAGATACTATTTCAAACTCAAACAAATAGGCAACAGACACAACATAGCATGCTGTTGACAGCAATACTGGAAAGTTTGCTTGGGCATTATTTTAACCGTGTTTTGCTTGTATTCTCTCAGAATTGACAACATTCTTCCGAAAAAAAACAAGAAATTTTGCAGAAAATAACCAAACTCAGTTTAAACACCGGAATTGAACAGTATTCAAACTACTATCCGGGAGGCCACGGTTTCGATATGCCCTGGATTTTCCTGAGAAGCGCACTGTTGATGAGCTCCAATAAGAATGAAACAGCTGTGCAGTGTTTTTCGGCATAGACTGGCTTTACTCACAGGACGAAATCTTGATTAAATGCATAGATTCTGCCAACAGATACCTGTGATCCTTCGGATGTATCCGTGATCAGAGACTGTGCTGATCGTAGAGGTCATGCTTCACTACCGTAGAGTAGAACGTCAATTCGGTAGCATCATTTAGCAACTGTAGACTTCGAACTGCTTTTCAGATTGTCAAATGAAAGCTAATAGTTTGTCGAGGGTATTTTTCGAGCCATGAAATGCGCTATTATGATATCCGCACACTCCCCGAGTCTTTTACCGGGGATCAGCTTGAAATCAACGCAAACTGATGCATTCACGCAGTCATTTACGGTACCGCCATTGGTCAAAATAAACACGGCAAGTGATTTTGGACAGACGTGTTATACTCCACTAGTGTTATACAAGACGGCTGACCGTGGACAGTAGCTTGGCCTGAATTGCGTGCATTACAGTGAGGACTGGCAACGTATCAATTTCTCTAAGCTTCGGCATGTCACGAAACAGGGCTTGCCGGGACTTTCAGTTGTAATGGATAAACGGGCGATGTAGTTTTATATAGGGGAGCATTTCGATTGCCATCAAGGACCATATTTTCCTACAATCTAACATCAGAATTAGCATTTTTGAACTGCCCTGCGACCTTGGGTACTGGATGAGGAAAACCAGCCTAGTCATTCGTTGAACTCTCTCAACCGCCATTCTATCGGACTGCTCTGGTTTTCTATGAGGTGGTTACATTTTTGGCGCATATCTTCGTGGCACCGGATTCCTAGATAAGTCAAAGAGCTTCCGAGGGTTATATGACTTGGAGCCTGCTCCGCTCCCACGGCGTCTCGGGCCTGATTCCGTTTTTCTCAGTTCTGCCAAAACTTTTCAAGGTGAACTCAAGGTAAATTCACAATCCGTTTCTTATTCACTGGTTCTTTGATGAGATTCCCATCGTATTAGTGGCATCTGTTGGCATAAAAAAAAGTTTTAAAAACAAAGGTAACCTAAAGTCTCGGCAAAAACGAAGCCCGGAGAATGATTTGAAGTTTGACCTTCGAGGAGTTGGACGGGAGCATAAGTGATCGTTGGATGAAATCTTACTCTGTATCAAGAAAAAAACGTGGCTTGAAAGCCCATCCTCTGTTCTAGGCCTCAGCTTGTAGGTTTGAACAAGACCAACAACTCCCAATTTCGGACTTTTTACTCTGCAGTAATCCGCTTGGCTTGATCTCAGGTTCGCTAAACCCTTAACCTACTAAGGCGGTACAGTACCATAACTTCATTCGTCTTTGTTCTCCACAACAGAAAAGATCACCGGCAAAACGTCACACACTGAAGGTAAGCTGATTTGTACAACGGATACATTGAACCAGGAGATTCAGCTACTCAAAGGTGCATGACTTTCGAACAGTTAACCAGCGAGCTTCATTGAGAAACACCTGCACCCTCACCTGTGACAAGCGCGGCCCACAGCCGGTCGTTTCGGAGAAGCCGGCATTCCTTGAACTTCCGTACACCGACGATAGTTCAGTTAGTCAGTTGCAAAAGGCAATAGACATTACAACGACATCGTCCTCATCTAGGTGGTCCTTTCAGATGACCACCTTGCACTTATATATCTTACTAAGGGATATGTAAGGTTATTAGATTTCTGGAGCACTTACCTCACAGCTACAAAATCTGTCTGAAATAGCGAAACAGCCAGAATTTGTTTGGCCTAGTACAGATAGCTTGCTTTACGGATCTTATAATTCATCCCCTAAAAGAAATATACCTTCGTCGAGAACATTTTGGTATCCCCTGGAGACGCTTTCCCAACGAGGACAATTACTGTATTCTCAAGTATCGGATAAGATACCCACCGCCTAAATTTAACTAATAACTTCTGTAAGACATCGAAAAGAATGAGACAACCTAAGTTTAGTGGTAATTGAGCTGTCGTGTGTATGAGACTACCAGAGCCGGACAGAAAAATAACTCAATGTTTTGGGAGAGTAGCGAAAAATGGATGCTGACACGCTAGGTAATAATCTTGGTTGCGGATGAATGTTTCTGTGCATCTTGACATAATTGTTTAGGAAATTGAGAATAATGACCTGATGGTAAAGAAATGTTGATTGTTTCTGGACAAAAAATTTGCGTTCAGTAGCTTCAAAAGAGCACCCAGATTCATGAATAAGTCGGACCCAGAAACTTCAAAGTTGTACCAAAAAAGGCTGTATGTCATCTGACTAGATGACAATTAAGGACTTCCAGACTGAAGGACACTGCCCACAAGGTTGCTAAAAACTCTTCGACAGCCCGCGACCTGTTTCACCCTTCATGGGGCTCATCAGGTAGGCGTAGTCCCCGAGTTTCCGTCAACCTTATGTTCAGTCCAATTCGGGTTCAAGTAGAACATAAGGTTGACGGAAACTCGAGAACTGCGCCTACCTGATGAGCCCCAAGAAGGGCGAAACAGCTCGTGGGCTGTCGAAGAGTTTTCAGCAACCTTGTGAGTAGTTTCCTTCATGAAAATATACTGCGATATCTCGAATATCGTACCAACTGAAACATGAGGCGGCCTTTGTGCAGCACATTCAGCTGACGAACATCATAAACGACAGATTCAGTTGAGTATCCCGTGAAAACCAAATTGATTTGCAGATGAATGTATTTGTCGACTCCTAGACTGCTTACACTTTAAGAGCACTCAGCAAGAATAGACGGGAGTTCGTTTCCGAACTTTGAGGAAAACGACAGGAAGCACCAGGAACTCCATCTGATAACATCCTATTGAGTTCCTGCAACACACCGCTCTTTCCGGAGCTATGCATAGGCCAGTCATGGTGACTTGGCCGTTCAAAGAGAAGAGGTGCATTCAACAAAAATACGACATGTCATCGTCGAATATGTACGAGTGTATGAATTCCATGGCGTAAAGTAACGGATATGGGACGGGCTTTGCCGATGGAAATCGCCGCACATCACTAACGAATACCCGAAAAAGTGCTGTCACCTTGACGTGACGGTCCAGCCTGTGCGCTGGAATTTCGTTTCTCAAGATGCAACCATGACGGGAAGATCAAGGAAAGACAGACGGACGAACAGCAGCGAGTCGCTCTACTACGAATAACTGTAATACGAGGACGTCATGAGCTACCAAAATCGTAGTGTCCTCTGCGATGAGAGTGTTACAGCAACAAGGGTTCTCCTTCGGGACCGACAGTTCCATAATTTTGCGAGCAGCGATGCTGTCTTACTTTGACAAAGGAAGGGTTAGAAATGGTCAACCCTAAAAACCACACACTCCGATGGCCCAGAGTTTAAGCTTGACCGCGGGCGAATCATCCAACAAGGTCTAGATAAGCGTAAAATCCACCAACAGCTTGATGCGGCTCCAAAACATTTCTGCTATGCACAGTAGCGTCAAGTATTTATGCTTTAGTCTCTGCGCCATCGGACAAGGTCAGTCCCCTTAACAAAGCGGGTCCGATTACCAATTCATTGACTTAAGAAAGGGTCCCTCAAGAAAATATAAACAACCACTGCCCCGCGATTCAGAATTCTGCGTCAAAAGTTGGAGGAAAGGTCCCTAAACAAAACGCCACATCCTTCCACTGCCTTGTTGGACAGACGTGTGAGTTAAGGGCTCGAGGTGGCCTACTTGAACTAAACCATCTCCTCGGGTCTAGGCAACCAAGAAGTATCGTATGCCATAACAAATCTCCATTCACTGAATCCTCCCCCACCCAAGTCTTTCTGATTCATTTAGCCGTACCTGAAAATTTGACCAGTAAAATAAGTGAAAAATAGGCCGTTACTAAATTCAAAACATCTGTTCAACATCCCTGGTTTATATGTCTTTAGCCTACCCAATAGGAAAACAGGTAGCTCTTGCTCACACCTTGTATTCTTTTCCAATAGATATATGTTGCGTCTCCAAAACACGCATACAAAACCCCAGTTTGATCATACACTTCAAGCCGCTCAGTGTGGACCAATATTTCTTGCACTTTGCTGTTTGGATTTCTGGTAATCCTGATGCAATGTCTTGTGATTAGCTTCAGGCTGAGTGGATTTCAGTTACTAGTCGCCTTTTTGATCGATTTACGTCGACTTTGTTTGCAAGGCTACGCGGGCAGATAAAAAGGGAAATATCGACAAACGTTTATTTCTCATTTCCAACATCCAGCTTGTTCAGATAAAATATTGGTTTCAGGTGTTGGTGGCTTCGGGATTTTGTAGAATGCATATTCACATGACTCTCGTCTGAACGATTGTCCTCCTGCCCTGGAGCAATCATTCTGGTGAGTCCACACCAAAGGGGTAACAGCTGAGGTGATAGATTTTGGTGCCTTCTTGAAACAAGACTTCCTACAAGGTTGGAGAAAACATTTCGACAGCCCGCAACCGTTTTTGTCCGAGATTCTATCATTCATATTGCCTACTTGAACAAGTTTTTGTGCGAGTGCAACCAAACATCCCACAACACATTATATCGGTGTTAACGAGAGTACTATCCCTCAGAAAAATAACGCCCGTTGAGCTCATCCTAAATGAAGCAGTCGTAGCCCTATCGATGAAATAGGTCTTATTTTGTCAACAAACATCAGGTTGAGATGAGCGCTTATTTTCAGCTAACTGATTTCTGATTGTTTAGTCTGCTACCAGCAGTTGTAACGTCCTCAAATCCAGGACATTTGCTTGAGGAATTCCACTAACTTCTGCAACTCTCTTTTGTAAATATAAAGACCGTTGATGACTCAGATATTTCACACACTTCCAAATATCTAGCCATGTTTAGTACAAGTAACTGGATGAAACGTATTCATTGTTCACCACTCAAATGTGCGTGTGTCAACAATTTGTGTCTTTAGCGAAACGGCTCCTCTGAGATTTGGGAACACGTATCACTTAGACCGGTTAAAATCGGTATTTGGATGAGACTTCAGAGCTGTGCGAGAAAGTTTCAAAGAAATTTAACCGAGCTTATGCACACATACAACTTATACTGAAAAGTCGTACTGATAATTCACTCGCCCACTTTGATGTGGAAATCGATAGCAAATTGGGCGCGTCCGTAGCAGAAATGGCTTGCCCCAAAAAGCCGTGAAAGGAACTGTCTATCAACCGCGCTTGAACATACAGCATGTACTATACATAGATGAGGTACGCTGGAGATCAAGAAGCAAACCATCACGCATCATTCAATCAGAATGGATTTCCACCCAAATTTGCCGAAGAAAGAAAACGTGATTTCGAGTGTGGAAGAAACAAGACCATAAAGCAGAAGTGGTTATTACTGGAAGGGAAATCCACTTCACTTTTCATCTTATTGGTAACCGATTGGGTGAATGTTGCAGGCAGACTGGATCGCCTGATATTCACATCCCAAGTTCATTCTTTCGACCCCAACATTACACAATCACCAACGTCATTTTGCGCACGGCTAATTAAGGTTTATGTGGTTCCCGCAAGTGCGTCGAAATTCGCTGGGAGTCTGACCACTGATGAATAGATAGGAATGATACCAACCTAATACCTCCAATAAACAGTGGGCTTTGAGGATCAACATGAGTACTTGCCACCTGACGGGGAACCCGGCAACAGGCCGATCGGAAGAAGCTGTCTAATTTACGAAGCATTACTTAGCGCAGTCCCCTAGAAGTAGTACACAGCAGCTTCCATGCCCTGAGGACAGCCTGCTTTCAATATCATAACCTTTTCACGTTTATTATATTGCACGTGCTTCTAAAACAGGACAAATAAGGAAATATCACATTAGATGTCAGAGTGAATGAAGGATTGGGTGCTGCGAATAACGACCGATTTTTTGATGCGGCGGGATTGCGCCCCACTAAAACTAAATTCGGGCCTCCATTTCTACTATATACCTGGCTCTAGTGTTCAATATTCAAATGATCTTGAGAACCCCCAAAAACCTGCTTTTCATTGATGGTCATTTCGATTGAGACGAAGGTCGTTCATGCAAAGCAACCTCATAATCAGGAATTGTTTATATTACTAGTTTTACTATTTTATCAAATCGATGCCCGATTCAAGCATCATTGATTTCTCAAGGTCGAAAAAAGTCGCCATCCGGTCATACTCTTCGACAGAACTCATAATTCTTTAAAATTTAAGGAGTTATTTCATCAAATTTCAAAACGTGTGCATGAGCACTGCATCAGCAAGCCTTCTGTGTTAAAACAATGTCAAGCAGAACTACAATGCAAGGATGGTTGATACAGACGTTTGCCTCATCGATGACAACTTTTCAAATGATTGTAATTCTCACAGGTAGTTTTTCTAAGGCGATTGATGGGAATAAACCGGAGTACATGGAGGATTGTTGGACAACCAATGGAAAATGCGATTTCCTTTACATTTCTGTTTTCAGCAGGGATAGATTCATTTATTTCTCGATAAGCTTATCCAAATGAATTCCTTCATAGCCTTGGCATTTTTAAAACGTACCCTATTTCCAATGTAATGTCTTGGGAAAAACAGTAGAAATCACCGCAGATACCTGTTGGGTCGTCGAAATGTATGTTTTATCGCTGCCTCCCCCCTTCCAAAAAATACCCCCGGGGTGGTCATGAAGCTGCACCTCACATAGACAACGGGAACACCAAAGATCTGGTGTTCAAAAAGGGAACACGCTGGACCAACAAGTGCATTTCCCGACGACGGTCTCGAGCGCAATGTAGCTGACTTCTAATCGTGCTGGTATTCAAATGAGACAAGATACGGTTCGCAAAGAAGTCGAGATTCGGTACCTTGAACTAAACGCTGCCGAATGCCGTGAATTCGACCACCGGAATTCCAGAAGCAAACTGAATGGAGGATTTCTAAAATAACTGAAGTACTTTACAGCTTACGCGAACGTCTATGGGACACTTCGAATTTGAGTGTAGCTGTGTGACTGTCAGCAACAAACATACTGGTGCCATATGTAAGTGCGTTCCTCTGGATCAGTGCATATAGCCATCTCCAAACCAGTCGGTTTATGAGGGAAGAGGCTGCTCACAAGAACATATTAGTTACTTGAGGGATATGAATTCAGTCGAGAATTATTCGATTTTCACGGCTGCTATCTTCAGGTCACCCGTGAAGATTTGATTAATTATCTCACTCTCCGTTTTGACCTTTCGTGGAGCTCTTTAGCTCAAGATACCTCAGTGATTGGGGCGCGAGCGTACTATCCGGAAAGTCCGTGGTTCGAACCCAACCCCAGAATCTCGACAGCTACAATAAGAGGGATACAAGAGACATTCATGCAAGAATCCCTAGCACTATGCACCGCGTCAAAAGGTTCACCTTTTTCAAGATTAGCGTATTAATCAAAAGCTAGAGTGTAACAAAGCTCCTTCGACAGACCAAACTTTGGTCATAACCAACTATCACCATTATAGACGTAATGCACTACTTATGAAGTTGTTGAAAATTCTTCGACAGCCCACGACCGATTTCGCCCTTCTTGAGGCTCATCAGGTAGGTGTAGTACCCGAGTTTCCGTCAACTTAATGTTCTACTTGAACCCAAATTGCACGAACTGTGCGAAATACACTCATTTGCAAACAAATTTGGTTTTGCGAGAGACTCACCTGTCTCTCGCAAACCCAAATTTGTTTGCAAATGAGTATATTTCGCTCAACTATCACCTTTCCCAAATTCAATGCCTTCTAAGCGCACAACGTCTGGAGTATGCATTTATCATTTTCACGCTCGCGTAAGTAGAACGAGGTATCGGACTTAATTCGTACACGCATAAGTCTGACATCAAAAGGGAACAATGAAAAAGTAGAAGTTCAGGAAGTCTTACTCGAAGTTCGAGAAGCATACACTTTGTCTGATTCATCCAACTTTCTCAAAGCATTTGCACAACTTCACTCGCTAGCTTGATTATCTGTACTGGGTTGTCCTTCAACAACAGAATTCACATTACTTGGTGCTATAGTATAAGCGTGAGTAAACTCTGACCAGCCGCTCATTGCCGAAAGGCTTAGTCTCCAACTGCTAGCCGGGAGGTTGCGGACTCGCGTCCCTGATAATTCGTGAGATGTGCACCGCTTGTGATTCTCAATAAGGGCGGAACAGCTTTACAGTGCTGTGAATCGCGACCCCGATTACAGGACAAAAACTCGAGTGAACAATGCGTCCTGGTGAAATAAACTCATCTGCAAAGTAGGCTGACTAATAAGAGCCTCAAAAGAATCCCAGCTTGATAGTGTTTAACTGACAAGATACACAAGTAAATACAGTTTGGCGCTCAAGTAGAAAACAAAGTTGACGCAGACTCATGGAGTACACCAACAAAAGCGAAAGCTATAATGGGCTGTCGAAGCGTTTTCAATAAACTTATGAGTAGTGTTACGCCAAGAAAAGTTTCCCATTCAATGCACCATTTCAGACCTAGACCATCCGAATGTCGCGTACCACTGGCAACGGAGGCAACTGCTGTCGCACTTTAACCTCGATCCATGCTAGTTGGTTTCCAAAGCTTGCGCTTGAATACTGTTGATGATAAAAATTTTATTAAAAGACCGTTCAGCTGGAACACCATTTCGGCGTCTAGCTGCCACCCGAAGGAAACCTGAGGGCTGCCAGGTTGCCTGAACCTAGACTGGAGCAGACGAGATGTCGGGGTTGGGTTCCAACAATGATAAACATTACCCTGAAATGAATGAGCCGCATGCTTGGATGCAGCCGTTCACATTAACTGATAACCATGCTTTTACCCAACCGACTAACTACACACCACATAACGTGTTCCGCACCGTTGAATTTGAGCACGACTTCAAAACACTGTCCACGATCTATTTGGTTGTTGCTGCGTTCTGAAAGCCTAAAAATTTCTGCATATTTCGCCACAAATCATATGGATGCTGACACGATTGGGTGGATACACTCTGTTTTCGTGCTCGTATTCGTATGGCTTTACTGATTGGTCAATTGGAGTAGATTCACTGGACCATGTACAATTCGTTCGGCGTCGTAGTTTGCCCTCCCTTCTGATCGGTCCCTTAACAGTTTGTGTGGCGTTGGTCAGCACCCGTCACGTGAGGGACAACACAAACGCTTCGGAAGACAATAGGAATGTAGACAGGCAGGGAGCTAACGGTCATGTAGCCGAACTCTGTCAGTATCTCATCGATCAGTGAGGAAGGACCTGACAAATGATGGCGCCAAGTGAATGATAACTGTGGCCAGCAGCAACACTACAACAACCACTGATCAAGTGAAAACAACAGTGTGACTTTCACGGTTCCATACTATCAACAAGCTAAAAGTGACGTCGATTGACAGGAAGCTACCCGAACTTAAAGTGGTACATGGCCAAAGTTCGGATAGGCTGCAAACAAGCGGGCTGACAAAAAAAGTCGGAGGTTTGAAAGAAGAACAGTGAAGAAGGAGGACAGACACATCAGAAAAGAAAGCAATATCAGCAGTAGCATCGGAGAGGCAATTTCGAAATAACGAACAAATCAAAACAGAGAGAGAGAGAGAGGGCTGCAAAGTGCTGGCACACCTGAGCGTGTCAGTGCGTCCACGGAAGAGGATCGAAACAAACGAAATTAGTCGGATTCACACTAATTCGAGAACACCGGTCACGACGGTAGAAAAATACGGCAGTCGAAGGTGAACGGTTTTGCCGGCGTGGAAGCAGTCTTCCATTTCACAACAAAGGAATGCTCCAAAACAGTATCGAACAATCCTCTACGAGTGGTAAAAACTAAGGGTGAGACGAAAAGGCGCTTGTAGTCCAAGCAGCGAACCACCAGCGGGACCAATCAGAGAGGCAGAAAAAGTAGAAGCATACGCGCGCGTTTGGGACAAAAAGCAACCCAGTTGCCTAGATACAGAGGCATAGGAAAAAATTAGGTCCATCCTGACGGGAGCAAGATGGAAGAAAAGGCTTTGCTCTATGAAACGGCGGGGAGAGGGATAGAAATGGCAAAAGCGCAAACAGCGCAAAACGATACAGCCACTACTACTACTGCATGGCTTTCAGTAGTCAATGGAGAGGTGTAGACAAAGTCAGCACCTTTTTTCCCATACATAGCAACAAAAAACGAAAAGGAAACAAATGAGCGCAAAATAAAACAAACTATGACCCTGTTTAGCCCGTTGGATTGCACACACACACACACACACCAACACACATACACAGAGGAAAAGAAAGGAGTTACGAATGACCATGATGAGTGTCGTGGTTAAGGCACAGTTGTCGCACCGAAGGGATCGGAAACTAGCAAGACTCAGCAGATGTTACAAAAACAGGGTAGGATAAGTCTTGATAAAAAGACAACCTCCGAAGTCATAAAAATGGCGCGCTACAATGCAGATTAAGACTGAAAACGGAAGAATGGACGAAATAAGTAGAATAACATGAGGTCTGGCGACTGAGCGGTGTTCATTGGATTATTCGATGCGCTCCACCTTTGCCACTACCTTGCCTTCCCACAGGGGTAGGAGGCAGCTGTCATTGGTAATTTCTTGGTGAACAACGCCAGAACCGAACTCGTTGGAGAGCTTTTTGAAGAAGTAGCTGAAAGAAATCAAAGGTATGATATGAGACATCTATGCGGCTGTTCACTCGCATACACAAGAAAACTCAAGAGAGAAGTGATTTTCAGTACGAAACAACCAGGTGAAATTCGATCGCTCGTAACCTAGTGGGTGAAAACGGGTCCAAGTTACAAGATGGCGACCACCAGTTCATGCGGATGGATCCGGCCTAACCTATTCCGGAAACCGGCACGCATAGAATAGCTACACAGAGAAAGTACCTAAATCGCCAATGTGCTTTGAACCATGTATCAACATAAGCGACAGGGCCTTGCCGTTTCAATATCCCCATACATGTGGGGATAACCTGAACAAAGCCTCCTGAGGAATTCGATTTAACACCAGGGGTCCTGGATTCAGGTCCGGTATCTGTCTGAGAGTAGTTGACCTCGGCACATCTCAGCTGTTTTACTTCTTACGGCTTGCGTCCGATGGACATCGGAAGCAGATGACCTGACCCTTTCAAATTCCATCAATCTGTGATATCACACAGTAAGGTACCACCTTGGGCTCTCTATTTTAGTAGTGTTCCTTTAGTTGTGATTACGAAGGCAACTGTCATGTATGTAAGCGATAAAAGTCTGTGATGATAAAAACGAAGTTAGTTAGAGAAGTTGAATATGACCAGTCCTCAAAGCGTACTCCACTGTACGTTCCGTCTCGATTAGGTCTCATCAGCTGGCACAGCAAAATTGATCACGTGAGACGAGTTTTTCACTACCAAACACAACACCATAAGGCGATTGATCAAACTGGTGCAAAGATCTGAGAAGTGCATTTCTGGACTTAAAATTCAGGTGCAACGCCCGATGTTTATCAAATCCCACATGATCCCGCAAAATTTACGGGGTTGAGTGTCGGCAATGGTCATAGCACAAAGTAAGTGGGGAATTGAGGAAAGAAGCACTAAGTTGCAACATCAGCGTCATTATCAATAGTGGCGACGATGATAAATTTGCGTTACATGGCAATGGAAGGTGTAGTATGTGAACGGTGTGACTAAACCTGACGAATGACAAAGCTTCCCAGAGAAGTTCTACCAGGCGTTAAACCAACAGTTTAGATTGGTGTATCCAGTGATCATCATCGACAGCATGACGTCAGTGTTCAACACCGATGCTTCGCCGCCGTACCGGGGGGAATAGATAGAGGACTACCGACAACCATAGTTCGGAGCCCAACTGGGAGCTTTCGAACTGACCTCCGGTCGATTTCCTGGTAAGCTGCACGCATTGTTTCCAAAAAAGGACACAAAAACACACCGTAAATTTCGGGACATTTTCTACGCCATACTCGGGTAACGGTGTTGTTCCATTTTCGAACACCGTTGAATGCATCCGCAAATGTGTCGGATAATTTATTCCCATCAAGCTATATGACGACGGTGCCTCGAACCGCTACTGAACCAAGTCGTAACATGTAGTTCAAGGTCATACAGGGGATATAGAAGTTAAAAAAACATTGTATCTCAAAGGATCAAGCGTTAACAAGGATCATAACGAGCACTTATCAATAAATCGAAAAGACAATTCCTTACAGGGAGTTTCGTCACCAGCAAATCGACAAGAGTAAACAAAAAAGCAAACTAGGCTGCTGCCTAGCTTCGACACGGTAGATCTCCGCAACGAGCAACAGGCCAGGTGACCCAGTTGAGTTGGAAGCGACTGTCGGGTTCTCCTCGAAAAAGTGTGCAGTCAAGGTAATAGAAGCACAAAATAAACCATCTGGGAACCCAACTCACCGAAAAGAACCTTTCTTTTTCGGGATCAGCTGCTTGAACTGCCCCAGGGTTATTTCAGCCGACGGCCATAGGCTACGATAAGGGACCGGGTCGTCTCCCAAATAGTAGCCAATCACCAGGGAGTGTGGGCTACCGGAACTAGGCGAACTGACGGGTAGTCCAGGAGTAGAAACGGACACCACGGATGTAGTGGTGGACGAAGATGAGACTGAACGGGGCGTTGTTATGCACGGTAGGACGGAGGAGGCAACTACCTGTAGCCCTACAGAGCGTACTGATGATCCCATGTTAGACAGACGACCACAAGGCAACGTGGTTGGCAGCATTCCCGGAGAAGCAGATGATTCAACATACGAGGACATGCTGGAAGGAGAATCAGGGGCCGGTTGGTTGTCCACGGTGCACTCTTTACCAGACTGTTGCTCGAGTGGAGCAGCCGGCTGAACTCTGAAAGCGGACCAGAAATAGTACCCCGTTGTTCATATGACAAACTAAACATGGCCAATTTCTCTGACGTCACAAGATAACAACCAGTGTTGCATGCCTCTAGCTTCAACAAGCCTTCAGATGCACATCTCATAAACAGCCACCAGTTTAACAATGGTGCCATTTTGAGAAGTTACGGAGGTCCGACCGACGTGCGAAAATGACATGAGACTTTTATACAGTTATTGGCCCTGAAAAATCTTAGTAACAGTGAGTCATTTTTTTATCGACACAATGGATTTTCCATCTAATTTTCCGAAAACAGACGAGGCATTTTCGTGCAGAATGGGGGGTAACTGATTAAAACTCAGTATGTTCTGTAAAACGCCAGAGAACTAGGTGAAAGCAGCATCGTTAGTGCTGGTGCCCGAGTACCCCAAATAAATCCGAACGTTGTGGGTGAATGGCGGAAACTGCTCTTCTTCAGTGACATAATGTGGTCCACTGTTACCTCAGGGTGAAACTTCAAGGAAAAAGCGCGCAATCGACAATAGAACATACGCATCCTACCCATCTAATGTGCGTGGAGACAAGAAACAAAAACCCTGTGAGTAGTTTCCTTTATGACAATACACTGCGGTATCTCGATTATCGTATCCGCTTAAACATGATTCGGCCTTTGTACAACACATTCAGTTGAAGAATATCGTAAACGAGAGATTCAGTTGAGTCTCCCGTGAAAACCAAATTGATATGCAAATGAGAGTATTTGTCAAAAATGATTCAGTTTTCAACTATACGTCTGAGCAAAATAAATTATCAGTTCTCGGAGCCTTCCAGCGCAGAGGTGGCATAAACCGATATTTTCCACAAGCTCTAAGAAGCGACTACTAATCAGAAAGACTATCGTGTTCATTCCGTATCACTCGTTTGTTTCACTTCTCCAGTTATCTTCGTAATTTTGTCAGTATGCTGGTTCTTCTTGTATTCAAATCACTCCGATTCACTGTAGAGACCAATAAAACGCCTACAATCATCCTTCATTTGATGATCACTAGTCGTCTTGACTAACTTCCTTTCCAATCGGCCTAATTCTTTGCAACGTTTTTTTGGGTGCACGCCTGAAACTCTACACGGAAAGCCCAGGACAAGAAAAAAGGCAGTTCCGTAAAAGGAGATTTGCTAGGACTGACAAATCTTACCGTTCAACTGTTCGCCTGAGAATGAATAAGTCGGGTTGACATTTCTCGGCACCCACTAGATGTACGGTACCTAGGTCCACCTGAGTGATTTCATCACCTGCCGTATGAAACGAAATGAACCTATGACCCAGCGGACAACATCACATTGCTGTGGTTGGGTGGTAAGTCTCCTCGTGAAAGCTTTTAAACGGGAAATCGTCACGCACTTATGCGCATCATGCCAATAAAAGCAAGACCCAGAAATATTTGCCAAATTCCTTCATAAAGGAAATGCTGCGTTTTTTTTGGTGAGGAAAAAAAACATTATGCACAACGGACTCCTGCGGCGGTCTACATAACTTGATTGAGCGGTTAAGGCACAAGCTTACGGACCGACAATTCGAGTCCAACCCCGGCATGTCGACTGTTCCTGTATAGGCTTGGGCAAACTGACAATATCTCAGCCCTCGTGCTTCCTTTGGGTGGCATGCACTGAAAGGGTGTTACAGCTGAACGATTACTTATATTTATTAGTATAAATTGACTATAGATCCACTGCACACACGTTCAGAGCGTCATGTGGTTTTTCGTAAATAAGCGAATAAAACAAACAGCGCCAGATTACTGTCATACATAATCATATCACCGTAAGAGCTACGGAATTTTCATGAGGTAAATGAAGGCCTAAATAACTATCATGGATGAACCCATTACCTCCCGACTAATGATCCGAAATTGCGCTAATTTTGTTAACCAAAAGGTGGAAAAAGTGAGTTACGAGCATTTGTCGAATTTGGGTCAAGACATACCAGGTCTACAAATAACCTTCATGTAGCCAAGTCTTCCCGCAAGATGACTGCGTGGACTACATACATTCAGCGTTACGTCGAATCCACATGCTCGTGATATACTCTTGTTCCAGGTACAACGTGCTTTTGAGAGTTGTTCACAGTTGTTCGGAGAAAGGGTCCATTTGCATCCAGCCGCCGTGTGCAAGCCATAAAGTGCGGTAAGGAATCAAACCTGGCAGCCCTGAAGGGTGGGCTCAACCCAATATTGTCAACTCAAGGTATTGAAAACTTTCGTTTAGACTATATGTGGCTCTAGTCATTTCCGAAAGGTGAGGGGTCTTCATTCCAAGAGCCTAGGAATGGAGTCACTCGTTGACCGAACACCGTACGGAATAGAGACCCTCATGTGCGGCAAATACCCGGAAAGGTAACAGGTTGTAACCTGTAGCAGGTAGCACCAGCTTTATCATGCGCACAAGGGAGTTCATTGTTCGTTTGATGTTTTTACATCGGGCAGTTGAGTTCACCGATAAATCTTACATGAGCCAAAGGAGTTAAAACTGGAATCTATCAGTTAGTGCAATTCTCAAAGTACGGATGAGGATCACCGTGAGTCTCTCCATGGTACACGTCTCGTACCCAGAGACACTGCACACTTCTCGATGGGTTTTTGACTGTGGGACATCGTTAAGACGATTATAAGCGACACTTGCTCTTGCCCGGTCAAATTGGTTCACTCACCACTAAAGAACAGTTTGCCTTCCTATGGCCGATCACTGCTCACTTATCGTCTGAAACACTCACGAAACATGATCACGGATGGATGCAGAATGGAGGAACCAACGTCCATTAAAGAAGGACTCTTCTGAGCGGCAATTGTGTGGAATTGTGCGCACTCGAAACAAAGGTATGGTACCTGTTGCGAACGGCTCGATTAAGTATCGCTATGGGGTTTATTGTGCTGTGGCAGGTTTCATGACCACTAACAGTGCCAATGAATGAGATATCCTCAGCCATGGAACTAGAAAACCAGCTACCAACTGAAGTTCACGTTAACCTTCATGTGTGTGAATCACGTAGGAGACCATCGAGAAACCGGACAAGAGACCCCTTCGAAGCCCCATTTAGTTTTTCCTATATCTCAACCAGGTGCGAAATCGAGTGAGTTCACTTCTGAAAGGACAAAAGCAGACTGTCATCTTGCATTGGAAGAAACGTTGTAGTCCGTGGAGTGCGCACGGCACGTCTATCGTGGCCGCATTTTTTAACCTTCATGTCAGTCGTTACGAGTAGCAAAGCATTCCAAGGATAACCGTGCACAAACTTACTAGTTCTGGATAGTATCGTCAGGTTTGCCAAAGTTATTTTATGGGACCTTATGTGGGGGGTCATCAGGCTAATCACGAGCCAGCTGCAGAGTCTGATATGCACAAGTAGAAGTAGTAAGCCAGAAAACATTCCAGTTACGATACATTTAGAAACGATGAATGCATTTCCACGATTACTTTTGTCGCAAAAATCGATAATCGTTACCAGTGAGTAAGTGGTGGGAACCTGCGACCTTCCGAACAGAATCCCAAAGCTCTATCCCTCAGCTAAGGGTTGACAATCGGGAGAGTGATCAGCTCACGCAGGTTACTGTCAAATGGTTACTTGGGTTGCTGCTCCACATGCGAAGTGTGGGGTTTCACATTTCTGAGCTTATAATTTATTGATTGTGTGCATTCGGATCGTACTGTCTAGCATTATAGCAACCCCCATTGCTTCGCAGGACGAGACCTAGGGTTGAAACCCTACTTTCCACCGATTTCACAACACCCAGATAAAAAGTTCAATATGTTTACATGTATCTTCATTCTGAGAGGAACGCGTAGAAAGTTGTTTACTGCCCATATCGCAGATCGAAATCCCTGTCAAACTGGCTCGGCAGCCACCAGTCGCCATGACCACCAGCGTATAAACACTGAAGACATACAAACTACTTCCGCTGAATGAGTAACTGAATTAGATCGGAAAATTCGGCATACGCGTGATTCTCACCGATTGCCTGCCGTCTCGACAAAACCGGCCAGACAGACGAACACACCCTTAACAGATGCAGGCAAGTTAACATACTATCAGTAACAAATTTTCCCGGTTTTTTCAGGTTGACAGCCATTGTGGAGTCAGTCTGGTTTTGCAACTTCCACCACCACTAAGACGCCTCACAAAAGCCAGGCTTCAATCTGATAAGCATACGCTACAATAAGTTAGCAAGTGCCTGGCGATCGGTGAAGACTGAGGGCGCGGGGGGCATCGGGAAGAAACTAGAGGAAAGGGGAAGGTATGCCGTAGGGCGATAAATCAACTTCATCGATACGTCCGAGTCAATACAAAATATAGGCCTTAAAAGTGGGAATTAGACATAAGCTATCGTTTTAATGTCGCCAAAATTTGTTTTCGCAATAAATTCACTGCAACGTAACAGCTGAAACAACCGTGAATATTGAAACAAGTGAGAGTGAGGCAGGCATACACAACTGGATGACAGGTGGGGCGAAACATAACCAAATGCGACAGTGGTTGACGGGTCGAAGGCCGGGTGTGTATGACAATTCCACATGATCAAGAAGAGTTCAGAGCTTGCACAAATCAGCCCTAAGAGCAGTGTTCAAGTGTGTTGTGGTAGTTACCAAGCCACGCCCATGTACCAGTAGTGACAGCCTACAGAACACTCTGGAGATGACTCGCCGATCACTTTATCGGAGCCAAGGTTGGGGAAACCAATCGAGCTTGAGATCGTCTTAATGCGCATACTGTTACGTCGGTAGATGAGGTACCGACACCGTCGTGTCATGCAGCAAACAGATTCCACTACGGGACGGTGTAGAAAAACAATAACTGCATAAAACAGCATATCCCTTGTAAGGCCAATCGTCATCCGTCAATTAGCGGTATTTTGGACGCAATCGTTGTTCAAGGGTCTGTCCCAAACATAGAACCTGTGAAAGTAGCAAACGAAAGGAGTATAAAATGTGCGCCCATTGTGGAAGTCACCCAGTGGGCTTGGTAGTGAAACCACTCGTGGCTTGAAAAGTATACTAGTTAACCTAGAGAGGATCATTGCTCCGAGGCCTTCCATCCAATAATTTGTGAGCCTTCAGTCAAATTTCACCCAGACTTCTCCTAGATATCCCATCCAAAGCGGAACAGATATAAATTTCATCCAACTATTTCCAGTACATCTCATGATCTAATTGAAATTTAAAGTTGAGTGGAAGCGAAAGCCGAAGTAGAAACCATCAGACAACTGGCGACAGAATTTCAAAGCTGGGCCCAAGACCTTTGAAATACCGCAAATAGTTCTTCCGCATAAATGACACGTCCTTTCGATGCTCTGCGAAGTGCGCGCACGTGATCAAACTGTCGCAGGTTAGCTGTACTCACGTTGATTACTACCTCTTACAAAGCAGTTCGATAGATAAGTGTGTTAATGCGTCTCGCCTTCACAAGCAACCGACAAGTAACCGACATAACCTGAGACTCAAATGCTGTATTCATACTGTAGCTTGCCTTACGTGGAATAACGTCGGTGACGCTCATGTCAGTCAAGCGCCAACCACTAAAACAACAAAGGGGAACTCAAACCACCGCTTCCTTATCGGAGTAAAAGTATCGGAAGATCAGGATATCTCTGAATGCCATCGGCGTAGTTAAGAAACGCCGAACACTACATTCGTATGCAGAAAGTGAGGAATAACTGTGAGAAAACGGTAGATACACGGGGCTGAGATGCACCAGTGAGTACTACAGAAAGTAAAAGTTAGTTTGTGTGTAGAAAAATAACGAATTAGAAATAAAGATGGAGAATCGGGTGATTATATGCCATTAATATCGGCAGAAGGACATACCAACACGTTTGAAATGGGTGAACAATCGGAATCCAACGATAGTTCTTCGCTGTCGTTTTTCTAAAGACCAGATGAGAATTCTCAAACCTGTGTTAAGAACTTCAAAAAGGGCGGCACCGGTTAGTTAGTGCCAGCACACTATTCTGTTTATACAGCACATCACTTCTGCATACTTTCACACGCATCCAGTATGAATTTGGACAACCCGGACCTGTATTTGTTTCACCGCTTCATGAAACCCAGGGGTGGGCTTGTGCTGTCAGGACTTTTGTGCAAATCCAATCAGTTAAGCCATTCATAAGGGCAGTGTGAACGTAGTAGCATTCAGTAGTCAAACTATCCGTTAGACTGCTATGTTGGAAATCCCACCCCCATCGGAATGGACATGATGGACCTTCCAAGATAAACAATCCTTTAGCTTAAGTGAAGAAGGACCTGATACCTAAAGACAGGGTAGTAACACAACATACTTCTGTCGGTAAGGTGCTCAGCAACAAAATGTCTCATAACACAAATCTTGTCAAATCGCTCATTTCGTGACACTAATTGCAGTCACGCATGTTCTATTCAATGCCTATTGTGTTATTCACTGAGTCCTTCTCAAGACGCATGCGCTAATGAAAGGAGGGAGGTACTGGTGCAGACGATCTTCGAAAACTCTCGGAGATACACTGTCTCCGACGTATTGCAAACAGATCAGGTAGAAACATCAGATCAGTAATTTTGCGGGAATATGGAAAAACTACTCTTCCTCAACAGACGAACCGATCACACTCTATGCGTTATGCTGGTTGGGCCAGAGGACTGCTTAGTTTGGAGAACCCCATCCGGTTAACCAGTGCAGGAGAATCGGAGGCAACGAAGCATGAAAGTACTTACATCAGTCGACTCGGTCACGCTGGCTCCCCGGATAGGGACTCTTGCAAGTTATTGTCATTCCAACTCGGCCCATCATGAAACACGAATATTGAAATCGTTTATTAATCAATAGGAACCGCCACGAAATATACGGAGTGTAGACGGAATACTTATTGGACAAACAGGCATGGGCTTACCCGGAAGGAGCCGCCATGGAATCGCTGGGCCACATTTCGCCCTCTTCTTTTCCAGATGGAAGTAACGCATGATGTCGCGATCGTGTTGCTTGCAAGGGGTTACCGGCAACTTCGGAGCACTGTGAAGACGACCCGGAACGTGGTGAGTGCAGCGATCGCGAGTCATCCTCAGCTTCGTTCTCTTTCGCGTGAGTGACCGGTTGATGTGTCTTCAAATGGAATGCAGGTTCCAGAGACCGGCAACCAAGCTCGTACAGACGAACCGCATTATCTGTTTCAGTCATGAGCGTGTTCGTCCCAGCGCTGCCCAAAACACCAACTTCACCACCGGCCCCTCCACTCCCACTTCCGCTACTAGTTGGCGTCCGATCAGCCGAAGCAGCCCAAATTCGTGAGCAGTGATCCTCAAGAATAGCCTGGAGGACAGGAGAGGGGGTGTTATATGCTATGGTTTGCAATTGTTAGCTAGTATTTGGATAACAAAGCCATTAAAAACTAATTGTATCGTGAACACACACCTGAGCATTATCTCGTGTGTTCTCATGGATTCTCGCAGCCGCCAATAATCGATCTGCCCAGGGTCGTTGTAACAAGGATGACACAGCCAGACCAGACTGCCGAGCGTCAGGCACAGTAGTGGGCACGGCTACCTCAGGAGCTGCAGCTGTGGATACTGTCATACCAGCCGTAGACGCGGTGGTGGTGTCGTCCGTCGGGTCTGGTTGTTTGCCAGCGGTAGGTAGGAAGTCCGTTGTTTGATCGCCGGTTGAATGGGGAGGAACAGGACTTGTCTGCAGTGGGAAAGATACAGAAAAGGTCGAGAAATGGACAACAGACACACTTGCATTCCCAAAATGACACAAAAACCATGCAGTCCCAGAGTTAGGGAACGTACTGCTCGAGAAAGAGCGCACACTTTTTGCAAAGACAAACTTCCTGAACAGGGACTTTAATGAACATTATGCAAATGGAAAGGCATATACGGAACATGTAAACTCTCACTCACTAGACTACAACGGGCGTTGCTTCACTCAAACACACATTTATTTGGGGCACACATCTCAATCTAATGCACAAACAGTTGATATCCAGTACCCCTTGTGTAACTTCCACAATGAACCAGTCGGTGATATCGTCCAAACAACATTGGTGTCAGTGGTTCCATTTGCCGTTGGGTTCCAATTTAAAGGTTCTTTCAAAGCTACTGCCTTTCAAACCAAAGTCCCTTGGATATATCAACAACATCAATGTGTGGCTCATTGTGAAAGACAAGCAACGCCCTCGCCAGTGGTGCTGGCAGACTGTTGACAGATGTGCCGCGCCACAGTGTGGTACGGAAACGCATAAGTACGGTAAGCCGCCGGCGACCCAGCTGATGTAAGTTCTTTTCGGTTAAATTGTGTGCAAACGACCGCGTGTTTGCCCGCCTGTCTAATTCACCTGAAGTTACCCTGGTCTGCAAGTAGCACCTCATGAAGATTAGTGGGGTCCGCTTGCGGTTCACCTTCTACGCAGAAGTGTCCAGTGATCCGAACAGCGCTGACCGGTAGATCCAGTGGGTAGAGCGCGAATTTACTGTCCAGAAGGTCCATGGCTCGAATCCGACCTCTGCATCTCGACTTCTCCTGTCTAGGCTTGGGCAACCTGGCAGTATCCCAGCCCTCGTGCTTCCTTCGAGTAGCATGACAGCTGGGCACCGAAAGGATGCTGCAACTGAACGACGACAAGTCCCGGACACCATCAGAAGTTGTACTTGGGTTCTCATCCAATAAGTTACAGTCCGTTCTACGGATTCGCTTGAGTAAATTGACATTAGTTCTAGTGGCCCAGAGTAGAGCAGAGTCAATAAATGAGACACAGTCGTCATCCTCAACTCGGGTCACATTTTGGTCAGTGTCACACGCACGGAGAGCCACAAAAGAGCTAAATGTTGGATGTTATTTGGGGAGTAAGATTATCATCCTCTGAAAATGGCTAAGTCCGGGCATGTCGCTTCCATTATGATCAACGAGAGCACTGTACCAGCAATAAATACTGGAAGAATGGTGTTCACCCATCTGCCAACAGTACGGCCAGTAACTCGGAAAAATAGGGATGATGAAGGTCGAACAAGCCATGGCCAATACCTAGTGATTTCATGATGCTAGAGACTGGAATACGTGGACGTCTTCAAGGAAACCTGTCATGTTTGAAGAAAAACAAACGGGCGGTTGTATGGCTCAAATGTCGTGTGGTATGGAGAATGTAATATGAATATCAAAACCAAATTAGTTTGAGAATGCGTGTATTCCGCGAATCGCGTACAATTTGAGATCAGGTGGGATGTGAGGTTGACGGAAACTCCGGGACTGAGCTTACCTGACGAGCCCCAAAAACGGCGAAACTCGTCGTGGGCTGTCAGAGTTATCACTAACTTTATGAGCAGTTCCCTTCAAGAAAATATACTGCAACACCACGTATATCGTACCAACTGAAGCATGGGGCGGTCTTTGTGGAGCATATTCAGTTGGGGAATATCATAAGCGAGAGATTCAGCTGGGATTCTGGTCATTCTCCCGTGGAAACCAGTTTGGTGTGCAAATGAGCTTATTTCGCGATTTGTGTACAATTTGGGCTGGAGCAGAACATAAAATTGACGGAGACTCGGGGACTGTGTCCACCTGATGTGCCCCAAGAAGGCCGAAACTGGTCGTGGGCTTTCAAAGGGTTTTCAAAAACCATATGAGTAATATGTTACATAATGAGTGTGTCGATCAGCTGTAACACCCTTCCGGTGCCTCGCTGCCATGTCACTCGAAGGAAGCATGAGGGCTGGGATACTCCCAGGTTGCCCAAGCCTAGACGGGAGAAGTCGAGATGCGGAGGTCGGATTCGAACCACGGACCTTTCGGTCAGTAAATGCGCGCTCTAACCACTTGAACCATCTCGCCCCCTTACTCCATCCACTTTGTGAACCGAGATCCACAAAGCGAGAGAATACAGCGATGTGAAAACCACACTTACATAATGAGCGTGGTTTTCATATCTCTGCATTCTATCGCTTTATGGATCTCGGTTCACAAAGGGGATGGAGTATCCCCTTAAGAGGGAGTTCCGAAATGTTTTCCAGTAAACTATTTTCCTTCGTGGGGAATAACCACGCGCCTATCGCATTCTTTGTGCACAGAATGTTGTATATGGCTACTTTCTCAACAAATTTGGTGAGAATAGAATAGGGTTTTCTACTTGGTTTGAGATAAATGAACTTATAAAAACTCGCACAACATGGTATAATGGTCATCAGCTCTTATGGTCCACGACATTCGGAACTACCTGTGTTCTGTTCTAACTTAAATTAACTAAGAAACAGCGAAGACGATAAGTAGTCAAGAGCGTGCATTCCTCTAAAACATACAAAACTGATTATTGAAGCCTCAAGAAATGCCGACCTGTTTCATCCTATCCTTCAGCTGTATTGTCTACAGTCAGTCTCAGTTGTGAAATTTTCAAACGAATACTGTCATGCAAGTATTCACGACTAAATTATCGGCCAAGCCCGTTTCAGTCAAAAAGAATGTATGATCTTGGAAAGCCATTGTATCGGCAGTGCGTATCACAAAAGCTCTTTGAAGTGATAGCCAATTAATAAAACCTGACCGACGGGGTTGCACCAAACAACCATAAGACAGCATTAGAGTATAAGGTGAGAATGCCAACCTTTTAGGCCGAGCAATACGTTGCGAAGTTGCCCGTCGATTCAAACCACTCGAAAAACGGACATCTGTGGACAACTCAAACGAGCCGTTGGATGAAAGATGCTACACTGCGTCGCGTCGCGTCGCGTCAACTGATCAACCAGAATCAAACCATGTGATGTCTGTATACATTTGTGTATGAATGACCTGTCAATAATTCCTGTTCAGCCGAATGACAGATAGCGATTGGTGGTTCAGATGAGCATCGTACCAACTGCTCACCAGATGAAAAAAGAACTAGAGTGCACGAACGAAAACAGTCGAGCGTACGTCTGATGTGAGATAACTGGAACGAATAGATTGTACCCAAAATTGGCTGTCTATAAATAGACACGGATGGGCATAGAAAGTTCGAAAACAGTCTACAAAGAGACAATCCAGTTTAGTTTAGTTAAGTCCATGGTACTGTCGCTGTCACCAATCAGCTATCACACCTTTCCAGTGCTTAGCTGCCACGCCACGCGAAGGAAGCACGAGGGCTGGGATACTCCCAGGTTGCCCAAGCCTAAACAGGAGAAGTCGAGATGCAGAGGTCGGGTTCGAACCACGGACCTTTCGGTCAGTAAATTCGAGCTCTAACCACTTGAGTCATCCCTCTCGATAAGGGTGTTTAGAAAGATACCCCGCCCCCAAGGAAGGATATTATAATTATTCCTTCTTGGCGGAACCTGATGACGGTCACACACATGTAAACGTTTCAGATAAACACCCGTCGAAGTCAAGTCTCCTCCAACATACTTGAACGGAAGTAACCGGAAACACCCACAAACAACGTATTTCCATCAGGGACGATTCGCGATAGTCACTTCTTGAAAGAGGAAATAGTTCCGTCAACAAGTCATCCCATAATCCATTGAAATGGCTTGAATTTCTGAGCTTCCACCATATTTACTGTTGAACAAACTTTCCAATAAGCTCTTTGAACCAGTGGTTAGAGCGTCAATTTAATAACCGGAAGGTCCGTGGTTCGAACACGACCTCTGCATCTCGACTACCCCTGTCTAGCCTTGGGCAACCTGGCAGTATCCCAGCCCTCGTACTTCCTTCTGGTGACTGAGCTGCTTTCCGTGTGACTTAGGTCAAGGGAAAACTAAACTGTAGACGTACAGCGACTGTGTGCGCGGCAAGTGACAACATCAGAAGTCGGCCAATCTGAACTCAGCTATCTGCGCGAAGTATGTTAATAGAAGCAATCCGGGCACTCTAACGCCCAAAACAACAATATTTGGTATGCTGATCTATCAACCCCGTACAAACATAGGCTGCGATTTTTCACACAACTAATTCGATCTATGGCAAATAATGAGTAAAAAAGAATAATACCCTGGGTACATGATCAAAACAACTATGTGGTCAACCAACTCAGCTACCGATGTTATTGGAGAACAAATAACTTTTTTGGTGGTTGTTCTGCTCGAGGGGGGGGGAGAGGAGGTTCAAACAACTGAGTGAACCGAGACGTTGCCATTATTTCAAGGTGATGCCGTATGCCGGAGGGAAATCAATCAAGGGCGTCGGCGGGGTCATTTTGTGGTAAAACACAAACACACCACCCGAGGCCAAGGAATAGAACGTGTGTGTAACGTCGATTCACATTGGGCTTGTTAAATAGGTGCCAAACAGGAAAACCAATAGTAATAGAATAGATCGCTATGATGGCAATACATCGGAAGTGGTTGGACATCCTGAATGGTCTACTGAAACAATCTTCGAAAATGGAGTCGTCGTTACTGTGGGAAACTTAAGGATGGAGGAAAAAACCTAGCCGCAACGTGGTTGACTGTCGATGGTCATGAATTCCGAGGCCTATATCGACGTCGATGTGGGAACCTGCTAGGTCAGGGTGGTCTGTTAAAACACGTTTCCATCTCTTCACCTGTTTGCTGTAACCTGTGGTTTCCAGTTTTGAAGTGAGATGGATAAACCTTGAAGACGTCGTTCTGTCAAAATTGTGACGGTACCAAAGACCACACAGACCTTCGTAGATTATGCAGATTGAAGTGTGACGCATGGAAACTTGTGGAAACCCACAGATGCACGCAGGAAAATTATCGTTCAAACTTACATCCGTCATTATTCGATCCAGACGTTCTGTTGCTAGCTGATTATCCAATACGTGTTGCAATTTCTCTGACAATAGTCGGAAGAAAGCCTGAGGATCTCGTTCCGCGAGATTGTGAGAGCGAGACACTGTGGTCTTGGAAGCCACCGGTTCCGGAAGCGCGTCACCAACAGCTGGGACAGCCGCTGACTTGCTACGATCACCGCTACGCCAACCAGTCACACCACGGCGCACGGCACGGCGTTGGTGCTTCGCGTGAGAACGGCCGGGCTGATGATCCGTGGTTTGGACAGGCTGCATTCGTTGTCCAACCTGAGACTGAGTCATACTCGTTCCAGTGGCGGCATCCAAACCGGTCAGTCGTTGCGAGTGGCCCGAATCATCACGAGTAGGGAACGCTGATCTCGGTGAGGTGACAAAAGGGATTGGACTAGATAGCGAAGTGACGGTGGCACGGTGATGTGTGCACACACACTCGGAACATTCGGCCAAATGTGGATAATCTGCAGCCTGACAGCGAAGTGATGGGGCAGCCGGAGCAGATGGCTGCGGCGCTGCTGCTGCTGCTGCTGTCGACTGGTTATGGTGTTGTTGTTGTGGTGGTGGTTGGTGTTGTTGGGTGTGGCGATCCGACTGATGGTACGAATGACTGGCAGCATGGCGATGGCCGAAAGAATGCCAAAGTCGAGTACCACCACCATCACTAAGAAACAAGAATATGTGGTATGAAATTTAGGAAAACATGATGTTGTTTCTGATGGGCGTGAGTCAAATCATAGTAAACACTCGAACCCGATCGTCTACACAATGCAAATGGCTACTCCAATCAGGAACCCCGAACTGACATGAACAGTACTGCGCGCTAAATAAATTTTCAAAAGAAACAGGCAATAAAAAAGCGCTCGATAGACAGGACAGAAAAACTAGAAAGCAAGCGTGTGTGTGTAGGCACACTCGCCAGTTCTAGTTTGGATTGTGCCGGTGTGTGGTTAATATGGATAGAAGTAGGCACCTACAGCTTACCAGAAGAAGGATGACCAGCCTGCTCCGAATATGACGACACGGTGTAGTCATCAAACCTCTCGTTTTCGAAAGATTAAAAGTTCAACTAATATTTTTAAAAACCATTCAGCTGTAACACCCTTTCGGTGCCTAGCTGCCATGCCACCCGAAGGAAGCACAAGGGCTGGGATACTCCCAGGTTGCCCAAGCCTAGACAGGGAAAGTTGAGAGGCAGAGGCCGTGTTCGAACCACGGACCTTCCGGTCAGTAAATTCGCGCTCTAACCACTTGAGCCATCTCGCCCGCCAACTAATATTACACCAGTTAGAGTGACAGTCCTCGGACGTCTACGCTAGTTCCTCAAAAACTGACTGTTTCTGACAATTTGATCAATTCAAAGGATTCCCCATTTGTTCTGGGGATCCGAGCACAATCAGGTGTATTAGATGTCTCATTGTGCTCCACCGGATCCAAGCGACAGGTCAAAAATAACCCTGAGCCAGAGGACTCGTTCAATATCCCATATCCTAAGGCAGTCCGTACGGATGGTAGCAACCGTCTTCAGAAACCACTGCAGCAACTATTATGGTGAGCTTCTGAACCTATATTACTACTGGTTTTCCCCTCAAACACTGGAAAACACCCATATACATTACCGAGTTCGACACTGTGTCCTGTTAACTGACACCAATGCTTCGCAACTTCGTGGTCGACTGAGGCGATATTGGAGGAATATCGTTATTCTGTTAAGCAACCAAATGGTTTACGGAGACCAAAAGGCGGTCACAGTCGCTTGCACAGGAAATTTTTAAGTCGAATCTCGGGAAGCTGAAAATTACAGTAAGGAGGGAACGCAGTAGAGGAGTGGAGATTTTTCTAATGGCTGTCGTTCGGTGGAAGAATGATGAACTCCGACGGCGGGATACAATAATGTGGTGAGGATAGCCAGCAGAACAAAGACGGGTAGGGAGAGGCACAGTTGATGCAAACACAGAACGCACGCTCAACGATAAAAAGGATCGTGGAGTGTCGGTAAGGGGGCTAGTGGCTATCAGACAAACGACCTTTCTGTGGATGTGGCCCAGACCAAGAAAAAGCCCAAATGGTGGGACTCCTGAACAAATCATGTAGTAGAAAATGAGGTAATCGTTAAGTGCGAAAAACGGTAGTACTGGCAACGTAGTCGGCAGCGGTTCGGACTTAGGTGTATGAAACGTGACTCGTATGAGCACAGGACATCGGAAGGCTGGAGGCCTTCACCCATCCGCGCGTGCGATGAATCCTGGAAGTTCGCTACCTGGAAAGTTTTCGCAGGCGCTGCTGACATCTGTAGAACTTGAACCAGTAGATTACGGGCAGACCCATACCATCTATAAAGCACGTGAGTGGTACAAGAGTCATTCGAAGCCGGAAATCGGCTCGATTGGTTCACCCTTTATAGTGAGAGGCTGGATAGGCACGTCTATGCGGTTGGAGAAAAACTGGTTTCCGATCCTAGAAGCGATCTGTACTGAGTTAGATTATTAAGCAGATGCTGGAGTCACTCCAGTTCGTCACCAAACAGGACAATGTCCTTCCAACGACTGTTCACTTGAACAATCGATGGCGAATTCGAATAGGCCAAGTGACAGTGGGTAATGGTGCCGTACGCCAAACAATATATCGAACTCGGTGGTCTCTTCATTATATTACAACCGGTGACGAGCTGCTACGTGGGGATACTGACAGTGATCCACGATTAGCGAATCAAACGCAGCTCGAAACATGCTGTAGTGGGTTGCAGGAATTTGAAGCGACGTGCCGATCTTCGTCGCAGAGAGAATATTTGGTCCACGGTCTTCTGTGGTCTGGCCTTGTGCTGATAGCAGCTTTCGAGGAAACATTACAACTGGAAGTGCAAATAGTTTGGCAGCAAACTCAATGAGATAGTTATCAAAGACCATTCTATCGCCTTTTGGGGTGGTAATATTGAGTGATATTTTCAGTTTTCCAGATTGTACAAAACAGCCAGTGGAGTGGTTTCACAAGCACAGACATGCAAAATTAACAGACCTCATTTGAGACTTAGCCTTATCCAGGGACTTTTCTGTTCTGCAATTGTGTAGCAATTGAAGCGAGCTACGGATCACTAGTAATGTTAACCACGGAAATGCTCCCAAGCGACCTGTTACTATGTATCATCTGCGAAGGAAGTCCTACTCACCGCCTTCTCGAGCTGGAGATGATCTCACCAAAGTGAAAGGGCGAAAGAGAGTGTCGGGTGCTATGACCTGGTCGACAGTCCATTGGGGGCTCATCTGGGAGAGCCGGATAAACCATAATTTCAAGGTCTGACCGACTGGGTGGAGGAGACTAGTTCCAAAATCCGATGATCATGTTAGCGGTACTGACCAAGCGTTCTCTGAATGATGCATGCAGCCTTGCAGATTGCAAGTGGATACGCGGAGGCTAGAGGTGCATCCTTATTCAAAAGCCGAGTGCCGCTGGGGAGGCGATGATTAAAAAATTCTCATGAAACCTCAATGGTTATACCACTTACAAACAACTCCTCCCATCGTGCGGCGTCCCTGGAAAGGAAGACGTTGGATTCTGACCCAGCGGCCAGAACACAAGCTGGGGTCCTCAAGGTAAGGAATAACCCATAAATTTACTTATCTTTGAACGTTTTCCGGCTTTGGTAGTGTTCCATATTGCTATATAACTCGCCTTTTACGAGGGACGAATACGGGTTTTCAACGTCTAGGTAGGAACGTTTCCAGGGTACACTCAAATCCGCCATGTTACGCGTTCCTGACCTTTATCAGTTAATAGTTGTCCCATTTTATTCCGTCTAACTCGAATTGGAAATCGATCGCAAAACTTAGCACCTCCTCATATTCAGCACATTTGATCAAGCCAGTTTAGCAAGCAAATATGAAGTCCGAGTTTTCAAATTGCCAGTGCGAGAGCACCGGGTCAAGTATATTGACTGTTGATATCATATACCTGATCAAACACAATAATTACTCAGTCATTTTATGTTACATAACCTTTTTAGGAATAGGTATCCTGCCAACCACACAACCGTTATTTTTATGAAAAGTCAAGCCAGCGCATGAACATGAAGAAAACGCGCCGTCGCTCGAGTGGCATTTCTGAATGAACCAGATTTGTACATGCCCATCTCCCCCCTTCAAAGCTCCTCCTTCACACATTCACTCCGATTTTTTATTGGGGATTTTAGGGGAACGTATGGAGAAAACGCCACTTCATGCAATGAAAATTTTGCCCTGAGACATTCGCACACAAATCACATGAAACGGGAACTGGCTATCAGTCAATAACCAGCCTAAATGCAAACTCCAAAGATCTCAGACTTAGTATAAGTGAACGTGACAACAAATTTTAATCCACATCGATCAGCTAACAAACACAAAGCAAAGTTAGAGTGTACCGAGTCATTTTGTGCTCCATTAAAAGTAGACGAAAACTCACGCGGACGGCATGCGCATCAGATTTTAAGATGGGGCTAAACTCTAAAATGGATGTTCACAGGCAACTGAACGCCAAACAACTTGGGACGCTTTCACCTGAGTTCACCACGTTCAGTGGGGTAAGGCAAGGCCGACATCTCTTCAACTTTGTCACTGATATGCTGCTTGAAATTTCTCTGCCTGCCTGTGAAATCTCGGGAGTCGAATGCTCCCGGGACGTTCCCTCACAGACATTGAGTATGCAGACGATATTGCTCTCCTTGATTCAGATCCTTCAAAAATTCAAACCATTTTAAATAACCTAAATAACTCTGCCGCACGGTTTGGCATGCGCTTCACAACTGCAAAGTGTAAAGTGCTGCTACAAGACTGGGTGGGATCAAACCCACACCTCATGCTTGCAGGCGAGCCAATCGACGTGGTAGATAAATTTGTTTACCTGGGCAGTTGTATAAGTTCCGGTGGACTAGCTGGAGATGAGATTATCTGTCGAATTGGAAAAGCCAGGGCAGCTTCCACCAACCTCCGACACCTATGGCGAAGTGACGTCAGTTTATCTGTCAAGGGCAGAGTTTACAATGCGGTGGTGCGATCCATACTGCTTTATGCATCAGAGACGTGGCCTCTGCGCGCAGAGGACATACGGAAGATGTCAGTGTCTGACCATCGGTGTCTCCGAAGCATTAGTCAGGTCTGGTGGGAACATCGGATTTGTAACGTTAAGGTACGTCAGATGGTCCTAGGAAAAAGGAACTCTCCCGCGATAGCTGAATTACTCACGCTTCATAGGTTACGCTGGTTAGGACATGTACTGCGCACGTCAGAAGACCGTCTAAGACCGTCAGAAGACCAACTAATGCACCCGAACTACCAATATTCCGACACACTACCAAGAAAACCGTCTGCCTCACAGAGCTCTTTTCGCCCAGCCTTGTTCTGAGTGGAAGCGACTGAGAGGTGGACAGTGTATGACTTGGCAATCACGTAGGAAAATGCTAACCAGTAAACTTAGTCGGGTCGGTAACTGCCGCCTCCCTGGATGGGGACCCCGGGACTCAGTTGACCAATGGTTAATGACACTGGCAGAAATGGCACAATCGCGCAGCCAGTGGCGTTCATGCATCAAAGCTATCACCATCAATGCGTAGCTATCCGATTCCCGAACTAACTGAACATGCCATCGCCTCCAAGGCTTGGTTGTATGTCCCACACTTTCCCGTTGTTCCGGTGATCGAAACCGTAGCAGTCGGAACCAGTGTGCCTACGGTACATGGTTTATAGCTGATAAATTGATTGAATGATTGAAACAACGTGGATTTAATATCCAACCCGGGGATTTGACCGGGGAACATTGAGGTCCACAGTAGTGTGTGTCAGCAGGGGCCAAAATCATTACCATCATCATCGTAGATGGAAACATGAGTGCTGACACTGATGTTTCACTGCCGTAAAACCACATATATCATTTAGCTGTCTTTAAAGCCTTAAACCGAAAAAAAGGACCAGGTGCTAACCTACCGCAAGTACTCTGAAACACTCAATCAGACAATCTCGGTACATCAAGCTGCAGCCCCTCCAAATCACCAGAGGTGTGCGTCCGAAAAGGGAAAGGAATGATAGGGCAGTCAATTCAACTACAGTCCTGGATTCATGTTTCCGACAGACAGCATACATCAATGCATAGGGACTCCAGAATTCGAGCAAGAGCAGCTTGTTGTTCTGTTTGTTTAAGAGTGTAAATGGAATTGACACATGTTTGAGGCTACTGCTGGCGACGGGCGCACAAAAATATCGCTCCGGATGATCTGTGACTGTCCGGAGGCCAGCCGCTCCTAATAACCGAACACATCACATCAAGTGGACGGATTTCACTAGACGAAGGCATGTCATGATTGATGAGAATGTTAGCCAATCTGGATCGAGCATCTATAGCTCGGCGCTTTCGCCCCTCCCCCACGAAGATTCCAGCGCGATTTGTCGAACATTCTGTGAGGACCCTATAAATACGGTTGTAATAATCTCTCTTTGTCTCCATAAAGGGCTATTTCAAGCTAGCGTGCCGTTTGATATGCCATAGTGGGTGGAGCAGGAAGCGAAGGACAGACATACAAGTTGCACCACCGTCAGAAAGGCACAACAGTGGTGAAAAAAGCTGTCCCTCCTGGTGCTGGGCCTGCAGCGAAAGTATTCAGAAAGGGGTCGACTAGGAGAGAGGGAATATGTAAAAGTGTGAGGGGAGCGGTAACAGTAATGCGGCCCGGCCGATATCATCCTGGGACAGCCGAGAGAGTGCTTTTGGTTGTGAGTTTCACGGTTGTGCCAGGACTGGGATACTGTTGCGGTGCCTAGGACTAGAAACAGAGACGATTACAACTCTCAACCATTTGATCCAAATGCCTCATCGCAAGACATCGGCAGATTACCACAACAGTACCAGTCTTTAAGAAACAAATTGTCGTGCATGTTCCAACAACAACTTGGAAGAACAAAAGGCTGTTTTCAGAGGGCGTCTATCCACTGATCAATCAGGCATGGGGAACTTTGCGGATTTTAAAGCGAACTCCCCCCCCCCCGGTATAGTTCAGCGAGTCACAGGGATACGCACACCGAGTCACTTTGGGACGGGTCGGCTAAAACGTCGATGTCTATTACGCACGGGATAAATGGAAGTATTTACGCATAATTTAGAGAATTCATTAGTTGTCTTGTTTTCGACCAGCGGGGCGTTTTTCATGAGACTTTTGCCTTCTTAATGTCCTACCTAACTCAACAGGGCCAATCCAAAATTGTCTCACAAGTTATGCACACGCATTATGGGTGCATACACGGACGACAAATTGCAAGTAAGGCGCACAACTAGAAGAACTATCCGGATTGCGGAAACTCCCAGACTGCGTTGCGACCATTGACCAATATCTGTAGATTGTCTCGAGGTGGAATGAGCGAGCGCACTTCCGTGTCAAATCAAATCTAGTATTCTTTAGGGTGATTCGCTTTTTACTGCTACGTGATCGCAGCGTTTTCAACCTTGGGAACAAAACGACTGCAATTTGCACGCTGATTCTTTCGCTTACACGTCGCAATTACAGACAGCAATGTACCGCTGTGGCTATTTACCCGTCCCATCTGTGTTACCGGCTGTGCTCGCACTAGCCAGCTAGGGCTAGTTAACTTAAGACACTGGCTCATTCGGATGAAGCTGAGCTCTCAGAGCGTGAGAAAGTGACGGGATCATGTGTATCTTACGCGCAGCAGTTTTACTCAGTCCGGGATGGATCGCACATCATTCGAGTCGTCGGCGTTGAGATACTAAAGCGTTGTTCGTGAAACGCTTGGTACTGACACGGTAAATGATGAATTACTTAGGTGATTAGCCTAACCCGTGTATCAAAGTGGTTAGGGGCCATCATTTGTTGTATAGATTCAAACTAATCTGAACTTTTACAGAGCATAGGTAAAAGGCTTCAAGTAGATACTTCAAACTGAGACTGACCTAAGGAAACGCTTTGACAATTTTACAATTTAAGTATGAACGCACAATCTCCTATCGTGTTGCTTAGTCCGAAGACTTAAAAAGCCCTTTCGAATCACCAGCAAGTATGCTTCAATCATTCGGGAGGTTGACATAATCTACTTCAGAAACACACTGCTAACAAAACCATGAAATCTAACAGGTCCTGATATTCAGAAATTTTCCGGTTTATTAGGCGGAATCCCGCACCAAAACCGCTCGCAGTTAGGCCCTGCTACGGCCAAGAAGCCTAAACCGCATGCAACTGGCTGCTTGCCGGTCCAGCATCAAGGCGAGCTCTGATTTGTCGAAAGTGTAGACCCGACAGCCAATCATGACTTAGTATCTGCTGGGAACCGGTTGCCAGTGACGCGTCCAGAAAGCATTGGAATTTCTAGTATGTTGTCTCCCCACACACTTTAAATACGACGCACTGTTCATGTGTGATTGACCTGGTTTTGGGCGTTTAATACACTTTGCGCACCTTTGGTGGTTCTTCCGAAAACGCTAGCTTGGAAGGTTCAGACCGAGAACTGAGCTTAGGCGTGACTGTTATTGCACGGTTTCCTGGGAGGGGGGGTGCTAGGTGTGACAGACCTCAGTGTATAGTAAGCGAAAATAATGGTGTCACAAATGAAGATCTTCAGGGGGAACTGTAAAACGTGTTGTCTTTGGTATGCGGCTGGTAAGATGAAGACGAAATGCTAGCCGTGTTGTGAACACTACGATTTGTCAAAACAAACAACACTTTTTCGCAGGATGTGGTTGGTCCTGAGAATACAATTCCTTATTAGTTATTGAATTGATTAGTACTCATCAGACTGATATAGCTGCGGGTTGTTGCGTCCAGGGAGAGAACTGCTAATGAATGCATCACGTCGATTCTGTTACATCGATAATGATGAGCTCCGATCGGAATGAAATGGTACCAAAGCAAGAGAGCTGTTCCACGAGGATGAAGTATATTTGGGTGCTCCGAAGCAGACGATTCCTCTGATGAATATGTCGCATAAACTGAGGCAAATGTGTCTCATCCCGAACTCTTACAACCACCTCAATAGGCCTCAACGCTTCAGCGTAATTATGATGATGGACGACTGACCGACGAATGTCTAAAAGGCCATGATCCGGATGAAGGTCAGCGGGCTTGACTCGCTGGCACTTTTCGAATTGATTTGGCGAGCTCATCGTGTGTGTGCGCGCGCACACATGCATAGTTGCCAATATCTGGTCTCTGTGATGATGACGCTATGATTAGTTGGCTAGTCAATCGCTGGTTGATGTATGGCGGCAAACCAGTCCACCTCGGGTAGAAAGTAGCGAATGGAGGTAGTGAAATACACTGCACACACCCATGAGGTTTTTGGGGTATGTAGATGTACACACACACGCACACACACACACACACACACACATAGGAACACACGTCACACAACAACGGCTACACCGATGAATGCGCGCTGCCATCGTACTGTTGTCTTTGTTTTCGTTGTTGTTGTTGTGACCAGACCACGAGCCCATTTATGCCTGTTTATGAGGACCCTTAAAATCGACCATGCTAAAGTGATTGTGGAGGTAGCAGTGGATCAAAGTTCGGCATAATGATTAATGATCACCGACAAAGAGAGAAGGAAAGAGCACAGGCTAACGATCGAACGACACACGATACCTGGTACCAATGCTATTTACGAACCAGGCTATACAAACCATTATGATGGCGAAGCCCGTGGGCAGTAAAGAGAGGATATAATACTGCCATGTGCCTGTCTACACAGTCTTCGCCTGGGAAGAATGCCGACTATTAGACTTGGTAGAAGGGTAGAAGGACTAAGCGGCAGGATGCATCTTCGACTCGAAAGATCTGTCTGTGCCTTCAGTCTTGGAAAGCTAGTAAGACGAATGTCTAAATGATTAAACGGAGCGGTAGAGGGCAGTCCTGAATACCGATGGTCATTCTGTTGGAAAAACAGGCTGATCCCAACATTAGTTTCTAAAACGAAATTTGGGAACGGACGCGTAGAATCGAGTTTAGTAACTTTTGTCCAGCTAGGTCAAAAAGGGTGAGTATGACATAGAAACAAACAGGGAAGCGATAAAAAGCCCAATGCTTTCCATATAGAAGAGACAAAAACATTTACTACGGCTAATTTTACGTTAAACAGTTAAATTGATGGGAAATCAAGTCTACTTTTGCTCCGAAATCCCTATATTGATGTACGCCAAAACCTACTAAATGAGATTGAATCGTGTCGGAAACGCCGTCGGTGCTTAGTGAAGGCGCTACGACAAACAACAATGACAAGCATACAAGGTCACTTGAACGAAAAGTGTACAGCCCATCTAAACGAAGGCCTGGAACCCATTTTAGAAAACCCATGGAGAGCAAGCTTCGGCGATCCAGATGGAAGTCCACAATGTCATCCACTAGATCAGCTGAGCTCAATCAGCTCCAATAGCTCTATTCTTATGACCTTTGTAGCGATCTACGCTGAGCCGTGTATGCAATCAACTGAATGCCCAGTAAGCGGTGTAAACCCGAGGAAGTAAGACTGGGGCGTTGATGGATCCCGTATTGAAATGAAAAATATTTGCAGAACAGTACAGCACACTTTTACGCGGAATTCCACACGGAGACCGCTTTACCGCTCGCACTCAGGCGCTGCTACGGCCGGGAAGCCTATTCCGCGCAAGATTGGCCAAAAGTTCGGGACGCTTGCCGGTCCGGCATCAAGCCGAGATCTGATTGGTCAAAAATCTGGACCCAACAGCCAATCATGACCCAGTATTGGCCGAATGCCGGTTGCCAATGGCGCATCCAGAAGGCGTCAGAATTTCCAGAAAGTTGTTGCCGCTTAAGCCATATATACGAAGCGCTGCACAAGTGTTCTTGACTTCGTTTTGGGCGTTAATATACCTTGTGCACCTTTGGTGGTTGTTTTGACGTGAACGCTAGCTTGGGAGGCTCAGACCGAGAACTAAGCTGAGGAAAATACCGTTACTACACACACTACAATGCAGCACAATTCAGTACAACACATTAAGATACGGACAACACAGATATGAAGTAGTATGAATGAAAACTAGGAGCCTGACGGAAAGGACAACCCTTAGGCTTGGGTGGTGGTACTTCCCCGGATGACAGTAAGGGCTGTCCAGAATAGTACAGCCAATGATGTAGAAAAAGGCAAAGTATCCGAGATAAAACCTATCCAGTAATCCAAATAGGCAGTCACAAGCGCTCATCCATATTGAATACGAACGAAAAGACAACTGTCGAGTCGGGATTCGAACCAGTGACGTCGACGCTAAAAGGTATGCCGAAATGCCGAGCCACTTCCGCCGTCTGATTAGTGGTTAGTGTGTACAATTTATTGTCTAATGACAGAACAAGGTCATCCGCATAATCAAACTCCAAAAATGGTGTTAGGTCTAAGCAAGAACCTCTCGTTAATACGGCCAAATTCGCTTAGCCCTTCCGAGGTCGTAATTAGTAAAGAGCATTGTACCAATATTTTCGTCTACTAGGAAACCCAAGTCAAATTAGTAGCTTTTAAAATAGAAACACCCGGTAAATCAAACTAACAAAGTATGACATCGTTACTGACACATGCCGGAATATAACTGCCATTCAGGCAGTTGATGTGTAGCCGATCGGCCTCACCATCAACAACGGTATCCGGTAGTTCAGTGTTAGGTTTTCATGACTTACTGACAGAACAGTCAACACGTGTCCGCCTTCGATCACAGGTGCATCAGGAATGTCACGCACGTCTGGTGACAGGAGTATGTGTGGGACGATGACGTTTGCCGACGTGTTTGAATCGGAACGTTCAGCAAGCCTCTAAGAAGCACTGTATTTCAAAACAAGCTTGAGTGGTTAGGACAGGCTTTTCGCATTCTTACGCTCCCACCCTCCAATAGGTGGGGCTTGCTGATACGGTGCGGAACACATGTAGTGACGCACGTAGTTTGGATTTCTCAACTTAGCGTTTTGGGCCTTTTTTACTGTGTTAAAATATAGTGACGCA
>SJOL01005366.1:0-10796 GCA_004794785.1 Opisthorchis felineus
CCACATGTTCGGGAGAAGGATCATTTTCAGCTCTAAGATTCCTAATTTCTTATACGATAGTTCACAACAACCACACCAGGCTATCACTTTCAAAGGGATATTGTGCGTCTGGCAACCACTAAGTGGTATAATTTGCTCTTATATATACCATTTACCTTCTTGTTGCATAAGTAACCCTTCTAATATAAGGAACGTTCATTAAAAACCTGAAATTTGAGAATGCATGATCGTATAAAACCTTTATTTTGATCTGCCTTATGCAAAAACCGTTCAAATACAAACAGAAACATATGCGATATGTCTATTGGCACTGCTGAACGCTGAAATTGCAACAAATTATAAATAATCAAATAATTAGCTACTCGGGGATTAATTTTTCAAGTATTTATCTATCTAATTAATCAATTCACAAACCTCCGTCTTCCTGGACGATCGTTCAGTTGTGCCCCAATTATATGGCGTGAATAGTTAGGATGACCACTTATTGAAGATATAACCGTCATGGATTTATCGTGGAAGTATGATGACTTCACATGCGTGTCCTACTTTCAAGCATTGCGATGTATGACAATACTCCAGCACATTCTCGTTGTTCATTGACTGAATAACGTAACTACCATAAACTTGCAAATTACCTTCGGATTATGTTTAAGATAAAAGAATGAGTTGTCAGTGTCCTGGTAGGTAAATCTTTTAAATTATTTTTTCATTCGAATCGTTGACCGATGGTGGCATTTCTGCAGCTCCAAATAATTCCAGGTTGAATACTGAGAAAAACTTAATGATGTGCGGAGAAGACCGGATAAATCTGCCACATGGGTTCCGACTCAAACATCCATGAAAGGTTGAATATCGTCCGACGTAATAATGAAAGGCAAATATTTACACAAGTTGATCTCAACTCACCATACATCCAACACGGTTTACAAAACCATGTGCAAGCTAGCGAAGAGACTTAGAGCCAGGTTAACCGTGAGGTAACTGTGTTTTTTGAAGACATGTCGGCTACTTGTTGCACGACGTGGTTGCCATACAAGTGCACTAGCCTCCCCTTCATTCCTATTGGTAAGTTTGTACATTTTGGAGGAGCAAAAATTTTTAAATTGCATGTTGACTGTGTACTACATAGCTTATGAGTACTCACATACACTTCCAAAAGCGGCCCTCCAGTGAAGTTCCCAGTAACAAAATCGGATTCATATTACCAAGTACACGAAAACATCTGGCGCCTTCGGATTATTAAAACGGTAGCCCACTCGTTTTCCAAAATTATTTTGACCAAGGACTGCGTTTGGTAGAGCTGGAAGAGTATGTTTAAAATTACGTTTCGTGTAGCTTGATCACGCTTTATTCTTCAACTTCAGTATACAATATATATATAATTCCATAAGCGTAGTCGCCTAGTGACACCAGCTTAGGTTTCAGATTAAATGCCATGGTAGTTTGACGCACGATAATACTTGTGTAACGAGAGCCATAAAATAGGCTCTAAGTAATCGGCAGTTTTTATCCGCCAGCGACGGCTGGCATGACTCCTTCCGCATACGCTGGTGCAGAGCATCCAGAAGTTACAACATTGCTATGTTTTGGTGCATACGCCCATGCACATGGATTCCGCGAGTTCTTTGGGCAATTTTGAATGGTAGACCCACTACACATAGACAGTTAATTCACATGCTGGTAGGGCAATTTATGAGAAAAAATATACCACCATCAAGAATGAAGTTAACTTGTGATCTGAAACCTCATATTAATAGGCCAGTCAATTAAGATATTTCAATGAAAATGAAATATCTTGTAGAAGCTCAAGACCGACGAAAAGAGATTCCACCATCGCCAGTAGAATTATGGTCTGGTTGGTGCTCTGAATTCTTACGCGTGCTGGAATCCTGACGTCGACACATTGTCTTTCGACCAGTCTTACATTTCACCGTTAGCGACTCCATGGTTGAATGAACATCAAATCAAGATTTAAAAAGGATTTTCCACCAACCGGTCCAGGCAGATGCAATAATGAGCCACTCGATGGCATCATAATTGACGACAAAATAAAGACCAACACAGCATGATATTGACCAACCTACCAAGCGATATAAGTCTGCAGGTAATTGCAACAAATGTGTACGTAAGGACAATAGAGGGTTGGTTTATCGACCTGTGCAATCCATTGCGGCCCACATTTTCCGCGCGCGGTACAATTACGATCATTTTGCGGCTAATATTTAATTATTTCAAAAAACGCCATTTGAATCTAGTTGACAATACACAGATATCGTGGCATATTAACGGTTTTCTTGACCGTTGCACTTGTGAAAATATGCGCAGTCCGGCTTACATTTTCTCCTCTTGCATGCTGTTCCTTTTGGAGGACCCGGATCCAATAATCAATCATTGAAGACATGTGTGTGGCTCAGGTAGCACGAGATTTTTATTTGCTTCCTAGGGAGCAAGCGTGAGCATGATACGGTTCGAATCTGAATTCGATATTCATGATGCAAGTTTTATATTTAATAAACTTTTGTATAAAATTGCCGATCAGCTCCAGCGAGAATGATGTGCTTTATTGCTTTCATAAAATTTAATTTGGCTTATTACTCAACTATGGTTGATGTTTCACCATATCATGTCAAATATTGTAAGTACACTATGATCCCTAAATGGCACTACACTTGCGCACAGATAAACAATGCGGTATTTAATATTGTATATCAAAGCGTGTCCCTCGTACGCTCATGGTTGGGATGTGAGTGGGATTTACCAGGATACCAGCAGGATATTTCTGATTTTTTAATAACTAACAGAAATTAAGCACACGATAAATGGGTCTCTTGTAAAATATAATTTTAAATATTACAAACTTTTTGACCCTTGCTGCTAAAAAGCTTTATTGAGAAGTTCCCAGCAACACACCAAAATTTGTTTTTCTTATGGATCACTTGAATAAAACGTAGGCTGAGGCCATCTGATCAGTTATGTCAATAGAATTTGTGGCTTGCCCACAATGTGTTCAGTAAAATCAACTGCGATTACTTAAGTGACGCAAAATCCGATCAGAATGATAACGGTGAATATCTGGTGGGCCAACAATTACAAGCCGTGACGGGTTATCATTTGCAAAGCATAGTGATAAGTTTGGAGAGCGAGTTCCGGCAGGGGTGTTTTTAATATGAGTAATGAGTCAAACTCGCGCAAGTCTTTTTTTGTGGGCGGAGCGTTCCCATTATAAAATCGCCCGTGATCCATTATTCTATATGCATATATTTTCATAACCCCAGAATATTGCCAGACATTTATTACAAATAACAGCCTTGCGGTGAGAATAAAAGGAATATTTCGTGGTTTAAGGACACACGCGGGAAACATATAGACATATGTTGGGAGTGATGAAACAAGAGATACTGTCATATTTATGTAAACGAATTTCCGGAGTGCATTGCAAGCGATGTTGAGGTTGTGGAAAATCCTACAAAAAATCTTTGGCGTTTGCTTATTAGCCACATCTGATTTAACCACCAAAATGCTTGTTGGACCACTGAGAAAAAAACTTTTGCATTCGTTTCGAACACCACTGAAGAATTTTAGGCCATCTAGAATAAACATCTTTTCCAACTGCTCAATAAAAGATCAAACGATGCACGCCACGCTATCACGCCCCGATTTCAATGTCTCACAATAATAGCGGGTAAACTTTCAAAACAACAAACGAAGTTCCATCAATTTCGGACACATTTTTTCGTAAAACTGGCAGTCCTTGGGAGTGTCAGTCGTATTGTCAAACACTTCTGTATAATGCGCCATTGGACAGTTGCAGCACCATGTTGTTTCTGGCGATGAATTGAGCTGGCATTTTCATACTTAAATGAAATACACGTTTTATATTTAACAGCGATATTCAGCGCACCTCAATTGTGGGGCTAAACTTTGGGTATACCAAATGAAATGACCAGAAATTAGAATGTGGATTTTTGAGCGCGTGCTGGATATCCAGCCACAAATTAACAACGCTTTCGTTTCAAATAATAGTTTGTAAAAATCTAATCACCACCATGCCAATGCCTGAATGATTGCAAGTGCCGAGAGTTCAAACCGTCAGCTGTTGGTCGTCTAAACTCCTGAGATATTTCCCCTTCGTGAGTGCTGACATTATTTGCTCAAATAAAAAAATACACGCGCTATTATGGTATTCGTAAAATTAGAACTTTTGTCTTTAAATTTTGCGTGCAACACTGTAAACAGATAAGCAGTATGCTGTGTGCGTTGAGCAAAATGTGGCATTTAAAAAGTGGGCTCTCAATCAGAAATGACCTCTAGCAAGTTGAGTCGGTTCCCGCAAATTTAGTCACGCTGTTATTTAACACGTCGATGTAATGGAAATTCACGTCTTGCTACAGGCTCAGATGAGCCTGTATTACGAATTTAACTGAAAGTAGTTGTTCAGCAAAATTGATGTCGTTTGCTTTACCCAAACGAACAAGCCCACCTCCAATTTTCGGGCTGTTAAACGTTTTATTTGTTTCAAATGTAATGTTTTATGTAATTTCTCCTGGTGGAGCAAAGGTAAGTGAAGAACATTACAGGTGATAAATATCATCAAGAAGTCTGCCAGGAGGCTGGAACTGATGGGACTTGTATTGTGTTTTGGGGAATATAGGGAAACGAAACAAACAAGTGGGTAGACCGAATGCGAAGAAAGCTGCATGGTGTTACGGCACAGATGCTGTGTGAAATAATCCAAGTAGTAAGACCTACACAAATTTGCAGCACACACCATGTGCAATTTACTCATTCATTCGCATAAATTAGATGTGTACAAACATCGTATATACATGGTTTGTGTTCTTCCCAAAAGCTTCCCTTGATTGCTGGCATAGGTTAGTAAACTGGCGTAGTCCGTGAGAGGAAGCACTTCATGCTTCTGGTGCAGTCAGTCATTCCACCGGGCACATATGCACTTGAGAAATGCCCGCATAATGACCATTCGCTCAGAAGCCTAAGATATAGATCACCATAGGTGTATTGATATGATGTGCTCTCTCGCCGGCACTGCTGCACAACTAAAAGCAATGAAACGCCTGGCCATATTTTTGGGCAGTTCTCCCAGGGGAAAATCAAATATAATACAAAAAAGCCAGATTAGCTCTCTGGTAACATTAACCAATTTGCTGTCGTTTGAACTCAGTGCTTGCAAGACAGAAGAGCATTGGTGATCTCATGTGATGTAACTCTCATTAATAAAGATAATTTATTCCGATTCTTCTTGTTTGCTATTTAGCTTAACAACCGGTTCAACCGTTCACGCTCCTAGTTGGGCGGCATTCTGATGAGTGCTACAAATCCTTTATGGTTTTCCGATTTATGAGGGACATATGATACTCAAACTTATGAGTGTCTGATGTTGCTAATCCCAACTAGTTTTTCACAAACCCGCTTATTTGGCTGAACTGTGAAATATAAGGGCGCAACTTCGTTAAATGTTCTGGACACTAAGCTCTAGTGGCGTACACGAACCATCCTCGAATAGTGACGAAGTGTTTGCAAATCGTTTGCCAAGCTCGTCGAACAGGCCAACAGACACCTAATCAATTGCCAAATAATGCACCCGAGCTACCAATATTCCAACACAGACGTCGTGTGTAGATCTCTGATCTGTAGTACGACCTTAATGACTGAGGTCGTCTGCCATTTACATTGCAGTTTGATTTTTCTTTAAGGATTCAAATTCGCGAGTGCATTTGCATAACGGGACCATACCGTATTCATACGGTTGAACCTTAAGCGCTCAAAAGTGATCAGACTCTGAGGCAAACTTGAGAGCACACACTCCAATCACTATTAACAGCATAATTACGACCCGCGGTCATTGAAACGGACCAGCGTTTCCTCATCGTATGACCAACTGATCTGTATTTAAAGAACTTCAACTTCACGCGAATGAAGGCGATACCTAACTACTATTCACTGATAAGTAGCATTATTCCACTGCTATTTTGGTTGCCACTGAATGGCCAACGGAATATCCCATATTCAATACCGTGTGAACGTTTCCGAAATTTTCGCTCCTCATATATTGTTGTTTCTATCCCTGGTTTCCGGACTTCGCTATAAACCAATAACGAATCGATGCTGCGGATCACAAGTTGCTTGCTAATTTGTGTTCGGAAAACGCTTCTGGAGGAGATTGTAGTGGGTGGGTTGTTGTGGTGACCCCCAGAATTCCAGATTGAATGCGCATATTTCAATGTTTTCTATGATAAGGCACCAAAACTTAGCGATGCGGACGCTAATGGCGATCCTACGAGATAAATTTGCACCTACTTCATCCATGCAGTATTTATTTCTAACTTCTGTCTCTCAATCGTCGGAAAGACGCTTAAAGTCCATCAGCCGATTTCATTCAAATTGTTCCAACAATACGTGTATAATGAATATATCGGCCTAAATTTAATGAAGTGCGATTGCGCTGCAATTTGTCATTTAGATCCACCGAATGCTGTGTGTTTGGATGCATATTTTACCGCCTCAACAATGCATTCAACGAATACTTCACCATTCATTCGGAAATAATGCAGCCTTTCTTGCTGACAGCTTAGTAAGTCCTGGATCAACAATGATAACTTGGATGGTTGACCCGTATTTCATAGAGTATACTCAGGAGCCTTCTCTATGCCACCGGACCCTACTTGCTTGTAGTTCTTTCACGCATCACCGGGACTGGACTGGCATGTCACAGCCTGAATTTCCGTTTCTCTACTGCAAATGAATGTTTCAATATTCAATAGTTGAAATCGAATAAACTTGTTCATCTCGGTTTCAGAATTAGGAGAGTTTGCACCACATGTTTGAAGAAAACACGAAAAGCTGACGCAGCAGCAGACGGTAGAGTCAAAGTTTCTTTGATATTAGGTAATATTTTGACGTAAAACTCTGTGACGGTCTTTGTGACTCCCACCGCGCAAGCAGCCGTGACTGAACTAACAGAAGGGAGCCTTCTTCAAGTTGACAGTCCCCATTAATACTGTTTCACCAAGATCACGTAATGCACTCACCAACCGGATAACCAAAACCCCGCTTCTGAAAACAGTGAGTATTCAAACTAATCCAGTTAGGTCTCTGGCAGAAGCTGTTGCGCATATTCACAAAAGCATCGCTTTGCTCCCTTTTTCTTGGTTCCCTGGGTTTGAAATGCAGCTTAAGTTCTACTTGCGCCTTAGTGACTAATGACAGGGCTTTCCCGTCTGTCCGTTCCATCCTTCAAATTTACCCATTTTCGAGCGTCTTCTCCGACGGCAATAAATGTTGTCCAGGCATCAAAACCGTAAGAACCAGTTATCTGATGCGTCAACTAAAATTCTCAGGCAGCTCTGTTTTATATTATCTTCGTATCCCATCTTATCGAATACGGTTATTTGAGGATTTGCTTCATATGTGCCGTGTTTTGATCCCACGCGTGGTAATTGCTGCTGCGTAACACGCCTATATAGAGACTGCTGGTGAATTCAGTTTGTGCCTGATTCACCCAAAAATGACTCCCAGACAGCTTTGTTTACATCCCGATGACTGTTTGATCCATTGTTTCTGTAAACAGGTAAGTTTCTACCCGAAGGTGACAGCAAATCTCAAAACTCATGATAAATGTAAGCAAAGTTCCCTCACCATAATTATTGTTCAAGACAGTGAATTATGCAACTCGGTCAGGTGTTGCATTTGAGGAGATCCATGTTATCACCGCCAGGATGAGCAAGGCTTGCGGATGACAGTGTAACAAAAGGGAGAGACCAACATTGACGTGTGCAGTTAGCTGCATTGCAACCGAAAAGACAGACAAATGCAGTGGAAATATTTGAGGCCGAATGGCACCATTTCTTATGTCGCCACTTGATGTGGATTGCTGCGAGAGCAGTTCCCTCCATATTTGTTGATCACCTGGATAATTTGGTCCTCTACTTCCTTGCCCCAACGAATCCGTTTCCGTAGAGCTTTCCTGAGTGCCCCCAACGTAGTCTCTGGTAAATTTTTGCCGACCATTGCCCTGTCCCCTTATAACCTGTGTAATCTTTCAGTCCAAAATTGATCTCGTCCACTACCAGACGGTAGATATTTTTGTTTAGTTCAGCTCCACTCAACAGTGTAGCTTCTCCGACTTGAAAATAATAGCCAATATCATGCACAAAACCGGGATGGTCATCTTTTTTCATGGAAGAGCTCCATAGGGTGAACAATTGGCTCCAGTCAATGCTGCCCATGATGGGGTAACCAGATTGTCCATATCCAACATACATTTGTACGTCCGGCACATACATCCCAAATCTCGCATCTTCCCACTCCGTCCCTCTGTAATTATGTAACACCTTGATCGCGTTTCCAAAGTGGTGAGCAGAAGACGTAAACTCGCTCGCCCCACTTTGATAGACATATACTGACTTCAGCATATTAATCACGGAGTTAAGAAATTCATACACAGGATCGGGGCTTTTGCCCAAGTTCCCCGGGTCGGCTTTGTTCTTGTCGTTCAACGACTGTCGTTCACCTGAAAGGCACAAGCGAAAAAAGGGCGTATCCCTGCGCTTCAATTTCTCAGCGCCGGGCAGTGTGCTTAATAGCAAGAGGGCGCGCATTAAAAAGTGTCTAATAGTGCTTTGGACTGGGCTCTAGAAGGGGCATGTGCAACCGTCGAAGGAAGGTTATTCCACGCAGATACTACACGAAATGGGAAACATTTTGCCCAATGAAATTTCGCGCTCTGAGCTCGAAAATCTTCCTAAAATGTCCCCGCCGTGAAAAACCTGTTGGCCAAACCTTGTTCAAACAAGGCATAAGTATGAATAAGTCCCCTCGGAAGCGGCGATACTAGAGGTGAAAGGGGTCAAGCGCCGCGAGACGCATTGCGCAGTCCACGGATTTAAGGCCGGCAACCATCTTCGTAGCAGCCCGCTAGATACGCTCAATAAGTTTATGTCCTTCGTGCGCCCTGAGTATGCAATCTGATTGGTATATTCGAGAAGCCGTCTGACATAGGCCCCGTAGAGTATTTGGGAGTCCACGCGAGTAATACGGGTGAAGGTGCGTCGAATCATCCGTACGACGGCGAATGTCTTTTGGGCAGATTTCTCATGGTGCAATGAGAAGGACATGTTTGATGAGAGCAACATATCCAAAGTCTTTCCGATAGCTATCTTCGTGATGTTTTCTGGTCACCATGCATGACATGGGTGTTCGCTGAGTCTCCTCCGAATGACATATGGACGCACCTTGCGTCATTCGGAGGAAGGTGCTAGTCCAACGACCATTGTTTTATAGCGTCCACATCTACTTGAATAGCACTGGCGTTGATACTGCAGGATATACACTTTTCCGCAAAACGTAGAAATGGACTTGAAAGAACGTCTGGAAGGTCGTTGACGTATATCAGAATCAGCAGCGGTCCAACAACTGAGCCTTGAGGAACTCCAATGTAGACCGGCGCTGGAGAAGAGTAGGTCGAGCCTACATTCACTCGGAATGCTCTGTCTGATAGGATCGCCTTGATCAAGCGTAGGATAATCCTTTGAATCCCGTATGACTCGAGTTTGTGGAGCAGCGGGACGTGTTGGACTCGATGTAATGCATTTGAGAAGTCGAAAAAGATGGCATCCGATATGAGTCGCTCGTCCTTGGCTTTGGTTATGCTGTGCATAAATACAAGCACGTTCGTCACGCAAGAACAGTTTGGATACATCAATTTGTTGGATGCAAGGTGGTCCCGGATTGCTCGCTTAAGAATGCGTTCCATCACCTAGCATGGCACGCTAGTCAGGCTTATAGGAGTGTAGCTGTGATGCGATAGTCGGTCACCAGTTTTGTAGATTGGTGTAACAATCGCTTCCTTCCAAGCAGGGGGAAGGTGGCCTTCGTCGAGCGACTGACGAAACACCAGGTAGAAATGATTCGCCAGTGCGTACTACGTTTCCTTCAGGATACTTGGATGGACATCGTTGGACCCCAATGCGCAGAACGGGTTGATCATGCGCAAGAGTTGACGAATGTCCTCTACGGTGAGGATCAAGTCGGTTACGCCTTGACAAGGTTGGATGTGACGAGGACGCTGGGCCTGAATATAGGCCTGCAGAGTGCACTCTGTACACCCCGGATATCACTGTTGGGTCACTCGTGGGTTCCCCGTTCCTGTCCCTCAAGGAGAATGCGGATGGCGTGATTCTGCGATGACGCCTCAGGTATCATGATGATCACGCCTGACGGCATGCCACCCACATTTTGGGAAAAAACATTATTATTTCAATAGCACATTTCTGGTTCTGCGAGCGAGGTCCAGAATGGTGGCTTGTTTTCGTACGTTCCATATGTGGATTTCTGACTAACAGCGGTTCCGCATTTTACGAAATGCCAGCTCGTCTTGTATGTCACCTGAAGTCAACTATTTGAAAAACAGTTGTGACCTCCTCTCCAGAAGACACCGAATCCTTTTGGTAGCTCGCGGCCCATGCGCCTGAGTGCTAGTTTTCTTGGGAAAAACAACACGTCATCTTCGTAAACTTTCTAAACAATGTTCCTGCATGAGTCTCCTACTAAGGCTGATTCCGGTTCAACGTGCTCGATAAAGATGAGCATTCCTGAGAAGTCTGCACGGCAGAAGTTTTGAATCCACATTTGAGGTTGGGAATTTCTGGTCCAGTAGCAGATGAAATCAAAGGTAAACACACAGAGGTCACTGTGTCCCAGTGGGGCGTTAACCATCACCTGATCGACGAATTGTCTATCGTCGGTGATGGTGATGGTGATCCAGGAGGGATGGTAGTTGG
>SJOL01005368.1:7247-33362 GCA_004794785.1 Opisthorchis felineus
AACCCTTGCTTGGACTAGCATCACTATAAGCCATGCTAACACTTTCCCGCACTTATGATTCCAGTGTCAAATGGAAGAAAAAAATGGTAAGTGCCTGCCATTTCATTTGTGTTCTCGTGAACAGTGCTTGTTGATGTTTTAACTCCAAGTGAAACAAATCGGTTCAAACGTAACCTATGGTAGTTCCTTCAGGAAAGTAGCAGTGTTACTCATGATATCATAGCCAATTCAATATAACTGGGGTTTTGTGAACTTAACAGATCAGCGTTTCCAGTTTTTCCTCACTCAATATCAATAAGGGAGCCACATGCACACTTGGTCGCCGGTTTTTTAATGTTTGTCAAAAGATCATGCTACGTCACAACCGAACTGCTTTCTGGCTTTAAGTCATCACCAATGTTTGACCAAACGAGACACTGTCTGCTGTTGGCAATTATCAAGATATTTATTGTCACCTTATTCAGACAATCCAACTACTGACGAGTAGTGAACGATCTTTGCAAAATATCTGATAATTACCAAACTATGGTTTTGAAGTTACTCGGCGATATCGGGATATTGGTGGTTGGATCTCGAAAAGCTGAATCATACAAAGCCTTTCGACCTTAGAGGTAGACATCCTGTGGGTGTACCGAATCGATTACGTAGCAGTGTCAATCTTTCACCCTAAGGATTATTCATGGATCGAACATTTTGCCCAGCCAACGATTCTGAGTGACTCATATTCTAAGTAGCTGATGACTTGCAATAAACGCTCATTCGACCTACCTCAGTTCGCCTGAATCCCTTTTTTACATTATCCTCAAGCTAATTTTGGTGCATACAGAACACCCCGTGTTCAACTAATCCTATTATTTACCAGTACTAAGCTTAAAAAGAATGGTGTGAACGAAAGATGAATTTCAGCTAAGTGTTCCGTCAACATCATCTTGAATTGCAAATGAGATTCTATTGCAATGAACCCAATTTTTTGTTCATTTAGGAAATACGCTTGATGGAGATTCCGGTACAAGACCTAGCTGATAAATCTCAAGAAAACTGAAACCGCTCTTTGGCTTTCTAGAGTAGCTGGTGACTTGTTCGGACTACATCCGCCTGTTCCTAAATGGCTGTTTGCACACATTTTAGTAACCACTGGGCCGTCTGCTCTAATAGCAACGTTTCCTCCCATTATGCATCTATCACTGTATCTGCAGACTGGCTGCTAGTTTACACAGTGGGCTCAAAGATACAGGTACCTTGAATGGCTGAATGGGGACTGCTCTCGAGGTGTACTCCTTCTAAGCTAACCGGCTGGGGACGTTCAGCCTAGGCTCAGGTCAATAGGAAGGTTGTTCTCTTCGCATCCGATCCGTATGGAAGCGCCCTTTGTTGTCGTTATAGATGTCTCAGCTGGCACTAAATGCCTACAGTTGAAAGTCATTTATTTTCTAGTACGATTCTCAGGGACATTTTCCTTGTTCTACTCCACTATGCACTTGAAAGAGCCGTCCTAGCCCAAGGGTTTAAATACAACAACACTATGTCCAGTCTTCAAAATCAAACGGACCATTCTCAGCAAATACAGGATTAAAGACTTTGATCGGAGTTGACGGGATTTCTAGCGATGACTATCCTGATCCCAGAAATAAATTTTAAAAAATGCTTCAATTCGTTCCAATGAAATCTTGATCTATTCAGGAAACTGCTTTTCTAAAAGTACACGAACATTTTTGGTGAGTCCGCACTGGACTCGAGTTTCGCTCTCATTAGAGCTCATCAGTAGTTCATAACCTTGGCGTGCCGGAATTTGAACGCTTGACATTTGACATGTGAGGTAAGCGTGTTACTACTACTCCACCAGCACACGCTGGACGCATCTGAATTTTTACGTCTGAACAGGTGAGCACGTTCACGCTTGAGTGATGTGAGCGGAAACCCCGACGCCTTGAACGTCGACCCAGTAACATACCTTGGTCCTGTCGATCGATTGGCCCGCCAGTCAAAACTTCCCAGTTAGGTGGCACCACAGACGCTTAAAACCTGCTGGACACTTTCGTTCTAGTTGTTGGTGGTTGCGAGACCTTTTGAGTGCATATTCACATGACTCTCGTTTGAGCAATCGTCCTCCTGTCCTGGCTCAATCATTTTGGTGAGCACACCAAACTGGGGGGACTTCCTTCTTCTTCCCCCCTCCCACCTTCGGTGTGGACTCACCAGAATGATTGCGCCAGGACAGGAGGACGGTTGTTCAAACGGGATGCTGAAATGAATTCGTACGGTTATTGGTCGATCGTGTTGTCGCCTCGTGTCACGTTACTGATGCCCTAGGTTCCGCATTGCTTCGTACCCCCACAGTGGCAGAATTAAACGAAAAGTGAGCTGATATCCATCTTGGTGGAATGGATCAAACGTACCTACCACATAAAAGTTGTCATAGTATTCGTATGGCCTACGTCTGCGTTCCATATGACTAACCAGCAGGATGTTTATGTCCATACCGAGCCCAAGGCTGAGACGTACGACAGATGAACTGAATAATCGAAGTTGGAACACCAAGTAAAATTCTCTTCTTGTTCCGTACTGAAAACAAAGATTTCCTCATGGGTATTTTTTGGAGAATCCCTTCAGAACAAATAAAACTTTAATGGGTTTCATTCTATGGAAGTAACATACTACTCATAAGGTTGCTGAAAACTATTCATTTCACTTTGACGACTTTCCTCCGGAGAAAATAAGTCCATGAAACTTCCTCGTATTTAACCACATGTAGTAACATTCATTCTACGCAAGATTTGGGCCAAAAAATAGTTTTCGCAATGATAGAGCACCACTCACAATGATGCTCGGAGGAAACCCTAAACTTTCACCAGGTATTCACTATGATCGGAGATGTAGCCGACTCCCGAACGGCCCAAGCACGCTAGGTCCGCCATGTTCGGGGGTTATCATCAGGTTAGCATATTAGCAACACAGCAATCATATTTGCGCACTGGCTGAAAGCGATCCTATGTCTAACTTCGTTTTAGCGCAGAAAATCCATCTATCCACGCACCGTCAAACTGCCTAAGCCAACATCCGCTCACAGCCACTCACATTAAGACGTATAGCATTACAGAACATTACTAAGAACAAATTACGTGGATCTGTCAAAGAATGTCAAAATATGCTAAAAGCCTTTCTTGCATGTGCTAGGAGTCTGTTTGATTTGGTTGTTGATCCTCGCTTATTCTTTCAATAACTCCTCACTCAAACCCAGAAAAAGTAAACTGAACAGTTGCTTTCTGGACAGTGTATTCCACAGGACTAAGCTGACCGACATGACGTTTTTGAAGCAGAATTCACATGACGCAACCAAGTTAGATGTGAACGATAACATACATCTTTTCAAAATTCATTTCTCTCAACAGACACCGAGGCCACAGTTACAGACAGAGTTGATCCCCATTCATGTGACACTGCAGAACGGGCTAGTAAAATCCGCTTTCAAGATGAAGGAGGAGCTAAACTCGGCAAAAAGATTGGTTTATTAAATAGCATCAGCATTATTGTTGGATCCGTGATCGGGTCGGGTATTTTCGTTACTCCACAGGGAATTCTGAGGCAAACGCAGAGCTTCGGAGCAAGCATGATTATTTGGGTTTCATGTGGCCTTTTCACATTTCTCGGAGCTTACTGTTATGCAGAGTTGGGGACAATGATACCGAAATCAGGAGCGGACTACTCCTACACCTTCGAAGCCTTTGGTCCGTTTTCCGGATTCCTTCGATTGTGGCTAGAAGTGATCGTGGTGAGACCGGTTTCCGCTGCTGTTCTGTCAATGGTGTTTGCAGACTACATCCTGGATCCAGGATTTATTACATGCGCTAAATTCCACACTTCGGCTGTTCGATTACTTGCCTGTACTTGTGTGCGTAAGTTTTGCAATTTTGGTTGCAACAATGATACTACATCTGGTTGAGCCCGTTATACTGTCAGTGCGTAAAACAGAGCTTTCTATACATCTGTCAAGAATATTTCAATGAATGTGTTACCGGAATACAATTTTTTACACGCAAGCGAAGGAATTCGAACTCACAACAGTACCTTCACTGCCTTCAGGAGATTGGTGCCACTCGCTCTTCTGAGTCTGAATGCATATTTAACTTAGAGCGATCACCTCTTTCCTGGGAATGCTATATACGTCACGTATACATCAGTATCTAACATCGTTGTTGACTCACAAGAGCTGACCAAATAAGTGTTTTCCCTTGGTGTACCGAAACAAGGTATCAGGCCGCGATTTCTGCTTCATGTCGATAGATGAATGTCCTTTAAAAAGGGATGTTATGACGAAATAACGGTTATCTTGTTCAATACTCGGGCTATTTGATCCTTCTGAAGGAGCACACGGTAAATACGGCATCCACCAGAGGTCTTCAAGGTTTGATATTTGACACGCAAGTAGTCCACAAGCTGTTCGTGTCCCCGGTGGCTAATATCCGATGTGTTCAGTGATTTTGTCGAACCAAAGCGATGTAGGGACGCTCTCTGAAAGTTAGATGCTTCCACGTTCACCAACCATTGCAAAACTGCGTCTACATTCCACTGATCCCGGCTTCATGTCTACTAGGAGTGGGGACTGTATAGACAGGACCCGTGTCTTTACGCTCATTAATGTGAATTTATTGGACAGGTGTTCGCAGGCTTCCAAACATCATGTCTACCCACTGTAACCTATTGGCCAGGGTTAATAATTCAGGGAATAACGGGGATGGAGATCAGAAGGAGAAAGTGCTTCTTACCGTAGCAGAAAGTCGTGTATAGAATAGGCAGCAGAGCATATTGCCCTAGGAGTTTAGGCGAAAAATTCTCCGGATGATGCTGTTCTCTATCAAGCCATTGAAAGCACTATGTACTCTTGTTCTTCCAGATAAACACACCTAGGCACGAGAACCGTTCATTTTTAAAAGGAAATCCATTCATGCAGTCAACTTCATATAATTATCCGATTTTATTCACCGGGGTGCATCCCATTTTGACAAGAGTCATGTTAACAATAACAGACTTGTGTGAAATATGTCTCGTACAGTTCTCATGTATGATGACATATATTCAAATCCCAGGAACCATTGGGATTTGTGGTCTTCGCTCTACAGAAAAAAAAGAAACAAGTGTGGTAGTAGCGTTAGTAACAGCAGAACTACAAGAGAATCAGGCATGAATTTGCGCGCATCATATGAAGACATGTTGTCTCGGAGAGTGACAAAGTTTCGATAGGTCCGAAGAACGAACTTTTGGGAAAGAAGTAGTTTCGTCCAGTTCCGGTGACTGTCAACTCCTGAGGCGGATTGTTGTAGTAATACTTTTTCACCCAACATTTTATGATAGACAGTCGACTCCAGTACGTCGGTAACCTTGCAGAATTTATTGTTTAAATACAGCAAAGTCAGAACAAACTGTTGTTCTGGAAATGATGCTTCAGGTTTTCATCGTCCACCTAACTATTAGCTGCTCTTCAAGAGAGTACTGCTAAATGGATTACTGCACAATGCACCGTTTTCTTCAGCAGCATATGACGCAAATAAGCCGTTGGTAGCAGGTTCTCTCTCTCTGCTGCGAAGCCGCTGTCACCAACGAACCAACCTGTTGACTCACTTTACACAGAAGAGTATATGTAAACGCTTGTGTACGGAATGAATGCGTTCTATGGTCAGAAATTGGCGTTCTGTCAAGTGCTGATTGGATAGCGTGATCAGCAAGCCACCTCCAAAAATACTACTCTGCGTTAGATGTATTGTTGAGTGATGTGCTGAGTGAAGATTATGGAATGTCGAATCGATTTGGTAAAGATGACCCCCAGGAAACTGGTGTAACACGTCCAGCCATGACAGCTTGTTACAAGCGAGACCGCAACGAGACAGCAGCGAAGCATCACTGTTAAACATTGATGTCATGCTGTTGATAATGATGAGACAGGATAAAGCGCCATTCATCCCTCACTCACGGAATCCATATCACGCAGTCAGGTGTTAACTGGCTTCTCGAATGACGACCCCTCTGATGGAAGTTTCACTCAGCTTGTGAAATTCTTCTTCTTCTGAGCTACTTATGGATGGCATGAAGAGATTTTGGATTTTTCTAGTTGAAAATTTGTCTTGTAATTGAAGCCACCATTAGTTTGACGTACTCTCACTTGCCTTGAACTATTGCGTTCCACCTAAGACAGGCAGAAATTGTCATATCCCAGGTGCATTTTGAGGATTCTTCAACGGCTGTTCCGTCTTAAATCACACTGGATGACAATGAGTCGTGTTTCAAGGCAAGGATTGTTGATATAGAACATTATAACAGATTCACTTTCTCCAAACGGATGGGCTTCCTGGCAGTGAACCACTTAAAACCGCGAAAATAATAGACAGATAGTTTGTTGTACTACAGCTTGACGAAGGACCAACCTTCGACCCGACGGACAAAAGTGATTCCACCCGGAAGTCAAAAGAACCATCAGACTATATTTCTAAAGCATGTCCGCTGAGCTAATCTTGTGTTGCAAAGGAAATTAATTCTAGCAACACCATACTGGAGGTTGGTTTAACATAGCTACGCCTTATTTCGGAGGTGAATTGCTCGCCAGTTGTTCATCAGTTAGCCCAGTGTTTTGCGGACACGATAAGACCATATTAAAGAACTTTTCTTTCTCCCCACAAAATCTGTGAAACTCTTTCTCACAGGCCCAGAGTAGAGCAAACTGACGAATTGAAAACGAACAGTTATCTGGGCTCAGCTCTTGCGGCAAAGATGGAGATAGAAGTAGCGTAATAAGTCAACTTTGGTTGTACAACTGCTACTTAGATGGGATTTCTGTGGAATTTCATTAGCGCCCACAAGTAGACAAAACGCTTTCCACCTTCACTTCACTTCATTTTATCAAAACTTCTACGTAATTTGCGGTTTCCAGAATGAGAACTCCGTTGCTTTCTCGGCAACTACATGGATGAACGATCCGTTCGGTTTGCCGTAAAATTGCGAACACAAGATAATACCTGTTTCCACGTTCACATCACTCTCTTTTGAACAGTCGTCCTCCTGCCCTAACGTGCTCATTTTGGTGAGTCCACGCCAAAGGGGAGGAGCACAGGACTCGAGTTTGGCTCTCATTAAAGCCCATCAGCAGTACATGTCCTTGGCCGCGTCGGTGTTCGAACTCCGGGAGTATGAAATGAATAGCGAGCGCGATACCACTGCTCCACCAGCACAGGCTAAAGGCTGATATATCACGTCTGAACAGGCGAACATGTTCACACTTAGCGATACGATTAGCTTGTGCTTCCCCACCGGTCTTTCTATTGGTCCAACAGCTGGCAATCTTTAGCAACATATGAACATAGACCAATTTTTTAGCCAATCCAGGAAGTGAAGATGCCTTGACATTATTGTCTAGACGTAACACACTAGTCATGAGGTTCCTCAAGACGCTTCGAAAGCTCACGACCGGTTGGGCTCAACAGGTAGGCTCATTTCCAGAGTTTCCGTCAATCTTGTGTTCCACTTGAACCCAAATTGTACGATCAACAAACTCCTGATCAATGGGTGAATTCTCATCAGCGGAAAGCCTAAACGACTTTCGATAAATACACTCATTTTCATGCCAATTCGATTTTCATGGGATACTCACCTGAATATCAGCTGAATCTCTCGCTTGTGATGTTATTCTTAAACAAAATGGGCTGCACGAGGCCACGTGATGAAAACCAAACTGGTATACAAATGAGTGTATTTGTCGAAAGTCATTGGAGCTATCGGTTGACGAGAATTGGCCCACTGATCAGAATTTTGTTGATACTGTCCACAAGACATCCATACTGACGCCCATAGCCAGCAAAATCAAGCAAAAATGTGTTCTGATTGGTCCAATACCGTAGATGGCTGAGAAGAGAGATATTTTCGTGGTTTTTGAATTCCTCACCTAATCAACTGGAAAACCGTATAACATAATGAGGTTTTCACTTTGACCACCGTAAAAACGATGTGGTTGGTGAGACGCCGGTCCACTTTTCGTTGTTGTGAATCGTTCGCTGTGTTTCAGTTAAAGCGGACCATCACAAACAGGTCAAAACCAAATTCGTGTACAAATGAGAGTAGATGTCTATGTCTTGACATTTTTAACATCTCAAATACACAGATTCTTTCCTGTTTGCTAATCATATTACTTCCAACTTGAGTCTTGGTCGCTACGTGAAACGCTAAAGCTAAGGTGTCTATTCATCTTATCTTTCCAAGTAATCGTTGGGTTCATCAACTCCCTGTCCGTCCGCTGGTCCACACGAGCGCAGGACTTGTCTACATTTACCAAAGTCTTCGCACTTATTATAATCATCGTTACAGGATTTGTGCAAATAGCACGAGGTGAGTCTGATTCTGTAAAAAGTAGAAACTTTTCAAGACCAAAAGTATGTGTCCCTTGTTGAAAGGTTTGGGATACAACCTCCCAGTCCATAGGAAGCTATCTTTTCCATTTCAATAGACAACAATGTCATGTGTAATTTCGGCTTGCAGTGCGTGAAGTTAGGAGTTGAGGTGCTATACAGTCGTTTCATGTTTACTGAGACATGTCAGTAGTTTATTTCTCATGATTCTAATTCTGCAGTCTTCCGGAGTCAAACACTACCTCTAATTTACGCGTATCTGATGAAAGGTGGCTTTGTGTTTATCCACATGAGTGTATTGAAACTTCCACTTCTGTTGTGAATATGGTTAGTTGGAAGTACCCTATGGATTAACCAAAAACGCAATATGGTGATTCACAATTACAATGTGATCAGTACATGTTGCTTCGACTTTCCTGTTCTTCACTGAAGAGGAAAATAGCTAGGAAGCAATAAAACCAACGCAGTGTCCGTTCTTCGGTGAACGGAAAGTGTTGGACTCTGAGTGAACCTATTGTCTTAGTTCAGCTGCGGCATAATACGCCCTAAGGCGAATTTCTAACCAACGAATGAGAGCGCCTAAGTGATCCGGTTCAATTGGAAAAACAGCCGGAACTACCCATTATTAAACGGAACATACAAGTAGGCGGAAAGCAAGTTCATTACGCACGGTAAGGGGATTTGACAGAAAACCAGCCACGTAATAGACCACAGAATTACAGTATGTGAGATTTTCGGCGGGTGACTGTCCTTGGAACCAGTGTAGGAGGTAGACGTGGCTCCCGTAAGTGAATGGTGGGGAGGGACAGCAACATAGGAAATAATGCGTCTTGTAAATTTGGAACAAGCATCAAAATACTTGCTTAGGGAGAAGTCATTCAGTACATTCCTTGAGTTTCCATCGCACTAAGAAAGCTATTTTATCAACCTGACAGTAAGGTGATGATCGTCCGCAAGCAGTCCCGGAGAGAGGATCTCAGGGTGACAGTAAATCGAGTGAGGAGAATACAAACGCTAGCATACATATGAATAAGGCTTACGGCAACAAAAGGCGTTCTCGGTCTCGTAACACAAAAAGCTAAACGTCAGACTTTACCAAAGACGTTTCGGATTGCTTGATAGATCACACTCCAATATTTCACAACATTGCTTCAGGTGAGCGGGATGCGGAAAAAAAATTGAGGGGGGCATGGTTACTGAATAAGTCATGGTACCGTTGACCGGATGTGAGAAAAACAAAACGCCTTGGCGTTTCCAGAAGTTGATGACGAGACAACGCATGCCTCACCAGCTAACAACTTCATTCACTGCAGTTTGTAGCTGTAGATTTTCACGTGACACGCAATGACTACAGCCAAACACTTTGTCCTCAGCGTATTTGCACTGGATGAGAAGTCGGGAATAGGTTTGCCTTTACATAAGAGAGAAAACGAACGGATTTGAAAGCACGGTTGTTGCTGCTAATTATAATCCACTTAGCATCACAGAGATCATTGTTATGGAATTCCTAAAGTACTTTGGATGTAACCTAGTACGATTCGGCAGATATCAACAGTAGGATTAATAGCTTAATACGTATGTAATCACAGTATCGGCACATTCAGATGAACAATACCATTGAAGATAGATTCAGCTGCAATTCAGTCGAGCCTCCCATGAAAACCAAATAGGTGTGTACACGAGTGCATCTGGCAAATTTCTTGCAATTTGGACTCAAGTAGAACTCGAAGACAGCAAATACCTGATAAGCCCCTGGAAGGATGAAACGAGTCATGGGCTGTCGAAGAGTTTTCAGCAACCTTGTAATTAGTTTTCTTCAACAGTATCAGTAAATTTCAGCTACTGACTAGACTGTATCTGTGTTCCTACATTGTTTTCCCCACCGTTTTGCCGCATTAGCAATTAACACACCAAAAGAAGAGGATACCAACAGTGCATCAGAAGTGATCTACACAACTTGGTATAAAGAAAATACATTCATTTCACTCAGAGTTCATGGAAATTCTATCTCCTCCAACTGAGTAGGTATTAGTGGTCGCATTCCGTTTGAAAGACAAATTTATCCGGACTGCTTTTGAGAAAACTAGTGCAGTACAAATCTCATCACGGATGTGGTCCCTTTTAATTCTTTTTCAATTGTCCTTTTGTCCTGGACTTTTCGCCGGCAACCTTTGGAATGCAACAATTTAAAGCATGTTTTGGAGTAAATGTTCCAATGTTGCTCCTTCGTTCCCAAACAGGCCGGACAGAGGCACTCAGTGCTCCTTTTGAAGATTCGAATCTGGACCCCGGCGATTTGACTGTAGCCTTCTACAATGGCTGGTTTGCCTACACCGGTTGGCACTACTTCAACGCGATGGTGGAAGAGATGAAAAATCCTCGCCGAGATCTGATCTTGGCACATCTCATATCGTGTGTATTTATCACAGTGCTCTACACACTGGCCAACCTTGCCTACATGACTGTGCTTTCGATCCCGGAGATATTGGAGGCAGACACCGTCGCTGTTGTAAGTATAGCATATCATTGCTATATCGTTACTCGTTTCAAGCGATTGCTTCATCCTTCGTCATCTCAGTGAGCTTCCGCAAACTGATACGCTGATATATAAAGTAACTGGCGACAACAAACCAAAATGGATTGCTAGGTTTTAATTCACTCGCTCAGGGGGATGTGTTTTCAGAGTTAGTCGAATGACCGCATCCTGACAAACGAAATCAGTAACCACCCAATATGTCATGTAAATTCGGTTCATCAGGTGTTGCTGGCAGGCACTGAGCTCCTGATATCTCAGTGGCAAAGGCTCTAACTTACTGGCCGGATTGTCTGTAGTTCGAAACCAAACCCCACATACTGGTTGCTACTGTCTAAACTTTGGCAACCCGGCAGTATCTCAGCCGTCGTGATTCCTTCGGGTATCGTAGCAGGTAGGCGCGCCTAAGCATCCATTGAAGAATGATCACAATTCTACACCAGAATATGCGTTATAGGACCATCGTTTCGCGGGGCAGTGTTTTCCTACAACACTTAAGTCTACATAAACTGGTAGAGTAGAAGTTGGCTGAAGCCGAAGCATTGGTAAGAAGTAGATAAGGTCTTCCACTCGAAGACATGAAAGAGAAGGAAATCACATAATAACTAAACAGCAAAACACCGAAACGTCCTACGATCCACTTTGGAGGGCGTAATAATGGAGTTCCTTACCATAACCGGCCAACTCAATATACTTAGTCATATTAGTGGATACAGATTTTGTCCCGGATGTTTTTTAGTCACAGTTTCGCTATGAAGTACTAATAGCCATGCTCTGAAGTCATGTTTATCCACATTCTTCCGTTTTGAAAAGGAAAATAGTTGTCAGGCTATGTCGAATGGCCGCTTGACAACAGACAATCACAATGAAGACACTATTTTCAAAAACTGTGCTTCTTGGCGGAAATTGAGTTTTAGAACAGCACAAAAAGGAATAACTCCACTCAAAGACCACTAACAGAATAATCTCTAGAGGATGCCTCTCTGGGTTAAAACCTCTGCTGAGAAAGAAAGTATGTGGACACGCACTACCCCCACGAGGCAACATAATTATTCATACTAAGGCAAATTGTATACAATTTCAAGATGCCTTCATTCTTATCTCCTATTATTTTCTACGTTTCATCTTCTTTGTTCTACCGGGTCCATCTGACCTTTCCTTGATGTACATCCTATAGGTTGCTACTCTGTTTGCTTCATAGGCCAAATGTGAAGGAAAATCAGCTTGTAAAACCTGGTTACGGAAGGTCAAGCCTGATTTCATGGTATGCAATTTCGATCACCGCTATCTGGAAGCTCTCCGAAGTTTGGAGTACGTCACAATAGGACGGGTAGATTCCACAGAATCTAAACAGCTAGAAAACTTAAAACAGTTGGACTGATTGAGCAACCTAAATAGCACTTGACCTCCTACCGTTGGCAACAAATATGTGAGGAAAATGGAAGTGCGTGAAAAATTAAATCAGCTCTATGAGTAGTATGTCACGTCTGGGAAATGTATCCCGGGATCTCGAATACCGTGCCTTCGTGCAACACATTCAGTTGAAGAACATCAGTTGGGGATCAATTTAGTCTCCCATGAGAACCAAATTAGTGTGCAGATGAGTTTAGTTCGTGAAACTCACTGGTTTTCAAGCATATCGGTTAATTTAACTCCTAACTTTATAATCGGATTTATTATTACATAGCTGGGTTGATTCTTCACACTCGAGTCTGAGGAAGACGATCATAATCGCAGCGAGAAGTTTGAAATGAAAACAAACTTTATAAACCTGATATCTGCATGAAAAAGCAGAGCCTTCTGAGGCTTGGTCTTAACAAATATCATTCTGGACAACTCAAGTCGTGTGGATATAAAGTGCACCAGTCTACTGATACACTATTACATTCTCAATATGGCTAGAAACATTACATTTGAGAGGTGGTCATACCACGAAGTAACAATCTAACACCCACGAGTGCTATCTACAATCTTGCAGTCTTAGTGAACAGGGAGTCGTTGCAAAACTGGTCGTTAGATAGAGTTTTGGACAAGCATAGAAGGACTCCTCCATGCCAGTAGCACCTCTGGATAAAGTAGGAGGTGTAATAAGATTGTGGTTAAGAATTTTCGTGTCAAAATGTGCTGAGCAGATGGGATGGAATTTACCGGAATGTGCACTATACTCACCAGAATAAGCGGTTAAATCCAAGACTCATCAAACGGATATCCAAGAGCGTTTAAATTATACGGTTTCGAGTGTATATACTAGGGTTCCTACTCAACATGCTGGGTTGCTTAACAGTGATATTCACCCAAAGCCGCATCGGGAGTTTTGGAGGCAAATGGCTTTTCATTTGGGGAGTTACTTAAAATTAAAATTTGTCTTTTTAACAGCAAAACGACTGCATCAAGTGTTTGTGCTGAAACCATATTTTGAATGAAGACATTACCAGAACCAGCGCCCGAATTTACGGAAAATTTTACGACCAATCACCTTGGTTTATTGGAAAGTTATTGTAAAATTATCTTGCATGTATCATCGTTCTACTGTGTGATTTGCGAATGATACATCCCACTTCAGCCAGCTGCGTTTGAATATGACTGCGGTTGGTTCCATGGTTAGCCTGCAATTCTGTGTAGCTGATACCTCCAACTCCACATACGGAAACTCTCTGAAGACTGTAGCAAACCGATCACACCACTATTGTTCTACCGTTTCTATGCTACCTTCACAGGTTCGATTACCAGCGGTCTGACATCGCTCTACTAATCAGACCCTATTTTCTCCCCACAAAACTGCGCCCTCATGCCATAACGCGGTGGAGCATCCGACTGATTTACAAGCTGAATTTCGGCCAGTGACTGAAAAGCGTATACCGTTTTTTGTGCTGAGGAAATGCGCTACTCTCCGTTCAACAAGCTGTTGCTCTGTTCTAATTTACTGCTATGCATGCAGATTTTCATGGTCAAAACATCACTTCATTTAGTGATGGCGACCCAAGTATTCAGATTCCTAGTATATTTTGTGTGATGGTCAATTTTCATGGGCGAACCGCTGTGTTGGCGACCGGAATTGTTGTTTGTGGACCAAGCTTATGTGTTCTTTACAGGACAGTGCCAAACTGAATAAAAACGCATCAGGCTAGTCATCGGATAAGACAGACATGTCCAGATGTTAAAAAACCACGACGCTCCTAATCCTCTCACCTACGCTGTTCTTGAACACAAAGAAGTGCATCATTCTCTTGCTGCTAAGTAAAAAATAAGGGTGGAATGCAAGCGCATACCTTGTGAATTTCCTAGCAGCATTTTCTCCTGATCATGCTGAGTCCTAAGCAGCCTTTTTTGATTCTTTTAACTCTTTTCTGCAGGTGTTTGCCGTTAAAATGTACGGCCACTATTGGTGGATAATGCCGTTGTTTGTGGCAATTTCAACATCTGGTTGTGTGAATGGAACCGTGATGACAACGTCTCGCATGTTTTTTGCAGCTAGTCAGCAAAATCAGATGCCCAAAGTCTTGTCCTTTCTTCATGTGACCCATCTAACTCCAATTCCTTCTGTTGTATTCACGGTAAGTCGAAGAAAATTGATGTGTTCAGTGCTGCCTCTCAAAAGAGGCACATCCTCTCCAAGGAGAGGATGTGCCCATGCGGAGAGCGCGAGATCGCTCGGTTCCAAAGGTGCTTGTATTAGGAGAGGTAGGCTTCCTCGCAAGAAGAGTGTTTTCAAGAAAATTACATCCTGGTCACTCAGGTTGAAGAATATCCTTCGTCCATTTTTCATTCATAACCACCTTGTTCACTTCTCAATTGGAGTGACAATAACGGGTATCCAGTCGGAAAACTTTATTAGGACGCCGACAAAGCCATCACTGTCATTGAATCAGTGCGTGAGTGATCTTCGGGGTAATTTCAAAGTCCAACTGTTGGGGACTAGAATCATCCAGACCATACAAATGATGAAGTGGGACGCCTATGTTTACAGACGAATGCATCAATATGTAATCACGTTTTGTTGTTTCGTTGTCGAAAACCTGAACTAAAACGTATTGGATGCACCCTTGTGGCCTTGTGCAACCTTGGACGGTAAATGAGATCGTTTTGAAAAGTACCACTTTCTTCAACTTGGGGTAGATTGTGAGAAGAACTCTAACAGAAGAAGACGACCATGAAATGTCAATCTGCCTAGCTCCAAAATGTATGGACTGTGGACTGGTTTCAGTGTGTTTCGGAATACCCTCTGATGAGGCTCTGCGCCCAGAGTTGGAGCATGTCTAGTTGAAACTAGCATGGAAGAGTGGAACTGTGGAAACCGAAGAACAGCCCACAACAGAAAGGACAGGTAACGAACAAACGCGGAGGCTTATGATTGTGTGTACTTTTCAGTCGTTTGTTGGCTGGACGTTCCGTTTTTACGCTGAGTAAATCAAAATAAAGGCGTCGTTTTATTTCGAAACTATCGAGACCTGTACAATTCTTAAAAACCGTTTTTGTTTTATGAATTGGCCTCAGTACTGTGCATCCCATCCATCATGTACCTGTGATTTATCTGGCCCTGACGTTTAACAGGCCTTTCAAAAAAAATCGTCCAACTGTAACACCCTTCCGGTGCCTAGCTGCCACGCCACCGGAAGAAAGCACGAGGGCTGGGATATTGCCAGGCTGCCCAAGCCTAGACAGGGGAAGTCGAGAGGCAGAAGTCAGGTTCCAAACACGGACATTCCGGTCAGTAAGTTCACGCTCTAACCACTGAGCCACCTCGCCCCCAACAGGCCTTTGGGAGGCTGTATACCATGAAATTTGATGACATTCGAATTCTGCCAACAACTAACAATCTACGCCCTTAACTGGATGACCAGTGCTACCATTAATTGCTACCATTTTAAGCGTAGCTTCTGAAAAAATTTCCCCTTGTGACATTAGGGAAACAGTAACACAGTTAGCAGCAGAATTTCACACAATTCTCTCACTATGTTTGCAGTGTGCCGTGACCATCCTGTACATCGCCATTGGAGACATTGGCTGGCTGATATTATATTTGGGATTTGTGGAATGGCTGGTCATTGGAACCTCAGTGTTAACCGTCATTATTTTCCGATTCACCAGGCCGACCGTGAAACGTCCAGTAAAGGTGAGTGTATTGACAGAATTAAATATATTGTGTAGTTAGACAAGGTGGCTGTCATACGAGTGCATCGTACTGAGGAAAAGTTTTTAGAGGCAACAAAACTTTAGCTTTCAATATGACTAACTTTGCTGAATCCATAAAGCATATCGTTTTGGATTGTGGTTCTCTGTAGGCATTCTCCAGGTGTTCGAAACCTTCGTTATTGAAAACCAATGACAAAGGTGGTACTCCTATCTGTCTAGTATGTCCCTCTAACATGTTTAGTACCCAAGCAGTGACTTCGACGTTTAATGACCAGCATTCGAAATGTGTGTATTGATTCCCAAACAGGAGGAACTCCACTGACTTAAGTCAGTCTTCCTACAAAACATTTCCACTAGAGAATCTTTGGCCAGCAGTAGTGACATCCTCATTAAGCAGTAGGTTCAAGGCAGACAGACGTTCGCCATCAGACCATAAAGAACAGAGTGCTAGTGAATATGCCTTATAAAGTTTTCGGACTATCCTAGCATTCTTTCAGGATCGCGTTTCAGGCTTTAAGAATATGTTACATGTGAGACATGTGATTTCATACACAAAAAGGAAAATGGGATTGGTAGTTTAACGTGTCTTTGGATTTTGTGGTGTTAATAAATTCACCAACCGTCGACATCGAAAACACCACAGATTGAAAAATGGCACGCCAGTTATTTTTTAAACATATGCGGGTTTCTAGCGTTTTTTGCAGGTTTCTCCTTTAAAACGACATGTTTTATCTGCCTTCTGCATAACCTTCCTGTTATTCATCTAATACAGGCTTTCTGATTTGGTTGACCATATGAAGTAGCTGGTCTTCGCAATAAGTGTTCTTTTGGGTCACGCCCGATTTGTTCCTGGCCAGGCTTAGATCCAAGCCATGAAATGAAGAATACGCAACGTGAATGTTTGGTCAAATCATTACGATTTTTAGAGGCTAGTTTTCTTCGAAGTATCATGTCTGCAAACAGTATACTACTCACAACGCTTCTTCGACAGCCCACTACCCGTTACGCTCTTCCTGGGGCTCCTCATCTAGGCGTAGTCCCTGGGTTTCGGTCAACCTTATGTTCTACTTAACTAGTGAGTTGTGCGCAGTTGGTGAAACGCATTCATTTGCAAATTGCTTTGGTGTTAACGGAAGATTCGGCTGAAATTCGAATTTGTGATATTTTTCAGCTGGGCGTGATGCACAAACATTGCTAGTTGAACCAGCGAATAGTTAGCATAAAAGCATGTCAATATGAATACTTATTTTGGCTTCCTACTCTCGAACTGTTCGTTCGTTAGCCCATCTGGTCCACTCCCATAAGACATCCCCTAATCAGTGAAAACCACATTCTTTCGTGCATAGAAAGTGATGATGTACCGTCCAGCCCAGTTCGTCCTGGCATAGGTGCTACTTGCTACAGAGTAGAGTACTATCTGATTTCCCTGTAACTCACGTGTAGAAAAGGATACATTTCAACTTTCCTCGGACAAATTCATATCCTCACTTCCTTGGAAATAAGTTCGATTCTACAGTTCCCCTTCGCCTCCGTGAATCTCATGTACTCTCCTCAGAACTCATTCCAGGGGGGAGCTGCCAGAACTCTAGATGCAATCAATGCTGAGAAGTTCATCTTCTTGGTTAAGCTTCAATGACCAAATTCTGTCCCTCTGCTTACTGATATGTACCCGTCCAAGACTGGGCAGTGGCAAAGCAAATACCATTCTAGATACTGAATCGACTGATTAATTTACCAAGCTGTATATATATATATATATATATATATATATATATGACACACGATTTCGATAACAAAGATCATGAGTCCTCAGACCATTATACACCAGCAATGGCTTTGTGAGTACTTTCATTGGGTTGCATATTTAGTAGAAATTTTTGAAAAAATACGCCTGATGGGCTGGTTTATCTTACGTTTAAGTTTAATGACTTCTTGCTGGACAGGAGCTCATCTCTTGAGAAAAAACAAGCTGGCTTTTGGTAGTAATACATCTACGTTCTAGTAATTTATGATGTCAAGTCCAGAAGCACTGAATGATAACAACGCAGTAAGACCTGCGAAAGAAATGTAGTCGTCTGGAGAGGTTGGAAACTATCTGCTTTGAAAATCAGTGGTTTGGAATTTCAGTGCAAGCGAACTTAAACAAGGGGTTCATTCTTCTTGATTAAGGTATTCGCGTCAACGTCATTCGACTATGCACAACCGCTTTTCTTATGTGGATACTGAGTCATACTTTGATTGGCGATGTATCAAAATATTGATAGCTTAGGTGCGACTATTAATGGTTGATCAGGTGACCGTCGACCTGTTCGTCCAGCTTGGCAATTGCCTTGCAAATGTTTGGTCCCTTAGTTGAGGGGACATCATCAGTGTACAGTTGAGTGGTTTGCCTTGTGCCAATAGGAAACTCACCGCACGCAACGGTTTGCATCCACCAGTAAGTATCATCAGAAGAGAAAAGCAGTTCGCTAGCTCTGCTTGTCTGATGTGAAACCAAGTGTCTGTGTTTCTGAAGATTACCCACTGTAAGTTCGTGAGTAGTGAAAGTGACGGAATTGTTTTCTGAGCTTCAGTGGCCAACTTATTCCATTGCATGCATGTTTGCAGCATGTGATTTTAATCACAGTAACAAACCGAATCATCAGTCACACCTGTCATTTTGTTTTTTCAGAATCTGTAACACGTGACACCGATTGAACTAGAAGCTGTTCACATGTGATGCTTCGTACGACAAGTTTGTGTGAAGCGCATATATTACAGTGCTCAAAAATGCATTTGTTATACAACACCAAGAGCTGCTGCATACGTCGGATGATATCATAGCAAGGTCGCTCTTTTCGCCATCCAACGCATTGTTACATACGTTTGGTGCCACAATCGTCAGTGTGTTGAAGCTGTCTTCATCCGCGACATGGTATTCAGGTTACACATTCCAGTGCATTACAAGTGATAATTTTAATTTCTTACAGTTTCACCCCAAAATGAACATCCAGCTAAGCCCATCCGTAAATGGAAAGGAAAAATCGCCCCGACTTTCATGGGTGGCACAACAAACTAAAAATTTGCAAACTACGATAGGCTATTTCTTGAAATTTGGGTTAGTTCTAGAGATTTTCACCTGTTCTTGAAGAGGAATGAGGTCAATCGGGCGAAATGAATGACGCCGCAGTGAATTCAGTAGCCCTGACAAAAGCATTCCAAGCGAAATGTGACGGTCGACGTAGGCAAATAGTCTGGAGCTTGTAGACCTTTGGGCCAATGTACACATTATGAAGTACGAGTATTAAAGCAAGCTGCTGGAGTTATAACCAAGTGTTCCATAGGGAAGCTTCCTGAAAAACTATTTTTCCGTTGCTTTTCTTCTCAGGACAAACTAACTCTCAGAAAATAGCGTTTTTGGCTGCGCACTGAGAGTGGTCTCTCCGCAGAAGACAATTCTATTGAAGGCACACTTTACAGGTGTTGTGATCTGCTGAATTGTCACATCACTCAAATCGGCATTGCTAATTTGACCGAGATTTTTATGGAGTAGCAACTGAATCGATATAAAACTAAATGTGAGTGACAGTAAGCAGGCCGTTTCAAGCATAATGATCAGGCGATAAGGAAGCTCTGCCGCACCTATTTCTAAATCATTCACAGTATCAAAGCATCTAGCTTCCTTGGGCTTCTTGACAGAACGGAGCAGAGTCATGAAAGTTGATTACTCTAGGGTTATGAAAATATGCCAAATCACGTGACTTCGGAAAAAACAGGCCCCTGTACTTGCTTTGGTAAACGTCATTTAAGATGGTTTGAGGTGGTTGGATCACATGCAGTGGAAAGTATTCGTTGGACAGCGAGTCCGATGCCGGGTTACTTACGGCACATCTTGCTCCCACTGTCGCACTCATGGTCATTGCCATGCTTGCTAGCTACAGTCAGGTGTGCATGTCTCCGGGTCATCCACACACCACTCTGGGAGTATGGATGAAGACATTTAAGTCGCATTATGGCAAACCATGCTTCAAACTGCTATTCTTGCCTGAAAGCTTTGAATCTAGCGTCAGTGGTTCACCTCCGGATGTCCGATAGAGGCGAGACTGGGGTATAAAAAGTGGTTGCAACGAAATTTTTGAAGGGAGACTCCAGGCGCCTGTAGGCGAAGAATTTGTTATGATGAATATCTGTATGGCGGAATTATAGTGTCTCATACGGACACGTTCCTGGAGTTTGCCCGCCATGACCAATATTCGACGACACAGTGTTTGCCAATCAATGAGAGAGCTGAGTAAAAATTAAAGCAGGAAGCTTCGGCATGAACGACGAACCCACGTCTGATGACGCGCTTCTAGAGCGTGTGAAACCAGTATTTCAAGTTAAGGCAGAACGAGGACACGCATACTGGTCTTCGCAGGAAAGTTTTTTTAATCCGTGAACTAACAGCGTCTCCGCTCTTCCCGTGCATCATCAGGAGGAGCTCGTGTTTTCCGCGATGGAAGTTGGAAGATTCCGGTCAAAGCAGTGATGTGCGCTTTGGGTACAGTGTTTCTTGTTTTTTTCCATCAATATTTTTGACTACTGTACCAATAAATGACAGAAAACAAGTTTTAAATGCTCATTTATGACTGTTCCTTCTCACAGACGGTTTTCAGCAAGCAACCATATTTTGTCGTATCAGTGAACTGGTCGTATCACACAGAAACGAGCAACCTCTCTACTGCGATAATATATAGGGTCATACAGTCATACAGTAGCAGGTAACGACATCGCATTTCGAGAACTGTCCTTCTAATGTGCACAACAAAACGAAATTAAAATAAAATTAAAAATATAAAACTAACTGAAAAATACGTCAAAAAATACGGTACACTGACTCCCGGTTGAAAACAGCGTTTACGGGACCAACCAAAGCTGTTATCCCTCGCTCTCCTCTTTGAAGTTTTTCAACCTTTGCTAATGTGACTAGATAGAAATGTTGGAACAGTCTTGAATTTTTCGATTTTTTAAAATAATAATAATTATAAGCGCCTTCGTGTCCAAATTTTATCCTTAAGAAATATGCATTTATTGTGTATGGTGTTTCTTCGGTCATTGTTCACAAACTTCAAGCATCCAGCAGGGTTTGCCTGAAATAGCAGTCGCTTGTCGATGGCTTTGATGTTACAATGGGATGTTACCATTTTCTACTACCGATTACCATTGCTGTTTATTCTTACCGTGATTTCCTTACGCGACATTCATTTTGGAGCTGTTCACAATTTTACAAAACTTCTCCTCCAGCATCATGTATAATTTTCTGTGACCTCATTGAGTTCGTTGTGCATGAAATGTCTGAAAGACAGATCACGGGAGAACGAAAATTGATTGGTTTCATCATGCACGTTTATACTGTTTCAAATTCAATGCAGTTTGATTAAGTTACACCAGTGAACATCTTAATCATGGGATCCACCGTTCGATACCGACCTGTTAGTGTCCTGTTCATTGCTTAGGATCGTAAAGATATCCTTCTAGTCGGCTCAAGTCTGAATCTAGGAAACCCAGCAAAAAAAGACGCCTGTGAAGCTGTTGCAGTATTTAACTCAATCCTCAACTAGCTCCAGAAGATTGAGACTGGGAAGAGGATCAGTTTGGCCAACTGACGCCACGCGATAGAACGATACTCGTTGCTGAGAGGTGCGCATGGACCCCGTCATCAATGGTATGCACACGAAAGTGGTTTGCTAGTTTATGCGGGTTTTTAATCTATGTGTAGCCATTTCGCTTATTTGGCTCTTCCACTGAAGGTCTTCTGGATTCGTGTTACATTAGATTGTTTGTGCTTTCAAATTATGAGCCGCATGTGTTTTTAACGAACGTTCTGATAAGCTTTCTTATCTCGCCGTCTAACTGCGCTTTTCTGCCTCTATTCATATTTAAGCTAAAGTATGACGTTTTCAAGTGGCATGAAAAATAAAGTGTGTTACACATTCTCACACCGGTTTGAACTCGTAGTAATCCTCCATATAAGGAGCATCAACGTAAAGAAACATAAAATGTTTTTTCTAGGGGCGTGTCCTCGTATCAAAGCATGTATCTATGGGCGGAGTATTCCGCCTGTTGTGTTGTCTCCATGACGGTCTACGTGTCTGTTTCGGCCTAACTTACTAAGTCCGTAACCATCTGTGAGCACTACTCGCGTGGTTATATGCCCCTCAAAGGAGTTTACAAAAGCATGTGACTAATTCACAAGGAGCACGTTTTCTAGAGGTACTGTGTCAAAACAAGTCGATTAGTAACGTTCTGATTATCTCACCCTTATCGCTGACACATTTATAAGAGAGGAAACTACCGTAAATCGTCGACGACAATTAACTGGTCCTCCTTTTGGGGCTCGCTGGACAAATCAATCCCCGAATTCGCGTCAGTCTCACTTTATACTTGAAGGGAATGCACTTCAGCAACTTGGATATCGGCTCAGCGCGACCGACTGAGAAACAGCATACACGAGGGATTATTTAAGTCTCTCGCTGACACCAGATGAAATTGCAAATGAGTGTTTGATTCCATAACGACACCGAGTTACTTTTTATTTTCAGGTTCCGATTGTCTTCCCCTTCCTTTTCATGATTGTGAGCATTTTCCTCATCATTTTCACCTTCGTTGGAGCCCCAAGAGAAGCAAGTGAGTTTACTCTAGTCTGGTAGGTTTAAGACGGCAGTACCCTGATCTGATTTAGACAACATCAAAATCGGAGCACACTACGGTGCCTTTCCCATAAAAATGCACGGTCGGAGAGAGAAAGGCTCTGAAAAGGGCAGACAATGAGTTGGTCTCAACTTCTATTGGCCTGAAATGGATGAGAGCATCCGAAGAGAGGAGCCACTCTTAAAAATGTAAAAAGATAAAGGAGTATTTGAATTATAAGTCAGTGTATTTTTCAATATTTTGTTAGACTAGGATTTCCGTGAATTTTGAAACCGATACCATGCTCAGTTACTCGGCTTTTATAAGGAAAACCTCGGTGAGTCAGCTGACGGACATTTTGTGAACAATACCCTGATAAATGCATACTGCGTATTTTGGCTTCTTCCGAGGCTTAGATAATCCCCAGATCCCCCCGGCCTATGACTGGTTGGAGTAGCAGTCCCACACGGGGAGCCTTCGTCCCTGTGAATATCTGACTAGCTGACAGTTGGGTAAAAATCACTTGTCAACAACAGCGTACGCAGTCGGTAAACAAAAAAACAACGTTCAACCAATGAAGTCTTAGGAGTGGCAACAAACAGATGGATAAATCTTGATTGAAAAGAAATCTTGTAATACTTCTGAGGACTCAACAACTGAAATCCTAAGAGTTTGTGATTCTAGATGAGCGCTAGCCGCCTGTTACTGCCTTTTTTTGCAAGGAAACTTCATACAAACCGTATATTTGAGGCAACTTTGATAAGCAACCAAATTAAGTGACCTGTGTGATGAGGTGGGTGGTTTCCAGAAGAACCATTCTCCGAATCATACCGTAAAAAGAAAACTGTGACGGATCAAATCTCTGTTGTGACTGGTCAGACGGACAATCGACATATGGGTTTGCGTTCGTACCCAAGTAACAACGATGATTACCGGGCATGTGGTGTGCACGTATAGATATTTGGGTGCCGCATTCCGACTGGGTGTCAGACTAGCCTCACGGTCCTGCTATTCAATGGAACATCGGATGACATTGTATGCACATCCGCTCGGCTGGTCCACATTTGCTCTGCCGTAGGAACCTGTGTCATGGTTCTCCCTGGTGGCTGAAACCTCGAACCAGTATCTGTTCAGTTTCCTAATTTACTTTCAGACATAGCGGCGCTACCTTTAACTGAACAGGTTAGGTTGTCAGCAGCTGATGGCTCCGTTTGCTTCTTTTGTGGGGGTTCGTTCAAAGGCTTCCAGTCTACCACAACGCGACGGTTACTTACATACGGGCCTTCTTCAGATAGCACTTATTTTTCCATAAGAGACTCGTTAACGTACGAAAGATATATGTAAGAAGACTGAAGAAATGAATAATTGTGCTTTCATTCACTGCTTCTAGTTGCTGAGAACAGCGAAACATCACGTTGCTTTAATCTTGAACTGGTCTGAGTTTTTGGCAATACCAACCAAAAACCTTGAGTGCAATCACACCAACTAAGTCAGCAGTTGTGCAGGAACACCAGAAGCCCTCAACAAGCTTCATTTCGGATGAAAAGTCTTTGAGGACGTCAAAATGATGGAGTTTAGCTCCCAAGAACCGCAATATATCGGTAAAAGATTTTTTCATAGCCGGATATTTAAACTGGTTTTTACTAGTTTGCAAAGGCGTCTTCACTTTCACGCACAACAGTGAATACCACAAGTCAAGCCAATTCATCTCCAGGAAGCAGTCTAATGCTGAATCGGAAACAGTGTTGATCATTAAGAGGTGCATCACCCCCACTCCGTACTGCTAAGCTGAAGCGTCCCAAAGCATGGCACTGTCACTCCTGCTAAGCTCCCCGGTCCAATCAGGAAGAGCTCGCCGAAGCTAAACTAGCAGCGTTCACGACATTCACGGTTTTACACAGTAAATCTGAGTTGGTGACACCAGTGCTCAATGGCAGAGTTAGTTGTTTTGGGAAGCAAAGGGTGATCTTTATTCGATTACAGAAAGTGTTTTGTCTCATCAAAACTGTCTCATCGGCAAGCGTGTGGGGAGCGGAAACTTATTTCGGGACAACGCTGTTCGGTTTGCCACTCGAAAGAGCCCAGCTGGTGGTAGCAATAAACCTGTTTTCTCGTTTAATTAAATCGGGTGGAAATATTTCACTTCAGGCTTGGTTTTCAGACTGATACTGGCGTCTGGAGTATGCACGGGATCATTTTAGTCGGCTATGGAGGACCATCGACAGTAGCTTACTAGTTGGTCAAATGGCCCGTAATCGTGACGGTTCTGATCTACCCACAATGATCTGTTCGGCAGTGGACAAACGACAGCCTTCCTTCCCTGTTTTCAGTCTGACACTCCCTAGTATGTTACTATTGAGTGATGATTGTTGGACCTTTCTTACATCGCACACATACTTAATCGTTATAGCATGCCAATATACCGTTTACCTGAAAATCACCAATCATGGGGCTATGCAAAGCGCATGCATTTAAGCTTACCGGTCGTGGGAACAGCGAATGTAGTCTGTACTATCTGTCAGAAACGAGACATAGAGAACATATGACGCGTCAACGTGTTCATATTTTTTCTCACTATGCTTCACCTTCTTTACTGCTTCATTCTTCTGATGCTGTGAAGCGCAGCAAACGAACATCAGCTTGAAGTGAATGGGATTTGGCGACAGTACCCGAATCGATATAGTCCGGGATTCCAGGTTTAAACCATCAGCGACCATGATCCATCTCCAACCCATTAGCCGTGTCACTCATTTTTTCTCTGATGAAGCGGAATCGGAGACCACCTCCTTGAGAATGTAGTTTCCTAAACTTTATCGGGCATGCAACATGAGCTTTTTGATTGTCCGGCAATTCTCCATTTGATTACCACCTACTGAACCAGTGACGGAATACTGTAGAGGGGTTTTCCAAACTCTGATGTAAATCACAAAGCGTGAAAGTGCCTGTTCGAATAGACTGAGATCGAACATAGCACAGAGTTCCGTGTAAACATACTCCAGAGCAGGGGTGGAATTTATCCATCCTGTTGCATACACAAGAAGATAAGTATTGAGGACTTTGTTTATTTTGCCTCTGTAAGAACTAGATCCTTCTATCTGTCTATAAAACGAACAGTTTAGCTCACTTTAGTGAAGCTGACACTAATCTGTTCGCACCAAGCAACATGCTAGAGAAATGCTGGTCTTGATACGAATGTTGTGATTGGCCTTCACGATGCATTCAAAATACTCTGTAAAGCGCCTATCCATAGCCTTACTGATGTCAGTTAAACGTGTAACTCCAGCGATAAGTGGATCGACGGATGATCGCCTTCTGTATTCTTTAGTACTTACAATGTCATCCATTACAAATGACCGCTGGAAAAACAGGCCACTGGACTGTGACATGGAACAATTTCCCCCCTCGGCTCGGGGA
>SJOL01005368.1:33564-187614 GCA_004794785.1 Opisthorchis felineus
TATATATATATATATATATATATGCTCGCCCACTTGTGGTACGGAAGCTATAAGCCACGAAAGTTGAATAAGAAGTGAGGTGTTAAAGATATTGAGATTTGGGAACTCTTCAAAATGCATCCAAGAACACATAACGCAAACTAAAACACAGAGTTCAACAAATACACTCGGTTGCATATCATTTTGGTTTTCACGAGAGACTCAACTTTCTGTGGGGCCAGAATCCACGGCCTCTGGCTTACTGGACGCGGCATCATGTCGACCAGTGTGGAACTCAGGTTCGCATGTACGATGCGGCGCACCGTCCGCAGTAGTCCAGTTGGAGGAGCACTCACTGGTCCAAACATTCTTCCTTCTAGTTCTCTTAACGTATAATAGAATAACACAAAGTTAATTTACCGAGGTTCACTGCACAACGTTTTTACCGCCGCCTGTGACCTTCAGAAGTTGAATGATCATCATTACGAAGGATAGAAGAAAGAAGTCAAACTAAAAGGTGCTGTTATAAGAACTCACAAGGTTGCCATCCGAATGGTCAAGAGAACATGCCAAGATCTGCGGTTTGAGGTTTAAGTCAAGGCATGGCGCGTCTACTTGGGAACTAATGACAAATGATTAGTCCTGACCAGATAATAAGGTGACCGTCGTTTCGGTTGGCGGAGGTAGGTTGCGTGTGAGGCGCCACCAATTCCACACAGCACCTTTCAGCAAGGATCGAAAGTCCCGCTTGAAGACTGTTGAGTCTGATGAAACTAGACCACGTGATTCTTTGCTATGGCGTGCAGTGCAGTGGCGGACTCTTTTGTTTTTTCATATGGTGAGGTGTGCCTGGAAAGGGGAAACGAGCATGTGTATCGTTTTCAGCAGTGCACGCTCTCAGTTGCCTACTGATCTCTACCATATACGTAACATTGTAGTCCCTGCAACGAACCTTATACACAAAATTTCATCAACTGGGTAAATGGGATCTTGATGTTGGATCAGGTGCCTCTTAGTGTTTGCCCTAAACCACAGATGTGAGCTTGTCCCCTTGAGTAGTCAAGTAACGCCTTTGTAACCTCCGTATAACGGCAGCTATCAGATTGGCTTTTTTCCCGTTTTTTTGTAATTCCACACCACGAAAGATCACCCGTGGTGGTTGGAATCTCGAGCAACAAACCTCAACACGTCATACCATTCCATAGTAATTCAACCGTACTAAGTGTTCCGCACAACGCCAAATATTTTCGACCTTATTCACACCCATTTCGGTTCGGATATCCCCAAACTCTGTCCTTTTAGTTTGCATTTTGTGTGTTTGGATCAATACTTGAAGCCATCCCTCTACTGCTGAGGATAAGTACCACTACAATAATTCTTCTGCAGTTTACTTCTGTTTAGCTAACTTTCATTTCAATTTCAGTGATCGCTGTGTCATTTATTGCTAGTGGCATTCCGGTTTACATTCTCGGGTGCGTTTGGACTTCCAAGCCGAAATTCTTCATCCGATTTGTCAGTAAGTTACAACTGTGCAATGGTGTGAGAAAGAACGAAAAGTCAGCCACATGAATACTTTTGTTCTGGAACTCGCCTACAGGGGTAGGGGGTCGAACGCCTGACCTACCGGTTAGCAGTTTCAAGCTGTTTCCCGAAGGACCACTCATCCACCGATCAGTTCACGCAACGTCGGAATTTTAGTTAGATGTGAAGCGTTGATTTCAATGAGGTGACCACCGATTCAAGCTTTTTATCAGTCAAGTGATCTGACTAATTGGTCCTGTAGAATCAAACAATCCTTATTGACTTACAAAAGCATCATCAAAATTAAAATGCTACAGTTGTAAAATAGGAGTTACCGCTGACTTCGGTTCTCTCTGCGCCTGATAGTCCGCTCACGCACGTCAACGCTTTACCATCTACTGACTGATCTGCTCAACTCATCAAGACTTCCTCCAGAGCTACTCTTCTGAAACGGAAATGAGGGGTCCACCGAAGGGGATGGGGTAGTATCAACATCAATTTTAGCACAATCTTTTCCAGTCGTCGTGCAAGAAATGGCGGCCACGTTACGACCGGTACACTAATCAATTTAGTCGAAGAAACAAAAAACCGGTTTCGGCAGAGAAAGAAATCTGCATTTGCCTTTGATACGCACATCTTACGACAGCCACTGTTAAATCAATGATAATCAGTGGTGAGTAGATCCAGAGATTGTAATGTGAGACGTTTGGCATATCGGTCGCAGCTCAGCAGTTAGTTCAGCGACGTTAAGTATGGATATTATGTAAGAAGCATCGAGTAGCAAAGGATTAAAGGTCGGGTGACGGGGACGCAGTAACAGAAGGTCAAGCCAAACCGATCGAGGATTATTGTGTCAATGAGCTTGGAAATCAAGATGAAGTGCGTCACAAGAATCAGTTGAGGACAGTGTAATGTAAGTGTGGGGCGTGGCTTAAAGGGAAACCAGTGTTAAAGCGAGTAGTCACTAGGAATTAGAAAAACCAGGGGGTTACGAGGCGAGTGCACAACTTGAATAGGACAGTGATAAGACATAAATCTCAACGAAATGTATGCACCCCAAGGTTTATGTCTCAGTTCAAGATTAGTCGCTGCTTCCTTGCCAGCCCAAGAGAGAGGACAGATTGGTTGATGGCAACAGGCTTCACTATCTGAAGCATACTCTTGCGCTTTGGAATGACATAAAATTAATCGCAGCTTGCATGTACGCCTTCTATTCTGACGGCATCAGTTCACTACACTGAAATGCTACATGATCCGACCAAGCCATCAGTGCGCTCTACTAGATTCCCCAGGGCCAAACCACATATTTCTTCAGAAATGGCAAAAGGAGAACTCGAACCGGCCGACTCACTCGTGAAGAAGCGGTCAGTTGTATTAATCGGCAAATTGAGAAAACTCGTGCATCTCTCTCTAGTTACCACATTTCTCATCTGCATAGTCAGCACATATGTTTAGGTTACTGTAGATTATACCACATGTTCCAACAGGCATACAGAAAAAAATAAAATTGAGTCGACTACCTGATGGCAGAGAAATTCAAAGAAATTCGACGAAGCGGCTTAGTAGAATAGCTGATAACTCGGTAATACCAGATGGCAATCAATCTTACATTTGTAATCATGTAAATCTGGTAGGCTCACTTGCAGATACTCTACCGATCCGACTAACCGATAATTTGGAGAATTGGCCGATGTATCGACCGATTTATGAAATCGGTGCACCTAGCTGTAACCAGCGGTCAGCCTTCAGGTAGTCATCCATCTACTGGTGAATGGTCAGTGAATTCTATCGGAATACTTAACGACCCACACAGATAACTACTGGCATGATTCGGCCAGAAATATTAGCCACACCACCGCTTTTATTCTTATTCGGACTCATCACGTGAGAGTAAAAAGAACCAGAAAAACCTTCGTTGTCAAAATGCGGGGCTGTCGTTTACGGAATTTCCCAGGGCTTTTTACTTCAGCTTCCCTGTTTGTAAACGGATGCTTAAAGGGTCTTCCCATTTTTGATAATCAGCCAAATTATATTGAACTTTTTTCCGGCTGTCCTGCCTGAGTTTAAATAACGATCCTGTATGAGTATCATCCATTGCATGCTGCAAAATCAATGACGTTAAAACAATGGGTGGAGCTAGGATGGCTTCTTGCCTTTTTAGATGATGATGCTTTTCTACGGTCTTTGTAAGCCCACCTTACAGCGTTTTTCAGTCAACAATCCTACAGACGAGCGACAACACCCGTGAAATCACGATGAGCGACTGCATTTACTGCCTAAACCCAAGTATTTCCTCCAGCACCTTTTATTTGATATCTCATATCATTAGATTCTTACTGCGTATGTAGTACATAATACAAGGCAACTACGTAGGTTAAAATTATAATTTATTACTATTCTGATTAAATTTTGTTCTCCAACTTTTTAGATGACTTTACAATTGCATGCCAAAAGTTACTTCGGCTCGTTCCAGGTGTTTGAATTTAGCGTCTTGTATGGACTGATATCTTGTGACGGAGGTAAATTCCTTCATTCCGGGACCACGTGTTAATCTCCATACATAAGAAAAACAGTTATTTCAAGACCATGTGTTTTTGTGTCTAAATATGCTGTTGTAATGTCGGAAGTTACGGAAGAGAAAAGCCTCAGTAGCTGAAATGGCAGGGAACAAGGGCGGATTTAAGGGTGGGGCCTACTCAAATCCGTAAACCGAACGATCGATAGAATCCGGTACGCAACGTACACAGCTGAAAGGCGATGACGGACAGCCACTTTATATGATCGCACCAGAGGGAAGGAAACTGTCCAAATTGCAGCCGATCTCGGTTGTATGAGTCAATCGAATCAATCGCAGCTTTTGGGTGTACCGTCAGTTCGACCGCGGTAAACCTTGGCAATAAAAATAGACTTTTCATAGAAATCACAACAAGTACGCGTTTTTCGATAGGAAGATTTTGACCTCTTTCAGAATGCAACAAATGCGGTTCGCTTCAAAGACTAGATAGTTCTCTCACCGAGATCCAATGATTTTCTGTTCCTTTCTTTGAGTAATGATAGGATCTTTTCACTGAACTATATTAGCTGGCGATAGTGGAAGTTCACCAAATTTTGCTACTGACTGCAGTCATGCTACTTCTGTCCTTTGGCGAGGATTCACAGCTTTAGAGCGACAGCACTTCCAGCGGATGCTGTGGCCTTTTCGACAGATGACACCGCTGACAGTGGAATAAAGGAACTCGCGGCGAAACCTTCCAGGATAGGTTGCAACATAAGGACCGGTTTCTATTCGACAGGGGGAAATTGCCAGACCTGATTGAAACTTTTAGGAGGATACGTGTTCACATGAACATAAGACCTGGTAGCGTTTTCGTCTTTCCTCGTCGATTGAAATTAAGAGGGTTAACGAAAAATTTTCTTATCGCTGCTAGTAGCTACGCATGTCAGTGGTGCACTCCAGTTTGAATTGTTATCCTCTCCTCAGCGTAGAGTTTTAAGTGCCATGACCGAAGCTTGTGCAGGAAGCAAATCGAGAAGTCCCCCTCTCCGGTTTAGAGTAACTATAATCCATACCACTATAGGCTTGTCAACCTCAATAGGAAACTAAATTGCATCACGGTTAATAGGCTTAAAAAATTTTGTCATACGAAAGCTTTGCAAACTGGTGTATGTCAAGAAGAAATGAAACCGTGTTTTCAGTGAACCACCTACCCTGTCAGATGAAAAATGGACGCTGGCTCTCAAACTGAGGACAGGGGCGAAGTCGGCAAATTTACGCCTGCGGCTAGCCTTTTATATGTGACAGAAAGTCTCAACATCAGCAAAGCTAACTCAGTCATGTTGACTTAAGTACAACTCATAAAGTTGATAAAAAGTCTTTGACACCCCACGACCGGCCTCGGTCTCCCTGAAGCTTGTCAGGTAAGTACAGTCTTCGAGTTTCTGTCAACCTTTTGTTCTGTTTGAACACCAAACTTTACACAGCCCTCAAACTACAGTTATTTGCAAACTAAGTTGATGTTGGCGGAGGCTCAGCTGAATCTTTTGTCAATTATATTCTTCAATTTGTAAAGTATACCAATGACAACGCAACCGGCTTCTTAAAAAAGAAACCAAATTTGACCTTATGATGCATCTTTAATGCGGCCCAAATCGGACTAACAGCTTACAAGAACCACGCTCAGTTTTATCAACAATTTAATGCACGTATCAATTCATTTGCAGTTGTGGTGGAACTTACATCGGTAGAACTGACAGGAGACTTGAAAAACAGACGAAAATAGAACATTTGCCCAATCGACATCTAGTGCCGCTAAACGAAACGCAGTCTAGCTCCAGTGAAATTGATCTCAAGATCACGTCTTCAATCACTAGGCGGAGGTTTGAACTGCAACCATTGTTCGAATTCGTTACGAGGTATAGACAACCGAAGCGATTCAAATAAAGTAAGGCGTGCTTTGTCAGTCCGTACAATCCATTATTGTGAGTTTAAAAAGACCTAGTATACTCTCAGGGTTTCCCTGGTTTTACTGATTGAATTGCTGAAGACAGACATTGTCGATGCATTTTGCGTAAGTCCTGTCACCTTTTGTGAACGACTGAGGCTGTAGAGGGTGTTCAAACTGATATAGTCTCACAACTACGTTTGCCCCTTGACGCCTTCAAACCGATCAAGAAAACTCAGTGTTGGAAACGGCCCTAAACCTTGGAGTTGATTATGCAACCAAGTATACACAACTGGAACGAAAAAGCATAGTCATCGAAAGTGTCCATAAGCAAGATTTTTCAAATGTCCGTCTCTGTTACATGTCAGTTTGTCCAAAGAATGGCGATTTGTCACCTCGTTTTCAGGTTTAGTAGACTAGTCCTTATAAGCATTTTCAATAGGATATTCTCTCCATACGCGGAACTATCAGCATATGGATCAGCCCATTCATTTAGTACAATTCAGTCAGTACCTATTTGACTGCGGCGGTTATTCGGCCACTTTTCACTTTCTAAGCAACAATGTTGAATTTTTTGCACATATTCCGTCTACTGTGCACTACGTCATCAATGCTTGGAACGTCCACAAATGAGCGATAGTCATATGTTATGATGGAATGTTGGAATTCGCAGGGTTGGTGTTTATGACTAATACTTTGGAGCGCATGGGTAAGGGATATCCTGAACGGATAAACAAGGACATCTGTGCCGCAAATGGCATGGGCTGGGTAACTTTCGCAGGTATCATGTTTCCTTCCGATCTACTCCAACGGATATATCCCTAATTACCCCTACGTTACTGTCAGAAAGGTCAGATTCCTGAAGATTATTCCAGAATGCTAGAAACCTGAGAACCTCAAACTTCACTAAACGCCGATCAGGCAGCCTTGGATCAAGGCCAAATAGTGCCCTTCGAAATACAGCGTAAGACCGCTGTACTCACTCCGTACTCACTTGCTTGCAATAAAGCTGTTGTGTTCCTTGTCGTCGAGTCTTTTTCCGGCGCTAAGGCACTGGAGCCGAGTTCTAGCACAGTCCCACAGTGGACATCCAGGGATAAGCCGCATGAAGGCCCTCGCTAGCAGCTATGTTTATTAGCCCGTTGTGGACGACCATATTGGGCAGGTATGTCGGAGTTGTTTCCGATGCGCAGCTGCCCAGAAGTTACCCAACCGACAGCCGCCGCAGCCTAGGCCACAGCCAGAAAAACCATGGTCGCGCATCCATGTGGATTTTGCCGGACCAGTTAACGGACAAAGCTTCCTCATCTTTGTCGATGCGTTCAGTAAGCGGCCTGAAGTCCTTATTATGTCTGAGACAACAACGATGGCAACCATCACTAAACTGCGGCATTTGTTTTCAATATTCGGTATCCCGGAAAGTAATGTGTCCGACAGTGGTACTCAGTTCACATCCCACCAGTTTGTTGAATTCGTCCGAAGACACGGTGTCACACATGTTACTTCCACATCATTCCATCCCCAATCCAACGGTCAAGCTGAAAGGTTCGTAGACACCTTTAAACGCGCGTTCACAAAAGCAGAAGGGGATGGGACCACGGCAGAAGTCTTGGACACGTTCCCGCTGAATTATAGAGCAACTCCCAATTCACAGTCTCCGGACGGTCGCTCTCCAACAGAAGTTATGATGAACAGACCGTTAAGACTTACCCACGTCGCTATCCTGCCAACAATTACATGTTTTCAATCACCGACAGCATGGAAATTAACATCCCGGTCTGTAAACCGTGTGTTTGCAAGGGACTATCGCCCTGGGCACCGAAACTGGACTGTCGGACTCGTTTTCAAAATAATCGGCAAGGTGATTTATAGTGTCCTGGTAGGATCGTTGATATGGGTACTGCATGTTAGTCAGCTACGGCCGACTGAGTGCCCTATCCCAAAAGCGGAAGAGCAGTTACTAGACTTCAACCAGTTGCTCGAAACCGTTGATCTCCGAAGACCACACCAATAGCTACTGCTTCACATGTACTACTACCCAAGACAGATCCATTGCCGCAACCGGGACGCCGTACCGGTCGCGCCATAAAACTGATGGAACCTTTTCAACTTGGTCCGCGCCGACAATCTTACGTTGAACGGCCAAAAGGGAAAAAAGTCAGGAAGGTTAGATTTCTTAAAATCATCCCAGAATACCCGAAACCCACTGAGACCCTCAAGGTTAGACAGTGCCCTTCAAAATATAGAGCGAGGCCGTTGTACTTTCGCACTCGCTTTTTTGCAATAAAGCTGTTTTGTTCCTTGTCGGTGAGTCTTTTTCCGGCACTAAGGCACTAGAGCGGTGACAGCAGTCAGATATAACAGTTACTAGAACAGTACAGTACACTAATAGCAACCAAAGTTGATACTTCTTCAGACTGTCATCTAGCTCAATTGTGTGCAATATTTAGTAACGTTCCGCCTTTCAACTTTTTTCCTACGTGTACTCCCATTTAATTGCAACAGTATAAGGATTATCTACGTCCTAGCAAACCGTGGTGTTTACGCATCTACAGTTTCTGGTCGACAGAAACGATCGAACGCACCAGTTCAGAGAGTAATACAAAAACCCGAAAGAAGAGCAGCGACAACTGCTCATCACCTGTTCCACCTGTCCAATATTAATACAATATATGGCTTCCGAATTCGGAACCCCGATGAATGTGTTGGTTATAAATAATTCAAAATACTTTGCGGGGATATCCCGAGCTGTCGAAGACCTGCAGAATTTGACAAAGACATTAGCCATGACACAATCTCCAACTAGCGCTACGGACACCAGATTAGGTTGTGGCGCCCTTGAGGAAGAGTTGTTGGTCAGCTCTACCAGGAGCAAAATTCGGGTCCCTTGAGTTAGACTAATCAAAATAATCGCATGAGTACAGGGGAGAAGGTTGTTCAGACGAGTGGAAGGTGGATACACAGTCCGTAAGATTACCGGGGCCTCTAATTACTGAGACAACACCGTCATCAGGAGCGAAACAAAGCATGTTTTCAATATCACAACAGTGGTAACAGTAGATGAGTGTTACCATGCATATGGCAAATTCCGAAATTACGGCTTCCCATAATCTGATCCTTTTTGTTCGTAGTAAGGATGCACGAAATAATTCATATGTTAAACCTTTGTCATGCATTTGGGTTTGGTCCTATGGATACCGTTTTCTATGGCGATTTGGGCTTTGGAGACATCCATAATTTCTACTCTCCAGTTCTGTTTGCTAAATTGTCCGGTCGGTTCTACCTGAAGCATTTCACTTCAATATACCTGACGCACGTAGAATAAATGTCATAAACGTCATTTATTTCAATAGGATTGAAAGCCGGTGAATGGGGCCCTAAACGCAGCAGAGGTCATTTGCCAGTCCCATACAATAAGAGATGGAGTGCGGTCCGTAACGAGCGTGTGAATTAAGCAACTTGAGTCGAAGTGTCGATGCACTGACACTGCATACAACATGTGCATGTGAAGTCAGGTGTGACGATTGCGTTTGATCTGTGGTCATTCGCGCATGCACACGGTCTATTGTGACAAGCCTATTACGGGTTGGCGGCTTGGCAATCCCGGCAAGGCCCAGGTTTCGGCGGATCGACGCGTGCGCTCGCGCCATCAACAGGCCTAAGTGCGTGAGCTACGAAAATTCAGACCAAACGATCGGTCGCATACACGAGAAACTGAATTCGTCCTGGCTTGCAAAAAAACATGCCACTGGAACAAACACTGTTGCATTCATTCGAACTGCTCATCGATCGCAATATTTTGAGTACTGTGTTGCATTCCAAGACAAGTGAGGTCTTACGACTGTTAGTAGATGAGTTAATAACCTATATCGGACTATGATAATGCATGTCGGCTTTAAAGGAAACGTCACTTAGTACACAAATTTCCCGCCGAGCGATGCCAAGAGGCCGATCTTTTCTGACCAACTAGCACTGTCGGTTCGATGATGTGAGTACAGGCTTAACTCGCAAATCAGCGGATCCACTCGCCTCTATTTGTGCGGTATTCGAGTTCCTAACAGCTAAGCGCCGAGCTGTTTATTTGCCTGGCTTCCATTGACCACTGACGATCAACCCCTATCACTGATGTCGCGCTGTCGATTTATCACCCATTTGTCGAGTAAACCGGATGAATTCGACATATGCATATTTTTTGAAATTCCACAGTAATTTCACAATGCTCGATGTATCAATAACTGCTAGGATTTCTGTAACATTCAGTCACTAACTGGCCATTTTTTATTAAAGCAATAGCATAGTTTAATGTCTCGCTTTTGCTTGCGCAACTAGTTTTGTGTTTGATGTTCCAAAACGGTTTTGATACTAAGCTGATTAACTCAAAATTTCCATATGGAATATGATCGAGTTACAGTAGTCTTCATTCCTAACACTCTTTGTTGGAAGAAGCATAGAGAGTGGTTTCGACGGCATGTGTAAGGGAATAATATCACTATCTAGTAATGTGCTTGTGGTGTCTTTTCTCTCCACACCTCAGACGACTTACGCAAAAAACTCGTTTTACATCTAGAAATTTGACAGAAGTATGTGCGAGGTTTTCACAAGCTTTCAGAGTCATTCGAGTGTGTCTGGTTACCTGATTGCTTTCTTGAGCTATACTAATTCGGGTCAGATTGATCAAATGTTTTCTCTTCGGAGTTCTATTGTAAATTATGTGCTCATTCTAGGTCTATACTCCCAAATGAACCTGGAAAATCTGCCAGGGCTTCAATTATTGTGTGTCCTAGTTCTAAAATGGCGCGTCGCAGCAACAAGTACGTCGGTATAGCGTATTTTTTCACAGTTGCTTAAAAGACTTCAAGCACTGCTAGTCTAACGTCTTTTGTTCACTGAACTAATTACATGTTCATCGCTCAATCTGGACAAAATGGTCAAAACAAGCTACAGCTCAATTTAGGATGCCTAGTTCAAGGCCTGAATCCACCTACCCAGACAGATTACTTTGCGTTACAACATTCTGTGTAGTGGTGAGCAGTCCTTCCTGGAGTGTATTCGGAAGGCTTGTAAATATCCATCTGGAATGTAGACGAGTTATGGATGAATGATGGCATTTGTAGATGGACGTTAATTCTAAAAGGCAATTTGCGAATGATGTTTTTTATCAATAACCCGGAAGCTTCGGATGGGAAACCTCATTTATTTTTTCACGTGACTTCGTCCCAGGGTAGGTTTTATTTAGTTGCTTTAACAAAAATTTACGCATTTTCTCTTTCAACCCTTCGCGTGCTTTTAGAATAAGTCCTTTGGTCCAGTAGCTAGTCAGGTTCAAGGGTCGTTCTCAGTCGATCTCAAATGACCACATAAGGTTTTTTGGTTTAGATCCTCTCGGAACTCCAAAACACTTTCGACTGAGGGATCGTTTTGACTGACAAACACGAACTAAGCGGCGACAAGCTATCAGACACGAAATTAAAAATCCGATTTGCAGAGTTTTTGAAAAATGAAACCTCAAGCGTTCTCATGAACTTTCTTGAACGTTGTCTGAATACTAAGCAATAATGGACAAATTCTGCAAAAAAGTTCAATGATTCTCGAGTCAACCTCCCAGCAGATGCAGGGATGCTGTTTTAAGCTATATGACCAGACACTACTCGCACGTTTCACCAGTAGTATACACCATTACACTAGTACCATCCTTGTCCAAATGGGAACAAATGAAAACCAGTACGTATACGAGAAAGCAAAAAATAACTATTCTCGTTGTTCCCGCAATTTTCTTGATTGTAAATAAGGGAAATCAGAAGCTGAAGGAGGTTGTTTACTTCACTCCGTACACTACGATTTACGATTCGTCACACTGTTATGATTTTGTTAGACTGACCAACGCATGATCTTGTCACACCCAAAAAGGATAAGCGTTATCTTCATTTAGGATTATGCTGTATCCCAATAAAAGTAGCTGGAACCAGACCATCCAGACCAAAGTCGCCCTAAAATTTCATCAGTCTGTCTGTCTGCCCGGTAAATTAATTAATATCACATGTCTTAATGGGTTGGAAGCCACAGTTTGTGTCGGCTTTGCTTCAGCTGGTAGTCACGCAGAGGCAAATCACGTGATTTTTTGATGTGCTTAAGTGCCTTCCCGTTGGGCTGCAGAGAATGTTTTTGGAGATTTCTACTTCTGTTTTGGACGTAGAGTCCCAGTACAAGCATTTTTTTGACAATGTCTAGTCATAAGTCTGTCTGATTGCTATTGGCTTCTTGAATTAATTGATAAGGGGAACAACCTCGGCACGACCATCAAGGCGCCGAGTGACTGAACAAGAAACAAAGACTTCTCCACATTTGTCCTGTGTCGTGAATCACCAATCATCAAGCACATGGTTGAAACAGTCGCGCCTCAGACCCGACAAATTCGGTGACAACCTTGCTAGTGGTTAGAGCGTCACGACCTATGAAGAAGTTGTAACCAGTCTACTTAGTCCGAAAACACCTGAAACTATCAACTTATCGACTACAGACTTTTGCTTGCATACAAACAGAATACTTTTCAATACAAACCACTACGTGAAACTGGATGGGAATAATAGCGTTTACCTTTTGGAAAAATCGAAGAATACAAAGTAATTACTCAAGAGCTTGTCTCATGGCGATCATCAGAGGATTTGCTCTGCACAAACGTGAGTATAGGCTTTCTAATCTGTCTACCTCTCATGTGGTCTACGAGTTCGCCTGCAGCTGCCCAGGAGTTTAAATCGGCAGGACGGACAAATGCCTAGCGGAACGTGCCGCAGAGCACCTTCCAAGATATGTAATCCAAATACTGTCAGATAACCCGTCGGGTCAAAGGTCTACCTGCATTCCGGCATCGTCATTAGCCAGATATCTGTTAGATACCGGCCATCGGATTTACCGATCAATCCCTTTCCAATCCTATTGTGCAATGTTAGCGATAAGTGAAGCACCGCTGTTCAAATCAAATCAGCCCAGACAATGTGTACAAATACACTTGAAGCAAGCGATTTGATTACCCTGGAAGTAATTAGGCAACTTGCAGTCCAGCGGTGTCTGTTCAGCATTATTTCAACTCTTTGTTTACACAACTTGCATGCATTATGTCCGTGATTGAAGAGAGTAAAAGAAATGCTGATATCACAGCATGTATTTTTTGTCAGGTTTGATCGGAATACAATGTAGCCATTTTGACTACTACAGAAGAACGAGTACCCGAACTGGATAACTTCTGTTGCATTCTAACAACTCGGAAATTTCCTAAAATATAACGTCCATCACAAAAGACATCGTGAACTGCGAAACTACTGAGGCAAAACTTTGTTGCAGACGCACGTTTTACGTCAGTGTTCCTCGCAGCGAAAGCAATTTAAACTGAGTTGATTAGAGCGTGATTTCATCGCATGTCTTCTGTAACAACAAAAGATTAGGGAAAGCGAAGTTCACACTCATCAAAGAATTAACTCCGTAAATAGGATTAATTGCACTGCTGTCGATGACATGTGTCAGCCGTTTATGTAGGCAGATATGCGGAGAATCAGCTGTGATGTTCAGCTGTATAAGGGTAACAGACAGCGGGAGTCCTGGGTAGCTCCGTCATTGGAGCACCGGTCCTGTAAGCGTAATATTGGCAATTCGAGTCCCTCTTTAAGCGTGTCTTTTTCTCCATTCTGGCTGTTCTTGGAGTCCTTATTTTAGGAGCTTTCAAGTCCCTTTCTACTACAATGTTTAAACTATTCTCCCACACGGCCACAGACCATATTGTCGCTGTTCGTTAACGCTAGCAATGTAACGTTCAACTCAAAACAGTAAAATCACAATTCTTACGGTTGCGGAAGCACAGCCGCTGTTTTCGCTTCTGAACCTTTTGTAATCAATGCTTCGAAACAATGGTAGCTCGGGTATGAACAGCTCAACAGCAACCTGATTTCAAAGCGGTTGTGCAGTACTTTAAAATGAAATCACATTTTAAACATCTTTACCTGACAACCGGGTAGACGTTTCCTTTCAGCATAATTCCAGAGGAAATTACTCGGTCATCTCAAATTCTGTTACTTCAGGTTTCAAGCTTATCATTGCACCAATCCAATCTTGCCACTCCACTGGGGGCTATTGTGGGTTTAAATAGCCAGACGAAAACAATGTCATTTTTTGCTGTCGTCCTATAGGCGCATTCGACCGCTTTCCGCAGAGATGGTGTCTGTGTCGATCGATTGAAGGATACTTTATTATACTCCACGGTTCGCTTTCTGGCATAACCAGCCCAAAAGGTCTTCGGTGAATTGGTCCAATGAGGTGCACGGCCAACTCATCGTAGGAGCAAACAATCCAACTTAATATTGTGGTCGATGTGCAGTTTTTATTATTGGTACGGTTATCGAGGCGAAACCTACTTGGGTATGAAACACTGAAGCTTATTTCGGTGTGACCCAATTTGTACGCCCCCTTGACTCAATTTTCGCTATCTTGGTTGGATTGTGAGTAGCACTCGACTGAAGCACGGGCGATGTTAACATCATAGTGAAACCTTCATGAAACCTTCACCTGATGTAGTCTGTTTGCCCATGTCTATGTATTACTCAAGAGTACTATAAGTTCACACTGTCGATGCCACCGCTCCGCATGCCCCATTAACACTGAGTTGCCGCCAAAACGGTCTTAGCGTGCATGGATTTCCGAGGCCATTGTTGCAACTTTGTATATCTTTAAAATTGCCTCCCATTGTGAATGACTGCCTTCTCGGTTAACAACTCAAATGAACCGCCCCTTTTTGTTTTTGATATAATTGAACTCTATTTCAGTTTGGCAAAGACCTTTGTATCTTCCGTTTTCCTTGCTACGCAAATCGTTTTTACCGCGTCAGATATACTAGTTTTGGACCGAAACTCTGGTCAGCCATAGCTTTGTTTTATTGCATTGATTTGCAACCCGGTTTCGAGCACGCGTTGGCTGTTGATCCATCTCAGCTTTGCTTGCTTTTTGGACTACCCCACCGTTTGTCGAAAGCCGTTGAGGTTTGTAATTTTGTATCCGTGTAACTACTTTTATTTTTTATAGTACAGCACATTTGTATAACCATTCGTTCGGAGTTTTGCCGGTTTGGTTCCTAACCTTGGTGCTTGTTGCTCAAGAAATCGAAGCGGTCCTTACAGCCATTTCATGCATTCGAAGGTAATTTCATAACTTTTCCTTTTTGTTCTAATGCAATTGACGGAATCCTGTATATTTGTGCCCAACCGTTTGGTTATGGTGAAAGTTCATGATAAATATACCTACTGCAACAAGTATCAGAAAAACTTGACCGCAGTTCCTCTCGGTGGGCACTGGGGGACCCTTTGTGGCCCCAGTCATCTGAGGGATCAGGGGTACTGTCTTCTGGACTTAGCAAACAACTCATAGGGTCACTGAAAACTCCGACAGATCACTACCGGTTTCGTCTTCCTTGGAGCTCATCAAATAGCTGCTGCCCTCGAGTTCCCATCAACCTCATGTTTTGCTTGGACATCGAGTTGTAAGCAGTTGGTGAAATACACTCATAAACGAGGGATTCACCAGAGTCACCCGTCAACATCCAAGTAATTAGCAAATGAGTCCATTTCGCCAATTTTGTAAGACCTGGTATTAAAGCTGAACAACTTGTTGATGGAATCTAGGAGAATACGCTTACCTGATGAGCTTCAAGAAGGGGGAAACCGGTCGTGGGCTGTCGAAGAGTTTTCAGCAAACCAACGAGTGCTGTGTTCTGTTAAGAACATGTACTTCGGTATCTCGGATATTGTACCAACTAAAACACGAAATGGTCTTTTTCAGCACATTCAGTTGAAGAATATTAAAGGCAAGTGATTCATCTGAGTCTTTCTTTAACACCTAGAGAATCACTTTGTTCGCTACCAGCCCTTACAGCAGACAAAATCGACTGACTGCTTGATAGCATGAAAATTTCAGTGCTGCCTTGCGAGTCAAACTTACCAAATGGAGGACGATTAGAATAAATGACACATCAAATGCACCATTTGGATTGATTCGCCATGTCACTGTCAGAATTCAAAGAGAGTAGTGAGCAATCTTAACTGTTAAAAAACTAGCTAGTATGGTCAGGCAGCTAGGACGCAAATTTCGCCTGTGCTGTATCTGTGTGAGATAAAATGACGATATAAGGTCTGTCCTCGGGTTCCTATGCCGCCTTCGAGAACCATAGACCCAACTGTTAGAAGATGCTGTAAAAACCGGTGCTGCTTGTTGTACCACGCCGCGTCCTTGCGCGATTGCTGAGACCGTCCTCATAGACTTGCAGCCCTGGTGGTACGGGCTTATTGGGGTGTCTGCGAACACGTGCACTGTACGTTGCACATGGTGAAACTGTCCTTATGGCACATGGTTAAGAACCGTGTGTGTGAAGTGGACCGGTGTTCCCAGGTGGGACACAATTCCATGCAAAACTAATCGGTACTTCTATCAAGACCAAATTAACAGAAAGTTTCATTCACAGTCCTCCGGTAGTTCTGGTTATTTGTTGCTAGCCCGTACTGTAGCAGTAAGGTGAAATGTCGATCACTCACGTAAATAACTTATATCTCAATGGTCAGTTGGTGCCAAACTAATTCTCAATAAATCGCACGAGAATCCAGACCGACTTAAGCAGCAAATTAAAAAACCGCCATAGTTGCACGCGCATCAACGGCGTGTCAGCATTCACCAGCTTCACCCGGACTTCTCTGGTCAAACCTCGTAAGCAGATGCCGATTGGTTGGGTCCATCGCAGGTCACCCATTGGTTGACTGTCGGCTTCGTTACGTGGGTAGATCGACAGGCAACGAAGCGTTTAGTCCTGGCAATCGGAGTGCGAGACGTACGGATGGATTATAAATATAGATTACAACTGCGGGAGAATGGAAAAGTTACTTCACTTGTGGGGATTCGGTGTCTTCCGGTGAGTCGTTCATAGTGTTAGGAAGGATATTTTGTCTGACTAATCTGGCAGTCTGATTACCGGTGAATGGTGCGATTGCTTATTCCGAATAGGTATCAGTCCTCTCTGAGGGCCTGACAATCACCAGGTCATGGACTACGAATTTAGATAATTATGCTGAAGATGTGGGTAGATTATGAAAAACGCAGCAGCATGGCGCTTTAGATGTGGATCCATCATGTTTCGTCTTTGCTTCATGGGATCAAAGCTAAACACAAATTTTCCATCGGTCGCAAGCACAATTGAATCTACTTTCAGTGTACTAACACTATATGAATGTAGATGCTGCGTATGATGTGCATGTCTTCTATCCACCACCAGTGAGCGCCTTACAAACTTGGCGGCCGAGAGTTATGATGACTGAGGCACTTCACTCGGTCAAACAGTCCTACTATTCTCTCCTCGTGGTAGTGACCTTTTCAACTAAGCCACATGAATAAGGTCAGTGACACTGACCGAATGGGTGTCGAGTACGTGGAAGGAACTGTATGAAGGACGTATAGTGATTGAAACGCCAATAAAGCCGCGAGTACCCTAACTTATGCTAAGTCCTCACATTAAAGGGAAGAAAACACGGCTACACTGCGTAGCCCACTCGATTGAGTGATAAAATTCCAACAAAGCCACTCCCATTCAGCAGCATGAGTCAGTGGTTTCAAAAATTGCCGCCAGTTGCCGCGTTGTTCTATATGCATTATATGAACAACTTTACGGTATTATGTCCTTCCTAAGAAAGATACCCACCAAAGGAGACCACTTTTCAGAAAAAGCTTTTTCCCTGTGGTGCTTTTATCTTGGTTCAGGCGCTCATGCTACGGATGAATTTCGTAGGTCAATTCTAAGATAACATTCTGAGGTCCCCAAGGTCTGAGACAAGTAGTATGTTTCAGCATTCAGAACGACAAGTACTGATCTCAATGAGGACTTTTCCGCACGCCAAGTTGTTGGAAATTATGCTTCATCTTTCCCAAAATTCACTATGGTGTTCAAGTATTTTATTATATGTTCAAAAGTCTTTCTACGATATTTTGAACATCTGTGTTAACCAACTTTCATCTTATTGTCATTTTCGGTTATAATGTTTTAAATGCACCCAAAATTAGTCAGAAAATCTGACAGTACAATAACAATGGAATGTTCTGATCAACAACTGCCGTAAGTGAGTAAGCGTGGATAAAATATACAGAACAACATTGATTATGCGCTGCACGCGCTAGAACGCTTACTGTTAGATCGGAATACTTTTTATGACAACATGGGGCCCGTAGCAATACGCGGGCCATACGTGGACCATCCAAGTTTGGTAACACAGACGAATCACGAATCACAGGTTAATTGCAGTAAACGCATCCAAGTATTAACAGTGTCTTGCACAACAGAGGAGTAACGGTTTTTTGGACAGCATTCGCGCATTTTTCAGAACGAAACAACCGTGTCAGTTGACAAACACGTAAGATGATGAAAACATTTGTATCGACTTTTGGCGCGCTCCATCCTTGTCCAACTTTGATCCGTCGCATCCTGCGGCCACCCACTGCATACTCGGGGAATGCTGTCACAAACAAAGTCCTGGTAAAGAAATATGGGGGTGTTTGTTTTCTTTTTTTTTCATATCAGGCATACAACTCTCGGGCATGGTTTTGAACAGGTAGTTAAGTTACTACCATCCATGCAATTGGTCAGTCCGACCTGAAGCTATCACCTTTACGTGGTGGCCGGGCTTGAGAGCTTCAATGATCCCATGGGCTGCAACGGCTAGAACTTCTTTCAACAAGGTGCAACCGTCTCATGAAAGTCAAACGAGAGGAGTCAAACCAATGGCAGCGATACCCCGTACTACCAGTAATCGTATTACATGGCCTGCGAATGAAGTCTTGCTGTCCTCTCCGATGGGAGTGCGAAGGCAGTAAGGTGTTTCCATCAAGTGCCCAGCATGTCCATTCTCATAGAAGCAGCGATGCTGTCTTTCTCCCAGGTAGGATGGGTTAGAAAAGGTCGGCTCTACAAACCGCACATTCCGATCACCAAACGGTTGACCCTGGTCTCAGGCGAGTCATCCAATATGGTGGAAAAACGAATAAATCTTGCAGTGAGCTCGATACGACTCCTAACGAATCGACTGTGCGTGGCAGCCTCAGGAGTGCGACATCTATGCGTTTTTACCTGCGCCTTTGGACTAGACCAGCCTCCTGCAGCCGAACAGATCAAGCTGTTGAGTCATCAGCTCCGGGACAGGCCTCCCAAGAAAATCCTACTGCTGGCTGCTTTGCAGGTTAGACTTTTAAGTCGAAGGCTCTAGGTGGGCTACCTCGACTTGGACAACCAGGGAGAATCATTTGCCACAAAGTCCTTTGTCTGCTAATCCGTATCCCCAATCCTTTACTTCCCCACAAACAAACATCGCTGGATCATTTGATTGTCAGTTATCTGACCGAAGGGACTTATGCGCCCCGCTGCCTGTTAACAATAAAATAAGAAAGCTTTGCCAAATCCACGAGATCCTTCTTACATAGGAGCTCTATTTCAAATTGACAAACAGGCAGTACTCACCCAGATCCTATACTCTCTCAGGTTCCATGTATGTTGTGAATCTGAAGTACGCATACAAGACTCAAATGCGACCAGGCAAATTGAGGCATCCAGGACGAACTCAGCTTTTCACATTCAACCCTTCATGTGTCATGTGATCCAGAATATCCGTGGAGTATATGGCGTGGGATTCGCACTCAGTCCCTGGGTTGAAAGCGTTTTGCTGGAATCGATTCCAGTGAACAGTAGTTTTTGCGCCGTTCATTTATCCAGCCCAATCAAGCTCAGTGCCACGCGACATCAGAACTGCACCTGTTTGTAATGCTGACGTACGCCCCAAAGGACTGCAGTTCTGACGCTGAGAACTATCCAAGCGATTAAGAGGCACTGACGCTGTCAACCATGTGGGTGATAGGAATGTCCAAGTTAGTCGTCTAAGCTCCTTGGAATCACATCTGGACGGGTGATTCCGCGTCGATGCTCGCCGCAAAGACAACGAACAGCCATTGCTCCAGTTTTGCAATGACCATCAACTATTTCCAGTCAGCACGGAGTTTCAACACAAACGCTTGCACCGTGTAACATGGCGTCCACCAATGCAAATCAAATATGGACCTAGTTGGATGACGTGGCTAGCAGCCACCGATGCAGAGCCAAAATTCAAGGCTGCCGCTCCTTCTAAAACGCAAAAGTTGATTCCAATCACGCCATGGTGCGAGCAGGCCTGACAGTTCGCTTTCCTTCAGGCCCACGCAGGGTAGCGACAAGCCTGTCAATCCATCATCTTCGGAGAACTACCATATCACAGCAATATCGACCTGAGCTAGCTCAGCTACTCTCTACAGTAAGTCAACACTGTACTGGTAGTGAGCACGTGGATGAAGCGTGGAAAAAGGTGAAAAGAGCTATGCTAGCGGCGTTCAGTGCTGTCCGTCTGACTTCTCCGATATGATCAACTGACCACTGGATATCGCCGAGATCGCTAGCACTGTGTGATGGTAGAAAATCCATACTAACAGTCAACGGGCGCTACGGCACACTCGATCGTCGAGTACTGAAAAGTCTGAGGAAAGACCGAGAGCTTGGGTGGACAATGAAAGCTCATCAGATGGAGAGGGTTTTTGTTACCGGATGTAGCCTTGTCCTACATAACCTAATTCGACGGACTGATTATAGGAAACGATTAGTGAAAATGACGGCTCAGTAATTCATCCGCAAAACTGCCGCTTGGAGTGATGGATTCAGTACTTCGAAAGACAGTTTTGTTGGCCTCCTGCAACACACAGCCCCGAGACATTGCATGTGGTCTACGGTAGTCTCTCTCCTGAGTTCACCGCATCAAATTTTTCCAAGTAAGTTTATCTCCTTTTATCTTTTCATTTAAGCTTCGTTATCGAACCATAACCTCGTGCTTGCGGATGAGCCGATTGAGGTAGTAGACAAGTTTATCTACCTGGGTAGCTGTATCAATTCCGGTGGTCTCGCAAAAGATGGTATTTACATCTGGATTGGGAAGGCCAGAGCAGCGTTTTTGAACCTACATCACTTGTGGTGCAGGGGTGCTATAAGCTAAACTGCCCGTGATCGGGTTTATAATGTTGCGTTGCGCTCCATATTCTTATGTGATTCAGAAACCTGGCCACTGTACGCTGAGGACGTTAGAGCCACTATCAGTGTTTGACCATCGGTATCTTTGCAGCATTGTCCGAGTCTGGTGGGAACATCGGATCAGTAATGCTGAATTACGTCGAATGGTTTTCGGATGAAATAACTTGTCCACGATAGCTAGGGTGATCACACTCCACAGGTTGCACTGGGTTGTTCACGTGCTCCATATGCCAGTCCACCGACTTCCTCAGATAGTTCTTTTCCCACAACCACGCTCAGAGTGGAAACGGGCAGGGAGAGGTCAAGCAATGATTTGGCAGATTTGGCGGCAAACTCAGCTGCACTGTTAATTACCATTTCCCTGGGCGGGGATCGCGAGACTGAACACATCAATGGTTACAGGCATTTACAGACATGGCCTAGTCGCGCCCTCAATAGCACACCCGAGCTTTTGCCTTCAATGCGTAGCTTCCCCTCCCGATATCCTCAATGGAAACTCCACTGACACCCCTGTATTGGCGATTATATCAGCTACTGCCTCAAATGAGTAGCTCTTCAGAATATCGGCGAACGAAAGTGTGACGGCTATGATCACTGTAGGGCAAGTACGCGGCTGATGTGTAGGAGATGATCAACCGTGTGGAGCAAGAAGTCTGCAAAAACGACTCCCGTGCACAGCTCAAAATTCCCAGTGGTTTTAGACTTCCAGCGGTGTGCTCGCAAATTCATTGTTCAGAGATTCCAGAGCCACGGCCAAGATTGCGTATGGAGGACTGAATTTAACGAGACGTTCTTTTGTTGGAATAATATATCCCATTATCTCCCTCACCAGGTATATATTTATGCATCCATGTGGCGTACCGAAGCATTGCGCAGCCCGTTTGTTAGCCATTCCCCATCTGTATCTGTTGTTCCCAGCATAAGAAATCCCCCCAAACCAAAGTAGCACCCATCTGTAAAACTGAGCCTGTTGAAAGCTCGTTGTGGACTTTGTCCTTTCGTCCGGTAGTAAAAGAGTGTAATAGGGGATGATATCCAATTGAAATCTGGACCAACCGGACTGAAGTTCTCATCCCTGATTATCGCGTTCTCTCATTCACTATACATAGGAGTATGCTGTTCTGTTCGTTTCATTCTGAAGTAAATGGGACTGACCCCACTCTAGGATAATTTTTTGCCCGTCATCTCGAGCGTTGGAAAGGCTGTGGAACCCGATGCAAGTGCCGTTTGAATGAAGGTTCCAAACCACACTTTCGGCCTCACTCATGCATCTTCCCTCTCCAACACATCTGAATGAATCTTCCAAAAAATTGAATTGCCAGTTCTTGAGGATATTCTGGGATCTTCTTTACGGCCCCTTTCCATCTATCTGTAAGTCAGTATTGGTTTATGTTTGAAATTTGGTCTTGATAAGCATGTGGCATTCTTTAGCTGAATCAACGGATTCCTCAACATGAGTGTTTCAGGACTTGCCGGTGTGACGAAAATTGCTCACATTGTTCACATTCTTGTTCAAAATGTTGTTCACATTCTTGACTTCAATGTCACATGCTATCGGCTCACTTAGCATTCGTAATGGCGTGGCTTGCACTTCTGGATTTTTGCGTTCAGTGCACTGTTGGATTTATCAGTTAAGTGACCATTCGGTCAAGGTGACTTTATTAGCTCTTCGCAACCACAAGGTATTTTAGGCAGTGTGGCTTTTGCTTTTACTCGAATAACCTCGTGAGGAATTAGGTATATCAGCGAGTGAGTAGGTGCATTTCCAAACTTGAGAACCCTTTCATATATGAAGCTTGGTTTTAATTCACTTATAATCATTCATCTCACTGCTGGTGAGTGAATGGAATATTTTGTAAGAATGGCCATCGTTCTCCATGAAACGCCTGATAAGTCACGAGCCATTTAGTCGAATTCGACTGGAGGTTTGAGTAAATATACAGTTGGATCCCGAAAAGCTCAGACTTAGGAGTGATTTCGTCCTCATGGGAGTGAAGTGGGTTGGTGTAGAGAGTTCACAACATGTGTTAAAGGAAGTTGGGATAATCAGGAAAAGCGAACTGGGTTCATTAGCACCCCTCTTAGTAATGCAAAGGGCAGCATCCCGGTTGAGCCATTTTAACCTCTCCACAACGGCAGTCTCTCCCCTTGAAAAAGTGTTCACACAGAAATCACTCGATTTCCATGTCTCGCCTCCAACCAGTCAACAACGGAGGAATCTCTCACTGTGAAACGGATAATCAGGGAGCCAAAAGAAATAAAAATTTTACACAACGCGGCCTGCTAATTTCTATACTTTGCATATTTCACCCATTTGCCAACCTCTTACCCAACCAACAAAATCTGTAATTCTGCGGTTAAATGCATTCCACGGAAAACAAGATAGTGTGAAACGGAAATTTCTACCATATGCTACGACTGAGTGCAACAATGTACCAAAGTAAATGGCAAGTTTCACCAGTATGGTAATAAGAAAATAATGTGAAAAAAAACAGAAATAAAATCAACTTGAATCTTTCAGAGAGGTTTGGTAAACAATTTGAATCTTCTTCTGTTCCATTTTCCACCAGTTATGTAAACCGGTATTAGTCAAAAATAATAATGTACTAAATAATAATTTCCTTAACCACTTTCAGTCTTTTGCCAAAACTGGACACCGGCGAAAGTGACAGTGTGTGACCAAAACCGAACCCAGTTCAAGGGGTGCCGTTCCAGCACAGTTCCGCCACTTGATGTGAGATAGAAGACGGCTGACTTTGCGTTTTCGCATGCACGCACACACACACACACACACACACACACACACGTACGTGCATGAACACGTGCAGGCTGACGCCAGATAAGTGACGTAGGAAGCTAGCCAATCACGTGTGCATTGGTCACCGATTCGTCAGTTGATTATCGATCACTTCGCATTTCATTAATCATTTCCCATAAATTTGAACCACTCAAATAGTGATCACACTGTAACATTTGGGCCTATCGACTTGCTATTCTGAAAGGTGAGTCAACTTGCCAGTTGGCCACGGGGATGGCTGAGACGGTATTACTGGGGTGCCAACAACGGGGATAGTTGCAGCGGCCACATGTTAACTGCGAGCAGCAACAGAAAATGATGCAGCACCTTCAGCAAGCATTTCCGGAGCACCAACAAACGGATGCTAAATTACTGCAGTCACTCACAGCACAACTCACGGTCCTAGCTACCTTACGTACAGCGGCCGTTTAGGGACTAAAGCTGAAGGAGGTCTCGGCAACCATCATTAATGAGTTCATTTTAACCCGGATAACAATGCGGCATTTTCGTTCTGGTATCAGCAATACGAAGACATTTTCGCGCTGGAAGAACCCGCCAAATTGTACCTCCTGATGCAGAAGCTGTGTGCCGGGTAGCGTGCGCGGTATTATGACTATATTACCCCGCAAAAGTCTTTTGACTTCACTTTAAGAGGCTGCGCTTCGAAACTTCAGTTTCTAATGAAGTAACATTGACGTTTGACTTTCCGGGCAACTGCTTAAAATTTCTTGATAATATACAGAAGTATCTTAACTTTTTCCAGTCGACTATACCAAGAGCGCGAACGCTTCCAATTAAAACTGGTCCCTGAGTCACAGTTCAAAACTCTACTGTTCGTTACTGGGTTGGTAATCTCCAGAGGACGCTGATGTATGAACATGTCTTTTAACAAAACTGGATTCCTCCACAGAATTCTCAGGACCCTAACTTCGTCAGTTCAACATGGTAATTACTACGGACTGTGATATGGTTCATTGACGGAAACGCATGACTTCAAATCACAAATCATGTAGCTGCTGCGTCGAATGTAACAATCAGTTCTCGACTAACATGGATCAGCCTTGAGAGATCAGTGTGCAAGGCAACATCTATAACAGCCAGAAACGATCGTGGACACCATATCGCCTTCCTTGGTGAGTGAATCTATACTTTCTAGTTAAGGGATAAGCTTGACATAATTCCCAGTAATCATCATATCAGAAAAGATTGGTTTGTTTCGTATACCGTTTAGCTCTACTTGTGACGCATAGCACAAGTGCCGACGTTTTGAGACGAGGCAGCAAACTGTACATTGATTCTGTGTAACGGCCACCAGACAGGTTTTCCAACGTCTTTATGATCAATTTGGTCAAGCGCACAAAGGTCAAAGACCAGTTCTTCATAGAACCAGGATGTAAGCCAGTATTTTGTCCCAAGTGTCATACACGAGGTTGAATTTAGCAGCGTAGAAACTACAAAGGCCTTGACAAATTTGAAACCTTGTCAGATAAATAACACTGTAGTGGTCACTCACTAGATCACGCGTCTCAAACACTCAAATCACGTAACATTTCCTGTCCTACTTGCAACCTTACCCGACAACATGTACACTGCATTTCCCATCCATTTTTGTTTACGCGGCTACCACCTGCGTCACGCGCCAAGCTTACGAACTTCAATCAGATCAGGTCAAGTTGTATTCAGGTTCGTGCAAGTATCAAACACGAATGGACATCCCTATCTTCACACTGCACTATATGGATAGGCATGCAACTCGGCCCAAAGGCACACTCGCGCACACAGGAGAGGAAGTCAACCGTGCTCCACAAGACTCCACGGATAATTACGGAACATGTGTAGCAGCTATACTGCAGAGAAGATACGTCCCGCGTCCGGAACTTCACTCAGGAACTCTCAACAGTTGTGCTCAAACGATAAGTCACTTTTTGACTTATTTCCTTCTTGCACTGTATTTACTTTTATCAAGTGCACATAACTTTTGTAATCATCATCATTCTGGTAGAACAGACATTTGCTAGTGCTTGTCACCTTCTGATAATCAACCTAATTACGTTACAACCAGATCACTAACAACGCCATTTACTGGTTCGCCGGTTCGCCAGTTTGTTATTGATCCTTCCGCATTTCGCTTGGTTGTCTGTTATCATCCATTTAACAGCCTTCAAACCCAGTACGTCTTGCTACATTTCAGTCACCTCGTGGATTATTATTATTATTAACATTACTATTATTCCAACCGTGACGCCAGGCAGAGAAGAAGAAGCGCGTTGTGTTCATCTGCAGGAAGTAGTTCAGCATATCTGCAGCAGCAAAACAATCCGGACATAGAAATGTTTGATGCCAACCGTTGCCACTTGGTTGGGTTGATACGGCTCCTTGCAGTTTCAGGGATTTTCACTGTCATGTTTTTGCAGAGTTATGCTAATAGACTATATAGTTCTCTGGTGATTTTCGAAGGAACTGATCGAGCCATCACCATCTGGTTCAAGCACCCTTTAATCAGGAGTGAAAGTAGGAGACAGTTCGCCCTTTGTCATTTGTTCATATTCACCGATGGACAGCACCGGTGAAGCAGCTGCGTTATCCAGCGAAATATGCATATAGGCAGTCCAGGTTAATGTCAGTTGAACGTCTCTGCAGTGATCTAGACATGCACACGGACCAACCCCTTGAAGGCTTTCCGCGACCCGGCTTAATGCGCACTCTGTCGTCCTGCCACCTGAGCGCACTTTTTCATATGAAGTCACTATGTAGCTATATGCCAAACAGACAGTATCCGAAGCAAAGATTTTCTGATCTGCTTTACCGGTTCGAAAACTTTTCATTGCCACTGTACAACTTGAGTCCAAATGTTCGGCATTTGCCTCGTGAGGTCTGTCCATTTCATGAAAGAGCAACCAGCGCATGAGCGCTAAACGCCGCACTATGCGCGTCCTTGTATAGTCCGCATACCAAGAGTATCCGACACTAAGCGCCTTAGTTAAGTGCGTTGAGACGCTGCCTTGCGCGCACAGTCTCACGAGTCCAGAAGGGCAATCGACTGCAACAAGCCCATTGCAACAAGGTGGGCTGGAAATCGGTCGAGTGAAAGCGAGAGTTAGCCGGATGACCTGGCTGCTGTATGCAGGCTTGGAGAGCTTGGGGAAGGCCCCCTTACATCGCCCGCTTTGTGTTGGTTAGGCAGCCGGAGTGGTAATTTTAGCGCCACCGGTGTCTTGGTGATTACCGCAAAACAAGGCTGATACGGTCTCAGTCGTGGATGGAACTGGTCACATTGAGAACGGAAGCTCCCGAGACACGGTCAAGAGCCCAGTGTGGGCCTGTTTTTCTATCTGACATTAGGCGGCTTTGTTGGAACGCAGTTGCAGCGGCAATGAGGCTGCGCATTGGTTCAATGTAGTGGTCAAATGAGTGGGGCCGTTAACGGGAAGGCACATTCAGGAAATCAGGGCGAAATATCAATGTACTGAAAGTGCAGACATCCTACGGACGAATGTTCTGCTTGTGATATTCTGCTCAAAGTGCATTCAAAATTCGGAGAAAGCACACGGAGATTACCAATCAGTGCCATATTCACTACAAGGTCGTGTAGAAAAGTCGCATTTGAAGGTCCGCTGATGTCCATCAGCTGCAACTTGCAGTTGGACAACTTGGAAATCTGAGATATTAACTGCGCTGATTTTGCAAACAACGGAATGTCTTTTCAACTCCCTTAGCCGACGAGACTATTTTACATGAACACAAACACGTGAAAAATACGCTATCGGTTTTCACTCGTGTCCGCGCGTGAATACCAGGAAGGACAAATTTCCATTAAAATCACGTTGACACACCAGCGCAAGCAAGAATAAAGAAGAAACGTGAGCTTATAGAAGCGTAGTATTCCACCACCGGTGGAACTGACCCAAATACTAAGGACAAGTGAACTCCAAAAGCCCAAAACTGCGCAACAAACTGCGGGATAAATTTAGGGAAGAAGCGGGGAACCCGAATCTAACAAAAAAACATTTTAACTACAGTTTACAGCCAATCAGTAAATTGAGATATCAAACTGAAGAAAGGATAGCATCTTATTAACAGGTCAAACGCAAAGAAGTCAACCATTATAAACATTTCAACCAGTCAAGTAATCTAGCGAGGATCGGACCGCAAACCTATACCAGTTTGGAACGCAGGAAGCAAAATACAAAGAACGCCAATAAAAAGGCACCGGAATAACCAAACACAATGGGGAAAGACAGAACACAATGCAACACAAAGCGCAAACAGACCAGCGAACCAGTTGAATGCAGAGAATACGAACCATGCACAACAAATCGCTCATGACCAATGAAATCACGACGAGGCTGCCTGTGGACTAGCCAATCACGTAGAAGATATCAGATACTCCACAAATACTGTATAAGCGTCAGCCGGCAAAGAGAAAGTGCCTACCCAACCGTGCACTCGGTTGGTGACGAAATACTTGCAAACTCATTGCCAAGTTCGACGGACGGATCAACAGCCAGCTGGTCAACCGCCAATGGACACCGGTTGTGAACACCCGGCCGGTGTCGGTTCAGGTACCGGATGCCGGATAGCGGGATTATGTGGTGCCACTGGAGTAGTGGAATATTTTCGCCGGACCCATGAATGCCAGGAGGTGGCAGTGTGCAACACCGAATGTCGGTATAACAGGAGCACACTATTAACACCCACCTGGCCAGCTGGCATCCTCAAAGGTAAACGAGTCGAGAACAAACCCCGCATATGCACCGAGCGAACATGAATTCTAATTACTCTCCAAACTATGTTATGTTACTTACTTTAGTTTCGGCTTCTCAGCAGAGTACCGATGGTGGTGTTGTAATGAATTACACCACTCGCTCATTCGGATCTTGGGGCTGCAACAGGAAACCGGACCAAACAATGGCCAACTGTAAACCATGTCGTGGTCATATGTTGGGGACGTAACATACCTTATCACTCTCTGTTCCATCATAAGTGTTTCTAACAGAATCAGGAAAGTAGGACATCTGAAAAGTGGCTAGCTGGAGTCGTGTGAGTGATTCAAACACCTCAAGAAAGTGAACCAACAGATCTGAAAAGGGTGGCTGCGTAGCCCAAGAAAGACCACATGGAAACAATCAAACACTCTGATGCTGCCTTGAAGAAACTAACACCCTGATTTCCCAGCAAGCCACACTCCAGTACGCTGCCAAACGGTACATGTACGTATACAGGACAAACACCAGCTGGAAAACAGGTCACGCGCTCAATAGGTGGCCACCTCGCTGCAGTGTAAAAATTGGGGAGAGTTTTTCATCATATTGCCTCTGTTATTCTTTTTTCTGTTTCAGCTTTCCAGTGTCAACTCGGTTGTCAAACATCTGTGATGCCGGACCAGGAGGGTGAGTAAAAATCTGCTCTTTCCATATTCTTACGGTGACTGGATATGGCATTTTATGTAATACTAGAACGTCGTAGATGACGAGTTACCGATGAATGTTCGTTCGGGCATAGTTATGGTGGACTTTATTGTCACGTATCTCAAAATTTGTCACTCCTCTCAAAATTACATTAAGCCGCCAAAGGTTTAGTTTAGAGACGTCTCAAGATTGATTTCCAAACGAATACACGGCAGGTACCAAGTGTCCCGATAGCAATTTTGTCGTCTCTCGAGATGCATTTAAGGGACCCCAAAGGTCTCAAAATTCTCCCAAACATGGAACTCTGCAGGTCTTTTTGCAGAGTGCAAGACAATCGACGCATTGAATCAGCAGACACGTTTGTTTCGTTTACGGTTCAATGCATGACGGGATCTACTTGTCACTTTCAGGTTGTCTAATTGTCTGGAAAACTTCCACAGCCTCATCAAAAACAACACGGCACGAGCGAAGCTAGCCTTTCCAATATCTTCCCTTTTGGCTCAGACATATATTCATATACTTCTGGTCAAATCTATCGAAATAATTGACCGGGATCACCAAGCTAAGAAGAAAGGTCAACGTTCAAAGTGTTCGTCATAACTGACACGCTGTTTGAGAGTTGCGCGGGTATATGATGAGTGCCAGCCTCTTTATAGAGCATTTCTGAAAACAAAGTTGAGGTTCATACATCCGTACATTAACGGCTTCAGCAGTGGCCTGACGGAGCCTTCTGAATGGGTTTAAAAACAGGTGCAACGATGCCTTGTGTCGGGCATATGGGCTAATTTTGTACTTGAAATATGTCCAGTCATCCGTTGGGGTGAATTATTGTTTGACCGGTCTACACAGGACGTGATAAACTATTAAGGGACGCATATGGGTGGTCTGGTTGGGGTCATTGTCCCTCAGGTTTTGTCTGATTAAAGGGCAATTGATGAAGAAGACTTAACTTGGCCGCCTTTTAGATTCTTATAGGGTTTTATTAAGCCTTCTAACCATAATTTCACTGACTGGGTCACCTTTGAATGCCAAGCATAGGTATAAAGGTTTTTGAGACAGGTGGTTCTCGAGAAATCCATCTGAGTAACCAGCCTCTCCAAATTTTTCCATTAGGAACTCTGTCTGCGTCGCCAGGTCATCTGAACAGATCTTTCTGGCTATACCGTAGAGAGGACGTACCAAGTTTCGCTCGATTCTCAGTGATGCGAAGCTTCTAAAGTGTGCATATTGCCCATTCCGTGTGGCCCCAGGGCACACGCATTGTCGAATATGGCTAGTCAGTAATTCGTTCAGGAAGGACACTTGGTTTTCCGACTCGGGCCCACAATTGAATAGAATTTTCCGACGTGTCTTGCTTAAAGCAGTCTAAATGGACGATGGGTCAAAGGTGGTAATAAATGTCAGGAAAGTCCCACTGAATTATCTACCGAAAAAGTTATTTTTTGCTACCAAATTTGCCAGTGTAGTGTTTTCAAGTTTGAACATAAATATGCCTGCAAGTAACGGACCAAGTGGGGAGCTCATGGCTATTCCCCCATTTCTCTTAACAATGCTCCGCTTAAGACTAATTCAACTTGTCAGAAGATAAGCTGATGGTGATTTGTTAACTCTGAATAATGTTACGTACATAGAGCACATATTTACAGTCTAATTCTTGGATGACTCCACCGGTCACTTTCTAGTTGGCTGGTGCACACGTGCTTTTGAGTTTGTGCCAAGTTGGCCGAATGCAAAACCTAACTCTCCCATCACTTGAATTTGATCAGAGCTCTGGTGCAAAAGGGGTGGATGATTGAGAAACGTGTGTGCAACTTGTAAGTAACCAGTGGAGTCATCCAGTCCTCGAGTTGTCGATAAAACATGCGTGCATAGTGTTTAGGTATAAACATTCAGCAGCCTTGGTTGGCTCCGCTTGCTTCATCCGCGTGTTCCGACCGATGGTTAGGTGACACATCAAATAGGGCAAAATAAGTGATTCGCTGAAGATGCTTCTGCCGGGCGACTTTCAAGTTTCCTATCTATGAAGCAAATTCTCATCCTACGGTATTCCTCCAGTTCCTTCTAGAAACGAGTATATTATAGCTATAGTTTGACGGGTCACGTAATCTGAATTCTAACCCTGCAATTCTAAACACCACTAACTTCATGTTTTAATGCTCGAATGCGCTGTTCTTTTCCCTACTGATATGCGTCTTTTTATTTTTGCTTGAAAAACCGTTTGGACGCACTCCACACTTAAAATGACCATTGATAACATTGTTATCAGGACTGCCGCTCTGTCATGACGATGAAGTTTGAGTGGTTTGTGATACACTCGCTGGAACTCCGTTCGTCTAAGTTCAGCCATACTAAGAAAGCCACAGGAAAGAGTGAATCCCAGCATGGAGAGTACTTCTGTTGCGCGGAGGGCTCCAAGGCATATTGTTCGCTGTGGTCGGAATGTTCAGGCACTAAAGTTGCTCATTCCAAAGACCAGTATGTCCATGTTCATGTCCATTTTCATTAGTCTGAAGAATGATGGATTGGAAACGATCGAGCCTAAACTCGCACATCGGTTGGTCGCGATCTTCTGCAACTTACACAGTAGGCTTGAAAACCCTAATCTTCTTAGAGGTTAGGTGTAGGCGTATCCGAATCTTTTGTACACAGTACCCCTACCTTGCTCCCCGCATCTTCAGGATAAGCCAGTCGTTGCATCTAACCCTTTCAAAGTACTGGAATATTGGTGTCGGACGGTGTCCCCAATGTAAAGCTACCATCCATTGCTTTATGAGCCAGACGGTTGAGTCAAATTGTATTGTGTCTCCAAAAAAGGCACACAAGGCCCCAAGCTAACCACTTTCCTCAAACCACTTAAAAAGGGCCCATCTATTTCATATTTCACTATTCATGTATGGTGGCCCCGTGGGTGCTGCTGCGTGGGACTTGCATTCAACTGTGGGGCTGAAATCGGTCGATTGAACTGTGTTGCATGAAACAATAATATTTGTGCTCAATTAGGTTAAGGGCAACTCGACGTGGTAGACTGTGGTACTTTGTGGTGTCTGCATATAACCCGGAAGACTGCGGCTAGGTAACGGAGAAAGGTGGTTCCTACCCAACCCTCTTACGATTGTCTTCACAAGCAAAATGCCCAGATATTGTTAATATAGCGGGTGATACGGATGGGAAGGCCGACTTATCTCAGAAAAAACAGTTTCATAGAAGAGTTGGAGTTGATTTCTACCGTACGAACAATGGAGAGCAACTGCTCCAGTTATCTGCTGGAATTAACCCGAACTTTCGGCACATGTGCTCACAGCATATCACGTGGCGACCAACAACAGCGAACCACACAGATTCAGTTGCATCATCCGGCGGTCACTTACGACCTTAAGTGAAAAAATACTGTTGTTGGTTTCGGAATACTCAACTTGATTCTGATCACGCGGGTTTAGCAGTGCGTTCGATTAAGTTCAGGACCACACAGACAAAATAAAGACATTCAGTCTACCACCTACAAAATGTCTCTGTCATTCGACAATATCGATCTGAACTTGCTGGAAGGCCATTAGAAATTCGGAAAACAGTGATACTGAGGGTCCTTCAAGGGAGTCTTCCGAGCGAACGCTGGATACCAGAAAGATCAGCATCTCTTATTGATGCTGGAAAAAGCATACCAGCAACTAACGGCTATGGTAGCCTACACAGATCAGTTAAGGACCGAATATTCAGGAGCCCAAGGAATGGCAAGAAGCACTGGCGAACATCAAAAGCCCAAGGAATGGAGAGTGCTTTGGCGACTGGAAATAAATTTGCCCGGTGTCCTTGATAAGATTGACTGGCCAGGAGAAGATGGGTGTCGGCGAAATAGTCTACAAAACAGGATGGGTCAGCAATCCGTTCACGAAGTTGTCATGGGCTCAATGAACACTTCGAAAGACATTTCGTCGGTTTCACCTGAATGCAAGTTGCAGAAGAACCCTATGAATCTGAGTCGGACGTCGACACAAGGCCATTATCAAGAACGGAAATCCAACGAGAGATCTCTTCCACTCAATGCGACAAGGCGCCATGATCGGACCGTTTGCACCCCACTCTCTTCAAGGATTGGGGTGAAGCTGAGATAGTAAATCTGACAATCTTGCCACAACTTTTTGGAATGAGCACAGAATATCAGCAGAATGGGGAGCAAGATCGCTGTACGACAACCACCTAGGCGTATGCCTGGCAACCGTGGGTGTAGTGCATTAGTTGATCGATTAGCCGGAAAGACAAATCATTAAAGCAAAGCTGAGTGGCGCCTTAGTCGAAGATGCCCTGATCGTATCTGGACCTTAAGACGGATGCTGGAGCAGCGCAGCTCCTTCCAGTGGCCCGCAGTGGTCCTTTCTCTCAACCGGATAGCTGTTTTTGTCTTTCTCGATGGCTAGGCACTGTCAGTGTGGAGATGTCGTAGCTAAACTCTTGTCTGTTTTAAGGGCACTACGCAAACTTTCGCGGTCGCTTACGGTTAGCTTTCGCTTGAATTCGTCGTGCACACTGGGGCCAGACAAGGCTGTCATCTCTCATTATTTCCCTTCGATTTTTTTTCCGATTTACTGCTTGGAAATTATGTTTCTTCTGTTATCGGGGCGTTTGCTCATAAATGTTCAGTACGCAGGAAATTGTGCTGTATTTGGATCGGCTGCTTCAGGAATTCAGACAGTTTTAGACAACTTCAGTACTACACCCACTCGGCTTGAAAATAACTTCACACCCGTTGTTGGATCATATCCAAGATTTATGGTTGCGAAAGATCAGTCGATGTAGTAGTTAAATTCATTTATTTGGACAGTTTTCCAGATTCTGGTAGACTTGTATGAAATAAAATCGCTAGTCCAGTTGGGAAGGACAGGGTGAACTGTCGACAATGAGGGTACTGTCGTCAATTTGTCTGTTGAGAGCAGAACGTTCGCTGCTTTTTGGATCACGAAGGAAGTGCACGGAAGCTTTTCGTCCATAACTCTTGATGTCTTCGTAGCATTATCTAAGTCTGGTAGGAACATCGGATCGGTAATTCGGGGGTGAATAAGATGGTATAAAAAAAGAAAAGCTCTCCTGTAATAGATGAGCTACTCACATTCAACGGGCTACTCCGGTCAGGTGGAGTACTTTTCAGAAAACAGCCCGCCTTGTAAAGTTCTTTTTGCTCAGCCCTGTGCTGAATGGAGTCGACCAAAAGGTCAACAAGCTATGATTTAGCAACGATATATGAAAGCTCTGACCAGTAAACCCGGCCTAGTTGACTATTGGCACCCCCTGGATGCAAACCATGAGATGCGACACATCAACGGTTAACTATGCTAACAGACGTGGACTAGTCTCGTAGTTGAGGGCGCTTTTTCATCAAAACCATGGCCTCCAATGCGTGACAGTCTCTCACCTTATCAGAACATGATCAATGAACTGGTTATGTCGTCGCCTCCATTGAATGTCAGTTCCGTCCTTATGGGAACGTTGAACACCTGGAACCAATCTGCCTCCAGTACACAGTTACTACTATAAACTCGTAATACAACTGACTGCGGCAAATTCTGACCGTGACAATTTTATTCGCTTAATTGGAGGTATCGCACGGAGATATCAATGCCATACATCGTGTAATAGCAGATTTTGTACTTTTGAAGGGTACGTCAACTATTCATGGCGGTTCCTGATGTCAACAAACCACACCCAAACTTGTACCGGTTCGTTCGTTCGTTCTTACGAAGTTGTCAAAAAGATGCTGAATTCAGACTTAAGTGATGAAGGGAAATGAGGGGATCTGACAACTCTAAGTTTGTTACCAAAACTCCGTGAATTCGGTCGCTGGCGATCCACGCTTTAACTTCAGGCCACTATTCGACATGGAGAAGACATCAAGCTCACACCCGGGACTGCACGCCACATCCAGCGACACATCATCATCGACAACATAACATCAGAGTTCAACAGTGATGCTTCGCTGCCATAACCAGCGACACTATCCTCAATCGAGTCACCTTTGGACTTGTGTCGTAACAATCTGAGGTCTCTGATGGTCAATCTTATGAAAGGTGGGGACGTCGTGACCTGAAGAATTTATGGACGTGTAGGTTTACAGCATTAGTTATATGAATACAGGGAGTGATTTATTTTGAAGCGATTATTCGACATTTATCCGGCCGTGTTCTCATTACTACAGCAGGCAGCGTGCTAATCTGTGCATATTCATATGCCAAATCGTCTCGCCATTTGGCCACTCAAGGCTTCACTTCACTATTCTGTCAGTGTTATGTATCTGTACGGGTACGATCAATGACTATACGCGACTTGAGAACGAGCGCACAAATCCCCAGCAATGACGCGAACCCAACCACTCCAAGCGCAGAGAGAGAAGAAGACCGGACCTTCAGAGGAGGGCTTTTACTGCCTCAACCAAAGGCGTAGTACAGCGGGAGTACCATCGAATATATATATTCTGAGCGACCTTGAGGAACAATAAATTCGTTAGCGCACACAAAGTCCAACTGGCCAATAGGAAAGAAGCGCGGTTTTTAGGATTGAGGTGCGATATGGCGGAAAAGGCGCGAAATTTAAAAGTTCAAATTTTTAGAAAAGAAAATTGGCAATAACTCAGAAACTAAACGGCTTTTGGGGATGCTGATATCCCCAACAGTCGTACTGACTATGCTTTGCTTGCCTCAGCTTGCTCAACTGTGCACCGAGTTAGTGCCATGCACTTACGGCTTGCCACCCCGATAAACTGACTGCGCTTCTGACTGCACTTCGATTATTACAGACACGTAATATTTAGCGACCGGGCTGGAACACTCATCTTAACCCACCCTTAGTTTTATTTTCTCATGTTCCACCTCAGGTCGTACACTAGTCCTGTTGTGGGATGACGCGTTTCGTCTCAGCTCATGTGTATACAATGCTGCAGGACGTTATCGATCCGGATGGTTTATTTCCACTTTCGATTTATGTCGTTAGGCTTTTTGGCCCAAATTAACGCAGGTTCGACTCCCTATAAAACTAGGCGATGGTAGCTGAGGCCGAAGCGGACAGCTACTTCTTGCAAAGTGTATCAGTCTTTTTGGTAGTCGGTGAAGCAGGATGTCGTTGTGTTGCTGTCAGTATAGCTAATACATGTAATGTATTGAGCACGTGATACGGTATATGAACCTCGGGTACAGATTTACTGACGTTTTAAGTGCAACTTAAGGTTTTACCAGGTCCACTAGTGAATCTTTTGAAATTAAGTTTTGTCTCCAGTGAGAGAATCTAGGTTCTTATGAAAGGTGCAGTCAGTAGCGAACAAACTGAGTCCAGTCGTTTCACAGGTCAATGGTATTGATGTGCCCAAAAGCCTAAATGGTTGTTGGTGCTGTGTGCGGCTGACGGGCAATAGTCACCATATAACTAGTATCCTTCCACTAGGGCGGTTCTCAACTAGTGTAATCCCCCAAGGATCAGTTAACGAGTTCAGGGGGAAAATGACCTGGTGTTTCTAGACACGATCAAAACATTGATTGTCAGTTCATCTCATTCGGTTTCCGAATCACGTACACGTGTTCTCACTAATTTTACTTCTTGATTTTTTCCTGATGCTAGCAGCTATGGCATGTCATCGCGGAAGAAAAAACGCTTCATTTTATCTGATGCTCGTTAGTGAACTTAAACGTACAAAGCTGCAAAAGTTTGCCGGTTGTACTTCGTATGCTCTTTGGACTCGCCCTGGTGTCGAGTACGTTGACTCTGCACGAGATTTAAGCAAGCTTTTGGGCTCCGACACATAGATGGTCCTGTAACATTGAGTAATCGGACTGCTTAAAACTTCCTCCTTGGGCCTAATCAGATAGGCATTACCCCCAGATTTCCGTCAACCTTAATAATAATAATAATAATAATAATAATAATATTAATAATAATAATAATAATCGTTCAGCTATAGCACCCTTTCTTTGCCTAGCTGCCACGCCACCCGAAGGAAGCACGAAGGCTGGGATACTGTTAGGTTGCCTAAGCCTAGACAGGGAAGTCTGGAGGCAGAAGTCGGGTTCTAACCACGGACCTTCCGGGCAGTAAATTGGCTCTCTAACCACTGAGCCATCTACTTGAACCCACATTGTACGCAACTGGCGAGGTACACTCAATCGCAAACGTTTTTTTAGCGGGGGAGACGCAACTGAGTCCCAATTGAATCTCTCGTTTATGGTATTATTCAATTGACTCTGCTGCACAAAGGCGGCCTCATGTTTCAGTTGGTACGATATTCGAGATTGAGTTGAGTCTCCGTTAACACCAAAACAGTTTGCAAATGAATGTATTACATGAATTTCCCATTTTCATTTATATACCATAACTGTACGCGCAATAAACCCGCCTGTGTTGGATCAAACAGTCAGCTACTAATAGGAGGAAGTCTGGCGAACAGATACTGGCTGGAATAAGAAATAATATCGGGCCGCTGACAGCTCAGAGCGTTTAAATGGTTATTTCATGGGTGAAGTTGGTTTTTCGTTGGCCGTTTAAACGTGGTAGTTTTATCCAATTAACGTCCGGCGTTTCGTACACGTAATGGTCAGGAAATGGTTCTTTAACCAGCGGTGGGTACAGCGTGGGTGCTCAGTCACTAAAAGCTTATCACAAACCTAGACTATTTCGTGGTTATTACACCGCGCAATTCAGGCAGAAGATAAAAACACTAACTGCCGGGTATATAATGGACGGACCATGGTGACAGCTTGTGGGTTAATAACCATGGAGTACCCACATGTGGTTATTTTGTGGGTAGTTGGTAGACCGACGTCAAATTGCTATGAATTCACCATCAACGCACGGGTAGATCGTGAGTGGATTATGGTTAAATAACCACGGAATGCGAGTAGATTGTGGTTAGCTATCAAACGGATAACCACAACAAGATGGTTATATCCTGATTAGGCCTTGGTATCATACCCATTCAGTATGGTAATTTCGTGAACTGTTGACACATTTCACCGCGAGTGTTGGGCAGAATCTGGCAGAATACTGGTCACTTAGCCACATCTGGGCATGATTGTTTCCTGGTTTTCTAACCATGAACTACCCATTTGGGGGTTGCTTCGTAGGTGGTTGACGATTATTTCACTACGAGTGGTGGCCTGTTACTCATAAATCGAAAGTTACATCATGGTAATATAAGTGTGGAGTCGCCGCCCGAAGGTTATTTCGTGAGTGATTCACGGCTATTTAACCATGATTTTCGGTCAAGTTACCACTGAATACCCATAAAATATGGTTGTGTCGTGGGTTTGGCGAGGAAAACACGAAATGACCGCGGTTACCATTTAGTTTGCTTGTATATAATCAACAAAACAACCATGCAACTGTGGTTGTTTTAACCATGTGTGCTGCTAGGGATATTGTTGCATTGATGTCCCGTCAGAAATGCTGAGATGTATAACCCAACAGCCGATTGCACCACAGAAGTTCATTTTGCTAGACCTTTTCACATAACCTTATTAGTTCTCTTTTCTTTGCACTGATGTTTGTATTATGGTATTGATGATTCTATCATTTAGTTTGGTGCAGGTAAGTCCCTCTTATTTACTCTACTGTACTATGTCAATCACTACCGTTTGCGGAATCACTATGGTAGAAAAGGCTAACCTTGTAATGAGGTGCGCTTTTTCAGTCACAGTGATGCCAGTGGACCGCAAATGGCTCCTGCGTTAGTAAATTTGTCACTCTCGGAATTTAGGACTTAAAAGTAGCTGACGTCAGTAGCCTATCAAGTCTTCAGTTGGTTTGACATTCATCATTGTCGTCAACTATGGACCTAATTGTTCCCTTAGCATTTTTCATTTCCATCATACGTTGACTAGCTTCATTCTTACATCAGCTGGTTACCGAGACAACTTAGGTTCTGGATGGAAGAAAAGGTAATATTGCTTCCATTTGTATCGTTATAACTGCGAGTCAGCTGTCTCACGTCAGTTACAGATTACAGCGAAAGAACAACGCGAATTCGTGGCTAAAGGTGTTGTGCCTTGTAGCGTGTCAGCTAGCACCCCGTGCTTTCTAGGAATAAGTGAGAAAACGGTCACAGGACTTCTAATAACTGGAATTACGTCCAAACTGCGAAACTTTTCTCTACCGTGATTAATCTTCCTTCTGGATTCATTGCGGGTAACCCGTTATTCATATTTGCTACTTATGAGTAGATTCAGTTTTATCTAGAATATTTTGTTGCGGCTCAGGCAGCATTACCCACAGCGACATACCGAAAAGAGCGCACGCTGAGGACTAGGTTGAAAACCACTGTCTTGAGTTAACCAAACTTTTCGAGGTTCTAATGGAAGTCGTGTACTATGTGCATCGCCATCCAATTGACGCTATCACAAAAATTCATGTTATGGATGCTGTAATAGTCATTAATAGATAGTTGGTTCTTTTCACGATCCACTTCCAGTACACAATAAATGAGGACAATCAAATGCAGTCATTGAATTGGTTTCCCCTTTGTGGATGCGTGTTGTTTCTGACCTGAGTACTGTGCTCGATGCATCTCCCGGAATTCGGATTTTTATGGTGATTTCTTGAGATTTATTCCGATTAAAACACTTTTTCAGCGATGTTTGCCAGCAATGGCTGAAAAATAATAATAAGACTTGTAATAACATTACTGACTGAGATTTCTTTGGGCTTCACTCTGCACTGCAAACAGGCGTCTCCCATGGTGTCACCAGTACCTAATCGCGATGATGTACCAATACTATTACTTCCGTTGACCTATGTATCTGTTGAAACTTCGCCTTAAGCAGGACTCACAATCTGATTTTTTTCGTTTATCTGACGAATAATTATATTCAGCTAAAGTTATTGAACAATTCATCTGAAAAATCCCCCTATAACTTAAGTATACTGTAGGTGAAGTTTCGCGTATCCCTGCTAGATTGACAATCGTAATGTTGCTAACGTTTTTTAGATTCATTTTGGTTTCAAGTTGTTTTCTTTGACTTTCCCCTACAAGACACCATGTTCACTGCAACTGCAGCGGAAATTCCCTTAAAAAGCTGGCGTACAGGTTGGGTCGATCGAACGGTTTCAGTTGAAGATAGGCTGATTAAGATCACGTCATAATTTACAGTTTCATAGTAATGTATCAGCAGCACATATCAGCCGTTTGGTTCACCAATCCAAGCAAGTTTTGATGGGGTCTTGTCAGGCTCAGACAATTTTATCATACTTTGCTCTCGTTACCTGTTCTTGTTTATAGGAGTTATTCGTATATTTCTCCTTATAGGTCCACTTTCAAACGTGTTTCTCAGAGTGATTCCATCCGCCCAAGGAGATGACGGAAGTGCTAAGCTTGAAGAAGTTCACAAACCGGAAGGTGCCAGGATGGAGAAGTCCATTGGTTTGGTCACTAGCATCACAATCATTGTTGGTTCGGTAATCGGATCTGGAATCTTTGTCAGTCCACAGTTTATTCTTGTGATGACAAATAGCTTTGGAGCCAGTATAGTCGTGTGGATTGCATGCGGCGTGTTCTCTCTGATAGGTGCCTACTGCTATGCCGAGCTTGGAACAATGATGCCCAGATCAGGAGCAGATTACTCATATGTCTATGAGGCTTTCGGTCCGTTCTTCGGATTTCTTCGTCTTTGGATTGAAGTCATTGTTGTGCGGCCTGTTTCAGCAGCTGTCCTCTCCATGGTATTTGCCAACTATGTGTTGAAACCAGCTTTCCCAGCATGCACAGAAACGCCACAAACAGCTCTCAGACTTATAGCTTGTGTATGCGTGCGTAAGTTCACTTTATCGAACCCCTGGATAAAATGCCTAAAGTTACCTGCTAACCATATCTTCACGGAACCAAATCTACGCCCATTACCCTTTTCCAGTCGAGTCACCAGAACTTCTAAACAGTGTTCATTGCCACAAAAATCACCAGTGAAATAGAACCAGTTGGTTATTTTGTGGCTTAAGAAGATCAGAGGAAGAATAATTTCACAAGATCAAAAATTCCTTCTGAGAAGTCGTCACTTGGGGAGCCAGTCAACAAGTGACCGCTTGATGTGGATTCCTCTATTGAAGGATTAGTGGCGCTATATCCTGTCTAAGTGAGAGCTAATCAGCTGATCAGCCACTCGTGACCGAAAGGTTGTGTTCAACTACTACCCAGGAGGTTGCGAGTTTGGTATTTCCGACTGGAGTTTCGTGATTTCCAATAATAATGGAACAGATGGACAGTTTGTCTTGGCTTTTTCAGCCTAGATTGGCTTTACTTACAGGAAAAACCACATGACAGATCCAATTTTGGCCTTGCAGTAGGTCCTCAGTGGAGTTTAGCCCAGCATCTGTTGTAGTACTCGTGTTGACCTTTTCCGAAAAAAACAGCCTTTTGCGTGCACTTCCTCCAGGTACCATAATTATGAGGCAAATTCATTACCCGCAAGCACACACATGGAAAATCTCCTTCACTCTCCTATTAAAACAAATGCTTCACCTGTTTGAGCTTTACTTCACTTTTGTAGCTGCCTTGAACTCTTTCTATTTGTATATCGATGACGGACCGAAACTGTCCATTTCTGCCTAGCATTCTTTTCAAACCGGATTTGTTTTTCTAACATGAACAAACACTGAACAATACACGCAGGATTGTTGCCTTCACCAGTCGGTCATCTATGACATTCATTTACCTTCTTTTAGTTGTTTCACACCAACGAATTGGGCGTGAATTTTCTTGCATACCAAACTGAGTTGATCGCAGCTCCAGCAGTAACGTCGCAGCTGAATCGGTTTCTTTAGTCTGATTTGTGCTAACCCATACCCGCTGTCTTTTAGCCATAGTGGTATATTTTTACAAACACACGGAGTACAAAACTAAGGGAATTTCCTCGTTGGTGTTGCAAAACAACGTACATGACACCATTTAATTGATAATCAAAGCATAACCACAGTTACTCAGCTAACACGATTTGTGTATGTGAGCAGAGCTCCTTGAAACGGGACAGGTTGATGTTACAGAGGTTCCCTCTGCTGATGCAATGGCGGGAGTCATGTGATTCTAGCGGGATTTCCAAAAACTTAAGGGATCCTAGCAACCGCTCAGTGCAATTTTAGATGGACCTCACTGTTGATCGGTTATAGGTGGGTGCAAGGTGGTCTGGCTTTGTCACACAGATATCTTCGTCTTTCATCTTCGCTGCTGAGTATAGCATGTCAAAAGCCTCTGAGTTTTTGTGATGCACGTCAGCTGGACATTAATTTGGTTTGGACGGGAGACGCAGGTAAATACCAACTGAATCTCTCGTTTATGGTGTCCTTCGGCTGAATATGCCGTACAAGGCAGCCTCGTTTTTCAGTTGGTACGATATTCTAGATATTGCAGTACATTTTCTTGACGGAACAGATTATTTATGAGGTTTCCGAAAAATCTACAACAGCCTTTGACCAGTTTCGCATTTCTTCGGGCTCATTTGGTAAGTATAGTTCCCTAATACTCGCCAACTTCAAGCTCTCCTTGAACCTAATCTGTGCGCAATTTGCAAAATACACTCATGTACACAGCAGTTTGGCTTTAACGGGAAACTCAACTGAATCCAAACTAAATCTCGTTTATGATATTCTTCTTAAACCGTTCGTGGGTTGTCATAGACTCTTCAGGAACCTTATGTATAGTTTGTTGTATCTATTTAGACGAAACTGGTTATTCCTAGACAACTACGGGACGAAAACATTCCATTGCTTGCACTATTGGCATAATTTGACTTCCGGTCGCGCGTTCTTCCACGGTTGGTGTTTTCTCTGAAGAGGATTCAGTGGTGAATTTGGGACCGGAGGAGATTGTTCCCTAAAGTTAAGATTTTTGCTAGAGGGGAATCCTTGCAAAGGGGACCGCTTCAGGAACAAATCCCGTGAGTTCCCAATGGGGGGTTGGGGTAAGGAGCACAACACGCAATGGTAGACTCATGCTGCTCTCACACCGAGCCGTGATCGGTTTTAGTACCAACGCTTGCTTCATCAGTCTCAGAAGTGTATCGGAAATTATCTTGCTGAGTTGCCGAAAGGCAGCCCGGGTAATGCAGACACTACCAAGACTTAAGTTAACTAATTTATGGGGATGACTGAAAAACGGAAAGCTGAGGTGTGGTTGTTCAGCGGCGAAAACCGACAAGTTGTTAATACTTTTGTTTCGAACTTGAGATTGGTAAACCATAGATTGAATTCAGACGTTGTATAGTGGAAAATATTCTGTCACAGCTATCCTTTGAACATCGTTGCTAATCTCACCTTCTCTTCCAAGGCCTTAAAAAGCCACATTCCAGTAGACTCGCTCTGGATGATATTTGGCCCTGTCCAAGATCCATGAGATTAATGCGAGCAACTACACACGTTTGGAAGTAATGGACATCCTTACGGACCCTGCTCAATATTAGGCACTACTCACTAACTCCACACAAACAGTAGATGGGAGGTACTGCTAGTATATCCTCCACCGAGTCCGGTTACTTTTTATTTCCTGCAGGGTTTTCCGGCACGATAGGAGGAGAATCATCTGGCGCACAGCCAGACAATTTCGGCCCATTCACAGTGGTCGGTTTGACATTTACCATATAAAAGTGCGTCCTTTCAGCTAATTGAGCTAAACATACCGTCATCGCGTCAATACTTCCTGAAGCAAGGAACACTCAGAGAATCAAACAGCCAATTTCTTAGGCATGTAGAAAATCATATCGCACCAGTACACTATTTCTGCCCGCAAAACTTCAGGTTTGACACACGCCAGTGTCATCAGAAACGCAATTGCTTCGTCTGTTCCTTAAAATAATACCTGCTGATTCTAGAACAAGACAAATTGCTTTCATGTCGAAACCTATTACAGTTTGTTCTGTTTCCCCTCGCAGTGCTTGTCGGTTTCATCAATTCCTTATCTGTTCGCTGGTCTGCGCGAACACAAGATGTATTCACTTTCGCCAAGGTCGCTGCTTTGCTCTTGATCATCGTGACTGGTCTTGTTCAAATTGGACGGGGTGAGTTTCCACTCGACAAACAGAGTAGTCCAATCTTAAAAATGTTTGTGATAAAGGAACATTTTCGCCAAACGAATTATCAGAACAATCCAATTTTTGGAGCATAGGCCTTCCGTTGCGCTAGGTACTTTTTCTTGTTTAGCTTTGTAAGCTGAACGCAGAACGATACAAATCAGGAGAGATCATTCTGACTCCCAACCTGTTTTATCAACCATCCTGAAGTTGAAAAACGGAAAAAAAGTTAACAAAACCCCTTATGAGTTCCCAGCTTGAATAAGTCAACAAAAACACGTTCAATGGGACGGAACCCTTTTGTGCTTCAGTCACTCCCACTTCTCACCGTTTGTGATAGTACCTCAGTTCTTTCTAAGCACATCCCGTAACTTCTGGGCTTAGCTTCCGGTAGTATCTGCCACCCGTTCTCATGGTAGTTATGGTTAAGTTGGTCCTATAACTTTTAAGTGTGACCTACTGGTAAGTTCTAACCCCTGGGTTAGGTCACCAGCCTAGATTGCTTCATGCGTCAATGTCCTGCTGCCAACTAAGCAGCATGCTTAAAATTTGCCTGTAATCTCCTAGGGCTGTGTTGATTAGTAATCAACTTCCCCGGCAGGTCAATACGTACACCTTATGATGCACGACCAGTTTTGTTTTCACTAACCTGAATAAAGTGTAAACGTCTGTCATCTAATTAATCGGTGTGTTTGTAGTTGCAAGACACTAGTGAGTTTGGATATAGGAGGACTGTTTGAAGATAAGAGCTATGAAAAACCAAAAATGAATAGAAAACGACCCAGGGCTTTCATTGTGGATGGACAGAGCAAACCATTCTCATACGCAAGTCAGGTTCTCCATAGCCATGACCTAAAACACACTGAACAAAAACATGGGAAATTAGGACCTGGGTGCAAAATTCTGACTTGAGACACGTAGTTGTCGTGTTTTTCCCTGTTTCCAACTATCTTCCAGATGATCTCGTTCATTGTCAGCTCATGTATTTCGGTCGGCATTTAAGCCAACATAAAGGCGTGGTGTCCTGTAACTGAAATTTTATCAAGATATTCTAAGGCTTCCAACCTAGACTTCAAGTGGAGTCAAGCTATGTTGAAAGTCCGAGAAGCAAGTTAGACACATTTTATCCCTCGAAAGGCTCATCAACATTGTACACTCATAAATTCCCGAGCGCATCCGAGCTGCAACTCTGTCGGTTGCCTTATATTGTCCCCCACTTGGTCAGTTTTATCGGAGGTTCTAAATTGCCAACTGTTTACATCTTATGTGTCCGTCTTTTCAGAAATAAAACTGAGAAATTGTGAGTGAATGGTGCTGTGCTATTGAGCATAAAAACCAACATCACGCTATCGTTTAAGGGAAATGGATGCGTTGGATCACATCCATGCTAAGCGGGTGAAGTTAATAATGACCTCCATAATTCTGTTTGCTATATTTCAATCAGTGTCGCTTCGCAAACGGTTATTACGTATCGCTACTATAGAGTCGTAGTGAAGGCCAACATTTCACGTATTTGGGGAACATACCGTGGATTCGACAACCATTTGTACGGTCCCGCCATCTGTGGCGCTTATAATTTAGCTTGAACCGTGGCAGCTCCAGCCAAATTGACGAGTGATACGTATGGTTGAATAATCGGACGTCATTTGAAACCTGTTTTTCAGGGTTGCAAAGACCTGTTCATTGGTAGATGATACGTTACAAACTGGTCACTCTCTGATCACTACTGCTAAGGTTGAGTGAGTAACGATTTCCATGAAACACGATTCTTTCCAACGACTGGGCCTCGCTGAATAACTGTTTTTTTAAACGTTTTTGCGCAGTGAAATTTTTCCGAAATTGTCTTTTTACTTTATAGGAAAACCCGTACTAAATGTAGCCACTGGTCCGTTCATGGTTCCTTTAGGAGCATAACACTTTGAATACCCTGGCTTTGATTCTGGATAATTTGCTGGTGGGGTTGAAGAGAACTTAACGTCACAGTGTAAGGAAACGTTGGCCACTAGTAGCTCGAGGGTTTAGCTCATGTATTCGGCCCATCGGGCAATGATTGTGGATTAGAAGCCTGGTCCGGGACAGATGATCTTACTGTCAATCCCAACGAAGGACATTCTCAGTATTGGAGCATGTCTTCGCTGATTTATCGTCGGAACTTTATAATTCCTTCACTTTGTGCTTAGAAAATCTGGTTACTAAGTTATCATTCAAATACCGGTCCACACCTAGGTGTTGTTGTTAGATGCTACTGAGGGAAAATTGTGCTTTATTTTGCAACTAAATATTACTTTAGCCATTTTCGGCCACAATATCTCGGGATCGTGCTCAATCCCGCGAACACATGCTCTGGACCGAAGGTTAAGTAGGAAGCCATCCCATGGAAGATGCTGGTGGTCCCCATTGCGAAGGAAGTACATTTTGTGTAAAAATTCCCTCTATCTGAATGGAACTGATGCGTTACCGATTACATCCTTGAACAGTGTTGCGTTGCTCATCTCGCTTTCGGCTATAATTAGAGAGATGATGAGAGATGAGTCATGCTGTGGAGTGCCATCAAAGATGAACCGATCGAAATTCAAGGGACAGGCGAAAAACTCACCGTTAACGCACCGGAACTAATGATAAAATAACAGTAAAATGTATCAAAATATTTGAGAAAGATTGTTGCAACAGCAAAGTAGGTAGGGGTTTTTCAAGTGACATGCTAGTGGCGTTACAACCGATGTGATGCAGCTTGACTTTGTGATTTAGACCAAAAATATTTACATACTTCCCCAGTTTTAAAGAAACTTCTCCTTCTTGCCAATTACCCTCATTTACACACTGATTTGGTTTTGACGGGAGACTCAACTGAATTTAGCTGAATTGGTCTTCTTCTTGGGGGCGAGATGGCTCAGTGGTTAGAGCGCGAATTTACTGACCGGATCCATTTATTTATTTACGATGGTCTTCTTCAACTGAATGTGCTGCACAGACTCGCTTCATGTTTCAGTTCATATGATATTCGAGATATCGCAGATATCAAGATACGTAGACATAATATACTACCAGTAAGGTTGTTGGAAACTTTTGGACAACCGAAAAGCTGAAATAATCTTTCATGGACGGCGAAGCTTGAATCGAAACGGTGCATAAGGAACCTCTTTTGGATGATTTCTTTCCCTGAGATTTCAAAGTCGGTTTGTCATCCCGCAAACGCGAACGGTCTTGAAGACACCGTTAACACATTAATCGCTGAATATCCTTTCACAAAAGAGTTGGTCTCTTGTCTTTTGATTCGTTTATCTTTCATCCAGTGATCACTGTCCATTTGAGGGGAGAAAACTTTATTATCCCATTTCACCAAATCATTTTGTGAAGAATAGTCACAAATGCTAAATATCGGATCGGTAATACGGCATCGGACTCGAATAACTTAGGCGACGTATGCCTATACGGTGAGTAACTGAAGAAACATCTCTCAGGGTTGATATGCGTTCAGCTTAGGTAATACCAGGTAATACCAGGTTTAAGATTTCAGTCTATTGCGGACCGTTCCTGTATCTCTTACTGTATTATTTACTTACCAGGTAGAATCCAGGAATTCCAAGACCCGTTCGAAGGTTCCAACTGGAACCCTGGGAATTTAGCTGTGGCCTTCTACAACGGTTTGTTTGCGTACCACGGTTGGAACTATTTGAACTGCATGATTGAAGAAATGAAGAATCCAAGACGTGACCTCCCCATCGCCGTTGTTTTCTCTTGCCTACTCATCACGGCCATCTACACACTGGCCAACGTGGCCTATGCAACGGTGCTAACGATACCAGAAATAATAACATCAGATGCCGTTGCTGTGGTGAGTAGTGCCTAGATAGACTCCTAGTTTCGTGCGTTCGATGTCCGTTGGACCTCCTGTATCCTTGGTGTACAGATAATAAAAGATTTGAAAGTTAGTGTGATCGGAACTGAACAAATGGAGAACACTGGCGGAGCTATGGACTCGACGACATGTTCACATACTGGTGGATGTTGTGATGACTCTCACCGAAACAGTGCATCGGTTGAAAAGACTTTTGTGCCACTCGATGCACTTGTTAAGTTTAGAATGGTAAGAAACCGTCTTCCAATGTGTATTTCACTTTTTCTTCTCTGAAACTAGCACCTGAATTGGTCGACCGCAAGTGGTATCTTCTTGAAGAGATTTAAGTCTGGAAAACAACTTTAACGGATTAAATCTAAGTGACCCTCTCTTAGAGTTGCTCTTGCCTGATGGTATAGTTTCCTCGGTGGTTGGTACATTTTTCAGGTTGGGCAACGGATAAGCATATCCGCTAACTACTCTGGTAACAGTGTTTAACATAGAAGGATGGAAACGTGTAATAAGTTGGTGGACTTGTAAAGTTTCACCTGTGACTGAGCTTTCGCAAGGAATTATGCATTTTTCTTTTAAAAAAACACATTCATGCGTAACACATTATTCCACGCAAATAAATGTGAAATGAAACAACCAATATCTATTTTCCTGATTCCCAGTGCTGTGCAGGTAAAACCCGGTCAGAAGTCATCGCATACAATCACGTTGGATGGAATTATACGGCCTCCAACTTGATAGTCACTACTCGGAATGTCTGTAGGAAAATAGCTCATTTTTGTCCTTCTGAATATCCGTGAGACAGCTTTGGATTTTGAAAAAAATCATCGAGCGATTCAAGATCCCTCCTCACATCGGATTTCTAATAAAAGTTCCTTAAGAAACGCGCCTTTTAATCTCTCCATGACTATGTATTCGTTGAAGCCTATTCGCGTTTTTTTTCAACGTAATATTGCACCTAGCATATATATCGTTTCACAGTCCTTCGCTAATCGAATTTATGGACCGGCCGCGTGGATTATGCCAATATTTGTGGCGTTCTCAACATTCGGAGGCGTAAATGGGACGATCATGACGACTTCCCGCATGTTCTTCGTGGCCGGCCAACAGAGTCAGATGCCCAAACTGTTATCCTGCCTTCACATGTCTAGCCTGACACCAATCCCAGCGGTGGTGTTTACGGTGAGTCCTTTTGTTAAGTGGACCATGCAAGAGCATGGTCATATAAGGGACTCAAGAGATGGCAAAGAACGGCTTACAAGAAGCTGTCCACTAACTCCAAGAAGTCTTAAATCAAGCAATCTTTCCCATTCGCGTGCTCGAGTTCAGTGTGTATCTGTCACCAAAGGTATCCTAGAAATCGACTCCTTTTGAGAAAACGAGTGGAAGTGCCAAATATTGTCCATCATCTGATGGCCTTTATATGGAATATTACGACGGATCACGATTGACCTCTGTGGATAGTATTGATAGAAAAAAATGGCTACATTTCCATCAATCTCGCTTGCATACTTATCCCCCTGTCCAGGTGCGGTTATTTTGATTAGACCAATCCAAATTGGAAAATTATATGACTTGAGTTGTGTTTTTGTTATTATGCTTGTCAACCGAGTGTGTTCTCCGGGGTTAAACTTCGGTCACGATGCGAACGTGTCACTACTAATCTGCCATCACAGGCCATCTGCGTTTGAATTAGCACGTCCGAATAAGCAAAACGTTTGTGTCCTATTCCGACCTGGGTTATTTCAAAGGCACGTGCTTGCTTTCAGCTTGACTCAGCTTAAGTGGATCACTGACAAACACTTAGTTACCAAGGTTGGTTTGCTATTTTCAGTGCATCTTTACAATCGTCTACGTGGTAATCGGTGAGGTCGGTTCACTTATCACCTACATGGGCTTTGTTCTCTGGTTGGCCATCGGCATCTCGGTTCTAATAGTCATCATCTTTCGATTCACAAGACCCTCAATGGAACGGCCTGTGAAGGTAAGTCATTTGCCGTATCAGCATTTAATTGAATATCAATTGAGGTCCCCGTTAAAATGAGAATTTTCGAGCTTCATTGATCGGCGGTGATCTATGAACTTATGTGTAGCGAAAAACACCGACGGAACGCTAAGGTAGTCCATTGGAACATTGTTTCAGTGAAATTTTGTGGGTGTCTGATTGTTTTCTTGTTGCAGTTTTATCACTGTATATTACTGGATAAATTGAATTTTTTATATAGGAAATCGACGAAGACTCCGTTAGGCCATCGTGCACTGTGAGACATATAGGAAGGTGCTGTTGATTCAGAAGGGCTTGGTCAACAAACAAACAAAAACACAACCAACTGTTTTCCAAGCCATTCTGAAACGGTGATTCCTCAATCGGCTCCAAACTTTTTCCAATTGATTGAAGGCACCTCTGAGTTCTCAACCATAAAACAAGGTGTCACAGGTTGCACACGTTAGGTGAACATTACCCTAGGATCACTAGAAGGCCTTTAAAACCACTACTGAAAGTTTCCAGCAGTATACTATAGACAGTAAGTCATCAAGCAATGAGCTATCACCAGTGTATGAGACATGTATTCATAATCAACATCGTTTTCAGCTGTGAACCACGTACATGTTGCATAGTGGTTATAGCTGCTACAGTTTCATTCGCCGATGATTTGGAGAGGTAACAGTGGGTAGCTACGCAATGAAGGCAGTAACTGACATAACCGATGTGTGAATCAAGGAGTGGCAGTGGGCATTTTATTGGACAGATCCGGAGCGAATACTGTACGGCGAAGGCTACAGTGCACCATTATATGTCTGGCTGGGCCATATCTGAAAAAGTTTCTGACTAGTGATGTTTCCCATTTCAGGGTCTCCATCAAGGGAGACGGCAATTACCAGCTCAGCTGCGTTTGTTGATAATGGTTTCCATACTATCCTGTCAAATTATTTCTTGACCTTGTCTGGCTCGTTCCACTCCCCATCCGCATGACTGTGCCAAGAAGTCTCTTCGAGGAATTCGGTAGACTGATGTACGAAGTGCATGACCAATCCATTGCAACCTGCGTAGTATGATCATCTCGGACAACACTCCGAAGACACCAGTGGTCCTTAGTTTACAGTGACTAGGTTTCTCGCCCATGTAACAATATGAAGCAAGCCGCAACACCGTAAATTAAATCCCTGATAGATTAGATAATGTCATGCCCATGCCACAGATAATGCAGGTTGTCAAAAGCTGCTCTTTCTCGACCCGGATATAAATGTTATCTTTAGCTAGACCATGGGGACTCATAGAGCTACTCAGATAGACAAATTTGTCTACTGCCTCAATCGGTTCATCTGCAAGCAGGAGGTTCAAGTATGATCCTACCCAGTCTTGCAACAGCACTCTACACTTTGCATATATGAAATGTATACCAAATCGAGATGAAATTATTTACATTATTTACTAGTACCTGGATAACGATGGTATCGGACCCAATAAAAGCTCGCTCGGTGTATGCGAGCGAACGCCCTGGGAAAACTGGGAACGCCCACAGGCGTTAGAGGCTGGGAGTGGGTCCTCAATGGTCATGTGGACAACACAAGTGAAGAGAAATGGAGAAAGAGGGTTACCTTCACTGACATCACTGGGCGTAGTGCACTCCGGTGAGGTCTGACCGTAGACCTTCATGTTTCTACGGGAGTTGGCGTACAGCGCTTTTGGGGGATTTATTGGGAACACCTATGTCCCATAGGCACTGCCATAGTACCCGACGATCAGCAGAGTCATACGCAGCTTTCAAGTCAAGGAAGACGGTCATTGTTGGTTGCTGCAAGCGGTGTCGCTGTTCCAGAATCTGTCGGAGGGTCAATATGTGACTGATGCATCCCACCTTAGTTTTCGCCAATCTGTCTCTCTGTGTGTTCAGTCAGCTTTCGAAGGGTGGAACAAGAGAGCACCCTCGATGTGATAACTACCAGGCGAATGCCACGATGATTTCGCATAGTGTTTGCGCATCCTGTTTGAGGATAGGGATAACTGTTGATCTGCTCCTTTCTGCGGGCACTTTCTCTTCACCCCGCATAGCATCACAATGATTTTCTAAGTAAGATACTAGAGAATCTCCGCTTTCGTTTAGGCGGGCTGCATACAAACCACCTGGTGCCTTTGCACGTTTCAGGAGGGGTGTTTCTTCCTCTGACAAGCAATGAAGGTTTGTTCCTCAAAGTTTCACAAGGGCTTGGTAAACAATTGTTAGTTTTTTTGTTGTTCAAAGTGTTCGACCCATCCTTCCGGTCGGTCGTTTTGCGAATGAATTACCGAAGCATCTTTTTCACCTATCGTTTCACTGACACTTGCTTTCCTTCGATCAGTTGATCCTATTTAGTGGAAAAGGATACGGCTGCTTCCGATGGTAAAAACCCTCTCAATCTCCTTAGCTTTCATTGTCTGCCGTAGCAAGCGGTCTCTCCTGAAGTTCGTTATCTGGCGTTTGAGGGATTTGCGTGCATTAATTGGGAACACAGATCTCGAGGATATCCAGTCGTCATTTGAAGTCCTATTGGAGAAGAAATACACTCATTTGCAAATCAATTTGGTTTTGCGAGAGACTCACCTGGAACCCGGCTGAATCTCTCGTTTGTGATGTTTCCTATTGGAGAAGTTGGACAGACAGATTTAAGCGCGGTGGTGGTTTTCGGCACCAGTTGAGGTGGCATCATCAGTGCTCCGTTGTGCGGCGGCGCAGAGTCGTGCGTTGGTGGTTGTCCGCCTAGTGGCGTTATGTGTTTTCGTGTTGATGCACTAATATTAGCTGGGAATACCGTTGATTGTGATTGGTTGTTTGGTTGGGTCTGCCTTCGGATTGGTCGATGTCCACCTTTGATCCCGGCTTCTGTTTTTGTTCAATTGGTCGGTCCTCGCGCTAACTCTGCTCTTGACCCCTTTGGTTTCCACGCTATGACCTTTGCTGTTGTGATTTCAGGATGCTTCCTCTCTCTTGGTCTGTTACTCCGACAGGGAGCTCCATTCGAGTATTTCATTTCAGTCGCTGGTTTTTGCTCGTGATGGTTCGTGCACCAAATCAAGTACAACGTTGTGTATCACCATGCCTCCAAAACTTCCATTCCCCTGGCTTGTCTACAAGGCCCGGTCAAACGACCAATCATAATCGGTCAGTTCGGGCTAGCAACACGTATAACCGTATGTGCCAAAATTCCTAAGCGCACGACCACCGACCAAACTTTGCGCACCTCTACACACCAACGCCCTAATGGTTTCACCACGGTTGGTGATGAGGTGTTTGCGACTGAACTGCCTAGCTGATCGAACGAACCAAACGCCAACTATGCTACCTGGGCTACTAGCAATCTCCTCAGGACTTTTAGTATTACGAATACCACAACAACACTGTTTGTTATCATGCGTGTTGTTTGAATTGAAGTATTCGTTTGTAACAGCATAAACACCTCCTCTGCTATGCTAAGTTCAGAGCGAATATTCTATCCGAATTTTCAGGACTTCATTCAAGTTTCCTTGATCTGTTACATGCTTCTTCTAATTGACCGGAGACAAATTATTTAGTTGTCTGATTATAATATTTTTCATTTTAGGTTCCTATCGTATTTCCATTCATCTATGTCGGAGCGACTTTGTTGCTTGTCATATTTGCATTCGTTGGTGCTCCAACAGAAGCGTGTAAGTGCCGGGTCGTTTTTCATGGTTTTGAGTAGCACTTTGTTTCCGGACACTCATCACTGTCATTATCATTTGTTTGTAACAGCGATTTCAGTTCTCTTCCTTTGTAATGGCCACCTAAACGAACCATGCAGATATGGTCTTCCATGAGGGCGTATCTCCTTTGGGGGATAGACTTAGTTCCAAGGGATCCAGTGAAAATGGTTCGTCCGAGGATTGGACTCTTTCAAGAACGGTCTCGCCAAGAGGTTATTTTTACAAAAGACGTGTAAAAATTTTTTGTACTAAAACACTTTTTGATTTAGGAATACTGTGAGCACTCCGAAATAACCTCACTGACTCAGTCACAAATATGGTGCTTCTGTTCGTACAAAAGATACGACTCTAAGATATAGAAAAGGTGTGTCCTGAGTTTACAGTTTCTGCCACAACAGGCGTAACAGTCCGTGGAACTAGCCAATTTTGGTTCACTTTTATCGTTTCATTGTGCTGAGCCCGATTAACTCAAAGTATTCATCTGAAACGCTAATGGATTAGAAATGATTGTTCTTCATTTTTACTCACTGGGGTTGGTTCGGCAAATACATCTAGAACTGCGAGACCTGAACCTGGAAGTGCAAGTGCACACAACATGAAAGCCAACGACTGAGGGTGGGCGAGGCCATCGGGCTATCACCTACTAGATGAGTTATCGAGAAAGCCCGATCTCTGTCGCATGTAAGCACTAGAACTTCGCCTTCTGATAATGCACACCCGGGAGAAATCTCATCCCCAAGAACCGATCTAACGCCTTATCCATCTGGTCCCCTCCCATGACATGTCTTTCCGTATGAACGTTATTGGTCTTGGAGCCTGTTTTATGCAGTGTGGCATCGGCGCATGTGACGGTGTGGACAAAGGATAAAGTGGTCAAAATTGATCTAAAGGGTGCCCAAAAGTGTGTCATACTGTGATCAGTGTACCATCGAGTTTGGTGGTGCTGTTGGTCGAGTCGTGCTCTTCGAATTGCAGGCAACCTTTTCGGGCAGTTCATTTGAATGCAGCGATTGGCTAAATCAAGTGGTTGATCCTAAAGACATGAAAGTGAACGAGGAAAGACCAAAAATGTACGCCATGCACCGCGACAACGGAAGAGCCTCTGATATCTTTGTTCGAGAACTCAATAATCCACTCTGTCGATATTGTAGACCTATACTTTCGGTGTCTCGCAGAAATCAGCGATATTTTTTCATACATAAGTGTGCTACAGTGGTGTTTGAATTATTCACTGAGTAGAAAACCGCCTAAGAGGAAACATCTCAGGGAGAGCATGGAATTCTTTTCCCTTGCAACACCCATCGAGAGACCAAGCTGTCCAGAGTCGAAATGGCCAGTTTGCCTCCCGAAACAGAAAAACAATCGGAACTTTCAATGTCATTGGCTTTAGCGTTCCAGTCGATCATCAATTTGAACGGTTGGTGTCATAAAGAGCGCTGTCACACAACCTCACAATATCCGTGGACAACTTTCGGGAAAATCTGACTTAGCTTGGCGCATAAGTTAGCTTAGGGTGCCCGTTAACCACCATTTGTCGGAATATGATGTAGTTGCAGCACGCATTGGAAATAGTGAAGTTGAAAGGGTTGATGGAAAAACGCGCTATCGTATGATGATTAGGAGTTTCCCAGTCATTCTCATGTCTTTCGTTGACGAAACATCTAGTTTTGTAGCCTAGCTAAGTGGCCAAAAGACACTTGTTCATAATGACTTCGATGACCTAAGACCGCTTACATGTGTTCACCATATTGCATTTGTGTGCATCAGGTACAGGAATCCAATTTTTTAAAAATTTAATTGACGCCCACTTCAGGTGCAGTGGAACATCCCACGTACACACAAAAAAGTAGCTTAAAAAATCTAGTGATAACAGAGTTTTCATTTAATCAGTGTGGAAGGCATGCTGCAGGGCCCATTCTGGTGAAGGACAAACAGTCCTGTTGCAGAAGCCTTTTTGCGCTTACCAAAGGTGTTTCTCTCGGAGAGAGAATTGTAGTTTATTAGACCTTTGCAGACAAAAAAATCAAATATCAAAAGTTAATTTCATTAGCTGCTTTGCGTACGACTAAGTTGGATTGTTGATAACCGATTAGCTAGCATTAGGCCTGAAGATGAGGCACCGGAGTACAACTCAGTAAATATACAGGTAAATAAATAAATAAATCAGTTAAAAATACATGACTGGACAAAGGAAAGCTGAATGACACATAACTAAATAGGTGGTGGATGAATGAAAAATAAGTAGTAGATAACTAAACTAATGTATGATAAATGAACAGGCAAATAAACAAGAAACAAGGAATTAAGTGAATAAGTAAGTTAGTAATTCAGTGCAGTAGAGCTGATGAATCAGTAGGTGGATGTGTAGTCAAATGAATAAATAAATGATCTTTTCATTTTGCCCTATGCCAGCTCATCGTGTAGCTCTACGGGAGGACTTTTGCGGTACAAAATGTTTGCCTTTAGGATGCGAACTCCCTGCGCCGCCGATTGGTCTATGGCTAAGAGTGAAACATCATAATATCGATGACCTTGCTACTGATTTAGATTTACCAGTGGTCTATGATATGACGAGGCCTGTTTCACACGCATTTACAAAATCCTATTCCGCAAAAGCAGCCACCTGTTCTGGATACGTACCTCATGAATAGGTCGGGTAGCACTGGCCCCAAGTGTGAACCTGTTTCTCCTTGCAACCTCCGGTATATGGATCAACCATTGAAACTGATTTTATTCTTTTGTGTAATTCTTAGCAGTTGTGAGCAAGGCGTTTGTAGGCCCGTTTCCTTTGGTTTGCTGTGGAAATACTGATCGGGACACTTAGTCTCTTCGGAAAGCATTTTGGCAAATAATGTTGGAACATTGATGGTGGCGGTTTCGTATGGTGCAGAGTAAGGCTGGTTGATCAAATCGAATGACCCTATTAAGCTACCGCGTGAAGTTATTTTCTGTACAGGTTGACGATTTTGCACTGTGACGTGGTAAGCGAATTTTTCCATATCGATAATTGGACTCAAATTTACACTCAGTTTGTGCACCTTAAGTAAATCATGCAGTCAGAATCACGGTCACAGTTGGTCATGCTCACTCGAATGTTTCGGCATTTATTATGTCTGTTTTCTCAAATTGTGGATGTTGCCTTCCAACTGCAGTCTCGTCTTCCTCATCATCCACCTTACAAAATTTTGTCCAGTTCTCAAGAGTAATGTCAAATTTTCATACAACATGATTTGAGCTCATTTTTCTGATATCCAGATTACGTATATTTTCAGGTTTTTCAACAAAAAAGCTCTCGGTAGAACTCTTCAGTCAACCATACAGCGTAGGCCTTTTTGTCATCCACTGTCTTATAGTTTACTATGTCACGCAGTCAGTGGAGATCATGTTTCAGAGCTATTATCTTCAGTGTTTGTCCCCCCCCACTCCCTGTCACAAGGTCAAACAGAAACACTTAACGTCAATGGGCTGATTGGGCCATCGCCCCAATCTCGTGGTTCCCACATTTTTATCCTCGGTGTACTCCGGCACATGGTTTACAGCCGAGAAACTGACTGGCTGGCCTTTCTGGTTGAACATGTGTGCGTTCCCATAGGAACGATAGAAAAGTAGAATACCAAGCATTTAATTAGTATTACTTTTCCAGTAGATGTATGGTGTTATCGAAATAAACTTATTTGCGTACAAATTCGGTTTTGACGCGAGACTCACCTGAAACCCACCTAAATCTCTCGTTTATGGTGTTTTTAAGCAACTGAATGTGCTGAACCAGGCCGCCTCATGTTTCAGTTGGTACGATATTCAAGATATCGCGATACGTGTATAGACGTAATATACGTAATACACTACTCATAAGGTTGCTGAAAACTCTTCTCCGGTCGTTGGCTGTCGAAGAGTTTTTAGCAACCTTATGACTCTTATGACATTTTGCTTTCCTCACGTGTTTGGAGAAATGAGTCAAGGTAGCAGTTCTGATTGCCGTTTGACGATGATCAGTTGACCAAGTACAGAATGAAAGTCCTCAACAGTTGAGTAGATACATTCGTATTATTATCAGTATATTACATAGCTACAACTTGTTCACGCAAACAAGGGCTCTCAGATGCAACTGTCACAGAATCAGACCATGGTGATCGATATAGGTGACACCTGTTGTGATCTGTGATGTTTCATTCTTTCTGTAACCTCACACTCTCTCACCGTAAATCATTATGATTACTTCGATAAAGACTTTTCTCCATTCAAATTTTACCTCCACAGTGATTGGTGTGGCAATTTTGGCCAGCGGAGCTGTTGTCTACCTGATTGGAATGGCTTGGAGGTACATGCCGCAATCAGTACATGAGTTCACACGTGAGTTTAACGTGTTCTCAGCAAGCTTTTCATCTTCCCCCAGAATTTCATGTTTATAATAACTTTTCATTTTACTACATCCGATGAAACGCGATGGGATTTTACTTTAATTATCCAGTTAGACGGTTTGTTGAATAAGTTACGGCAGCTGTCTTGTGGCCGCTTTGAAACCAATCACAATATGGTATACAGGACTACATTAGTCTCCCTCCGAGTGTCCAAAACAGGGAAGGTAACCTCTCTCGGACGCCGTTATTCTTCCGAGATATTGTACAGTAAGTTGCAGCTGAGAAGGACCACTGTTTAACAGTCTCGGCAAGTGAATTAACAATTACGGAACCTTGTGGTGCATTCTCGCAAGGAGTGGCTTCTCCTACCTGTTTGTCGGAGGAATTATCGGAATAGACGGGGTGTTGGTAGTTCTTGAAAAGGAAGATTCATCACAGTCAGGAAAGGCGTCGTATGAACAGAAAGTTTGAGACATAGAATAGGTTCACACCGTACTTGCACCGACACTGTTTCAGCTAATCCACGGCATGGGGTCCAAAGGCCCATTCGTTAGCTAACTGATCGAAAATGGCATTTAAACACTAACATACATGAGTTTATTCTGGGATACCTCGCCGTCGTTTAGTGTCATTGATAGTGTCATTGATAAGATGATTCAGAAGAAGGCGGAGTTTGGAAATTTTTTCTGTCTCCAGGTATTTGTACGTAACCCAAAGGCTATCCAACAGTTCAGCGACCGTTGTTTTCGCAGGCTTCAGTTCCACACATGTCAGCGGGGAGCTCACATCCAATGTCACCATCATTTTATCTTCGACTGTGTCCTTCAATTTGTCAACAATTGTTTTGCATTGTTGATTGATTATTGGGACCCACCGGTAATGGACCTTACGCTATGGATTGACGCCCCAGGGTATGACATAATTGACAGTAGTTATATTGTTCCAGTGTTCACATTTGGAGTGTGTAAAAGTGGAAAACAATCTATTGGTTCGCTCTCACCCTCCTTTGTAGTTATTCGCAGATCTTGTCGATTGCCCATTCTGTTATGACTCATCCACTTGGGCCAACTAAACACTAGTCTAGAGTTATTGAGTATTCACTTCCACCATACACAGATGCTATTCTACTTTTCATTTCAGACAAAGTTACAACGGGATCACAGAAGCTACTCCGTTTGGTGGAAGGTGTCTAGGTTGATATTGCGCCTTTGGTATATCCCCAGGAATCACACAATATAAGTGTAATTCCGACCTCCTTTAACCACCTGTGTACTCCATTTCCTTCCGAGTAATATTATGCGTCTTTTACTGTTGACTGGGCATCTTCAGTGGTCTTCGAATCTGTGATGCTGTTTGAAGACCCTTTATTCAACGACTGTAGTCTTCAGCGCATCATCGTCATAATCGCATAAAATGGTCGGTGGACATCCAGTAATCAAAATGGCATTCACCGTCTACACCTACAGGTGTCATGTGGGTGCCGATTTGGATTGGTTGGTGAGAAGCAGAGTATATGGATAGTCAGGGCTGTGAGATTGTATTGTTGTGGCTCACAGTGGATTGCTTCCCAGTTTTGCACATTAGGCCACTAAGGATTCAGATGACAGCCGCACAGCATTTACTGCCATTCAGCTCACTAGATTACAGCACGAGAAAATCGGTCTCGGGCTCTCGAGGAGTTCTCGACAATCTTATCAGTAATGTGCTCCGTCGGGAAAACACGGAAAATCCCTTCTATGTAAAAAAACTTCCCGCTTCCGTTTCACAATGGCGATCAATGCAACAAGCTAGGCGGGTGGCACGAGACAAGATCTCAAATGCTTTGTTGGTGTTCACATATTGCCAAGTTTCCAGTAGGTGGTTTGCTGTGGACCAGATTGGCTGTGGTAGAGGGTAGACTGGATAGCAGTTTTTTTCACTTCCTGCCACGACATTTTTTTGTAATCTTTGGGCGGAGTAAACCCTCCGTTCCGCTTACGTGAGTGGCTGAATGTGAGATTGGTGAACGCCATCGGAGGCGCTTTGACTGCTGCATGTGGCATCTGGTGGCATGTATGCAGAATAACAGGTCTAGCCACCTAAAGGGGACTTTTGCTAGGAAATTTCACGTGGTCTTTTACCGGCTCGTCAGTATTATCTTTTCTGAACTGCAAGAGTGAAAGCACTTGATTGAAACGCGTAATACTGCGCCATGCTGGAAACGTTAGGTTCGGTTTTCAAAGCTGTGACTATCGGTAGATCGTCGGAGCTGCAATAAAACGCAGGTTGTGTCTAAGGCTAGAATACCTTCCGATGGCTGGATAGGAATAACGGGCACACTCCCTAATCCGAAAGTTTGACACCTGAGATACTGAAGTCCTGATGTTCCCTGTATTATTTCCTATAGTCTTGGATACCACAACCTGGCGAACACTGCTTGACTTGGTACTGTGACCTAACAGACTCCAACCGAATGGACGGATTGTGTTCTGGAACGATGTAACAAATAAATATGTGAGCTATGTAAACAACGAAACAGATCAAACAGAGATTCAGCGAAGACAAAAATAACAGAAGGTACATTGAAGCAAGCAGGTCTACACCTATTACTAACACGTGCGAGTTTATTTGAAATAAGCATGTGGAAGGCAGCGGAACAAAAAATCTGGCGCGTAAAATGTCTTATATGAATGCAGCATGATTTGAGTGCTGCATTCGCACCTACAGTGTAAACCACTACTGACAGTTGAAATGATCCAGCGAAAAGCACTACTTTCTTTTCCAATACGCACAATTGTCATATCTCTTTCCTGAATTTTCCATTTAGTGAACAGACAAACACCTCACGGGAGATTGAAACATCATAGACTATCATCTGCGTAATGGTCGCCTTCAGTGGCTTCCCAGTCAGTAGAGATAAATCGAGTAACGAGATCAGCTCCACTATCCTCTAGTACCTATGTTCATTCCGGCAATTAGAAGTGTTAAGAGAGGACACCGTTGCCTGTGTTGCCGATCAGTACCGGAATCGACATTCTTGGACTCATACTCTGAAGTGGTAGCTCTCCCATTTAGGTGTTTTACCGCACAAGCTTCACGGTGACGTTGGAAGCTTACCCCAACTCTGTGGTAGATATCCGTTGAGGACAAGAGTTTCTCATGACCGTTGAATATAGGCAAAGAAGCGAAGAAACCAAGTGATTGCTTTCTGCCGTCGAATTCAATAATTGCAGATTAAAAACGTAGGGAGAAAGGGATTTGAATCTCTCGCACTCAGACAAGTAGACCATCCATTAAACAGTCCGGTCTGAGTGTACTAAATGAACGATAATTTTAACTGTTAAAAAGCTTACAAGACAAACTTTGTAACTTTCTTTAGTAATGCCGTATAATAAAACATTGTATTTTAGTACACTGCCGACGGCTACTTTAAATAGCAAATGAAGAAAGTGATGCGAGGTAGTTTAGAAAAAACTCGACGCAGAATAGGCATTTTGGGTGTTTTGTCAGGTTTAGTGTCGCATCAGTTGTCGGGTAATGGGACAGGCGAATAGTCACAATATTTCGCGTGTTGTTTACGAATTTGGCGTAAGAAACAAAGATGTGTTGACCAACAGTCTATCTAATAACCTAGCCATGTGAAATGTTATTTTCAGCAAAGTGAACTGGTCAATATCAATGTGGTCTATTAGTGCGCCACTCTTAGGAGTCATGCACAGTCGGCCGCATTTGATGCAGCGAAAATATTGAACCTTTAACTCCCACCTAGTTTGATATGAGTAGTCATGAATTTAAGGAAAAGCGCTGGAACAAGCCCTGTCACAAAATATAGATTACTGGAATGTTTTTCTAGTGAGAGTGGACTACTATATGTGAAAAATAGCATTTCTGTATCTGGTTCTGCCCCATTGTACAAGGTAGCGGGGTGGATGAAGCAGACCCACCGGTTGGGGTCCCACTAGGCGCAACCCACCGGATGTCATAGAGGGGCTTCTAAACTTAGCCAAATGCGAGGCTGCTCTAGTTGTATTAATTGAAAGGGCTTGTGTTGTGGTGGCTGTTCTAAGTTTATGATCAAGGAAAATGTTTCCAACCCATAAATAAATTTAATAAAGCTCGGAATCCATCTCCAACAACTTCCCTTTCTAATAAAGATCCAAAAGATCCGTAGTAATCATTGTCGACAGCATAACATCAGTGTTCAACACTGGTGCTTCGCTGCTATACAACCATGATTTATTTGAAAGCCTTATTGTGAAGAAAAGAATAAAGGTAGATGGGGAAGAGACCTAGTGCTAGCTTACTACAATCATTCTGAGATACCTACACCTTCAGACACTCATTCAGGCAATCTGGATAGAAGCTGACGACTAGAACGCCATTGACATCGATTAGCAGCCATATCTTGAAGCGTCTCCAACCAGGCGCAGTGGGAATCTCGCGGTCCCCATCCTGGAAGCCGAGTAGCACTGACACACCCAAACGTTTCGTAATCTATTTCATACCCCTTTGCCAGGTCAAGGGTTGGCCACATCTCTGCTTCCACCACTCCGAACTGGACACAGAAAACAACACTCTTCTAATACAATAAACCAAGGTCAGTCTAATTGCGTTGCTGTGGGATACCTAAGAGTAGTTTGCTGGCTACGGGAAAACTGATTGATCAAAGGTCAAAAGCAGTTTACGTTACAGTATCCGTTTGTCGCCACTCCCTTGTCTGTCCTTCATATCGGGTGGACTCAGTAGTTTTCGACCAGAGTTTACAGCCAGAACTTTTGTGAAGACTGGGGCCTCCTCCCAGAATATTCGCGAATGAATTTGCGAATTTGCTAGCCCGCCATTGAAGGCATGTTTTCATATGTGGTGGTCCTGATCATCATAACTTCGAAACTTTCTATCTACTTGCTTCACTTACATATTTTCTGCAATGACGGGGGTGGTAGTTGTTCTCAGTAGGGTCTTAGTCTATGTGACAGGAATTGCTTGGAGGTCCAAATCACCCTCAGTTTATTAATTAACGTGTGAGATTTTTTGTATTTTCAGAAAGCACTTTATTTACTCTTTAGCTATTGCGATTTTTTAGAGCTTTTAGTCTTATTACTTATGCTGGGTAACGGTGGGTTTTATTGAGACGGTTTGTTAGACAGGAATTACTAACCATCTTGGAAATGGTTTGTGACACCAGTCACAAAGGGGTACTCAAATCCACAATGGGTGACAAAAGTACAGTGGCCTCCAGCAGGGTGGCCACGTCCTTAAAAGTTTTAATAGATCGGTGTTGGATGTTGTCTGTCCTATGAGATCGTACACTCCGTCGCTGCCGACAAGGAACGCTGCTAGCAGCTGGTTAAAATCAGTTGAAAAACTCGGCGGACTAATCTGTATGCAACTAACGTTATTCCTGACTTTCCAGAAAGATAGCATTTCTTGAGCTCTCCACTGCCTTATCGTGAACAGAACTTGTGCAAGGGGGAAGATGCATGGTGATTCCAGAGACCTCGACAAACTGAGGAGATTGTCGAAGCCGTGAATCAAAAGAGTTGTGTCAACTAATCCGGAGCGCAGGATCTCAGTAAAATAATCTACGTGATTTTTAAGTTCTAGTGAATAGCAAGAAACAGCCTATATTTCACCTCGGAACATCTCTCGATAAAATCCTTAAAATGATCTGTGAGAAAGTTTAGGCTATCTCCATAACTGCACAATGTGATTCATTTCCAATTTAAGATAGCGATTTGCTCTGTGCAACGCTCTGAGTTCCATACCAAGGTTGGAGCACCCCTTAAGTTACATCCAAAAACTACCAGTCAACGGCATATTACCTCGGAAGCACTCCAGTATTAGTAAAATTTATCTCACAAAATTTATCGAGTCTTTGACTAAATATCGCCGGGTTGTCTCAACATGAAGAAGAGAGACACCGGTTCTTGTCCCATAGTGAATGAATATCGTGGTCGTGAAAGGTTTTCCCGGGGGCACGGGTCAGGTAGGAATTGGTTACCCACAGCAAATTACGGCCTGCAAATTACACCGTCTGGTCTCCCACATATTTGGCCAGCTCAACCCAAGCAGGGTTCTCTGTTCGGACAGTTCGCCCCTCAGTTTACGAAATACTGATGGTATTCTGTCTTAAACACAATGTCAGACGGAAATATTATATCCGAAGATAAAAATGTTTTGCCCATTGATACTTTTTAAGCAACCACACCCTCAGTGACTGACTATTTCAGGTCAAATAATGTGCCAAAATCGGAGGGCTCCCATCTTATCGAAAATAACATCAATTTCGAAGTCTCGATCACCTTTTTTCAAGCGTTGGTTTTGAAGATAAACCAAGATTTATAAATGTTTTCTTCGTCACATCATGTTATTCGTGAGAACAAAATCTCATCACTATGCATCCTACTTTAGGACGAAATGTGAGTTGGAGTTAAAAGCAAGGAACGTTTGCAAGAACCCAAGAACTCCGAAATTCTTCCTTTGTGATATCAACCTAGGTTCCAGTTTATCTGTATGCAACTCCATTTGGGTTAAACTTATTCGGTTACAAGATGAACCGACTTCTTTGTTACAGACGGTGAGCCCCATCTCCCAAACTGCAGAAACTGCCAGAACACAACTTTCATATGTTGACTGTCCCGTGCAACCTACCGAAATCAACCGAAACCTACCGATCGCCTTGGTGGCTAGCTGGTATCTGTTTTGTGTTGGTTGTGTCTGTCTGGCCATTCTGGGCCAGCGTATCATTTATCTCAGCCCAAGCGGTCTGTTGGCTTAAATTCGTTAGAAAGAACAGGTGGATTCGACTGTACGGGTGCACTGTCATACCCGAGGGACGAGAGGACTGAGGTCATGGTTCGCACATGTCTGCCACACCCAACACTTGGAGGATAGAGCGACAGCCGCAAACACAAGTGAATTTGTGTTTGTGTTAGATGGGTGCACGTGCATGTGTTCATCTGGTTAAAAATGGAATGTGTAGATTAGATAATCGGAAAGATCAACAAATTTTTAGGTTAGGAAGAGGCGGCCTCATCGCGCACTTTCTGCATTGCTGCGGGTATCAATCGGAATGGCACTATTCACGTCCTTTCAAAAGTTATCCACATGTATCATACGACGGAAAAAAGAGAAGTTTGGACTAACGCACTCATCTGCAAACCAATTTGGTTTTGACAAGATGTTGCGATATCTCGAATATCGTACCAACTGAAACATTAGGTGGCCTGGTGCAGCACAGTCAATTGATTAAGAACATGATAAACGAGAGACTCCGCTGGGTTCCATGGTATGCAGATGAGTGTATAATTCAAACTTCGTTCAGTTTGCGTTCAAGTAGAAGATACGGTTGACGGAAACTCCGGGACTGCGCCTACCTGATGAGACCCAAGAAGGGCGAAACCGGTCGAAAAGTTTGCAGCAAACTTATGGGTAGTGTACTACATCTATAACAAAGAACGGCTTGTCGCTGTTATGTCTTCCGAATGTAGTTACCTTCAGTCATCAAAAAGAGAAGCTGCCTGTTGACGAAGTGACTGGCATTCCACCAAAGTGCGGTGAACATGGACCTCAAATGGCTAGTGTACCTCTCGTAACGCTTGCAGACACAAAGGTTGGGGTGCTCCCAGCTTGCGGCACGTTTCATTCAGTACCGCATAAACTGTCTCGTCAGTCGGTCAGACTGACTTATTCATTCGCGTGCCAAACAAATATCCTCGGATCGTCATAAGATTGCCGGACTAGTAGCAACAACGCAACCGAACGGGCGTCAATTAACCTACCGCTCAGAAGCTGAATAACCAAATTGGTCAAACACTGCTTTGTCCCTAAATGGTGTTACCAGTGTTATCTTCCTGTTGCTGCATCGAAACAGTTGTGTATAACACACCCGGTTAAAAAGTTAGACCCTGGTTTTGCCCCGATGATGACAGTTCTTGTCTATTTGTTATTATTATTATTATTTCATTAAATGGTTTAAGGAAGCGAAATAATGAGGTAGTGTGACTGAACAAGAAACAGCAAAATGCATCGCCGATTGTAGCAAGTCCAACACAACACATGTGCGGAGCGCTTTGAAGCCAACACTACAAAAATCTACCAGCCAGTCAAGAGAATTCACAAAGTTTTGATGTACAGTCTTTGCGTTATAGAGTGCTAGCAGCTTTCAGAACAATGTAACTATCAGTTCTTTCTGCTGATGTTAAAGATTACCAAAATTTAAAATGGTTTTCTTGCCTTTCCAAAGAAGTTTTGATCCCTGTCCTACCAGCACACCAGCCTTCAGTCCCTTTGTCACGAGGGCGTAATTTGCCTCTGGGATAAGGAATTACTCACAAATGCACGAAAGATAGGTATAAGTTTTGGTTTTCTCTTCTAAAGAACGCCCTTCTTAGGAGAGATTAACTACAGGGGGGAAGAACTGCACTACGGGCAAATCACAATTAACCAGTATTTTTTATCTGCTGTATTTCATCCGTTTGTTTACGCAACCGCCCCATTTGAAATGGCCATCGTGCAGACGAATTCTCCCTCTGGTGAGGCTACTTTGGACAAGCCTCTTGAAGGCTACACTGAAGTTGCTGATCTGCAGAACTCAGCGTGAAGCTTCGGCGACGAACCAGTTTTTGAAGCAAATTTCAAACAAAATTAATTCCAAAAAAACGGCATGTCCATCAGATCCGTTTGTCCAAGGCACAATTGAGTGTTTTGTTGTTCCTGAAGGTCGTCCTCTGTAATTCATAGCGGTATTTGACTTTTTTGCATGATCTTGTGTGTTATTCTGTCCGGTTTGAGATCACTGTATGTAGGTTAGTGATGGAATAGAGCCATTACCAGCCACCAGCTGCAATAGGTATCCTGCTGCTTTCAACCTCATCTAAGATTACTAGGCATCCTGACGGACTCAAAATGGATCGGTTTAAAACCAGCCTACACATTCAGGTTCTTGTGATTATCTCGAGCAAGTAGGGAATATTTTTGAGCTGCGGTTAGCTGCGGTTACGCATAACAGATCTGCACTGCAGCAACAAATGCTACTGCGTACGTTACTTCATAGCATAGGGCCGCGCCGTTTTTCCACCACACATCACTTTTGTGCTCCAACAACCAACTTATGGCGGAATCACGTGATTCATAAGACTCTCTTGCCATCGGTAAATTGTCCAGCTAGTTTCGCCACAAACGCGTTATACAGATGACTTCTTGTGACATTGGAGAATAAAAATGATTGGCCACGTTATTACTGGGCTGGTTTAAAGTGCCAGAGTCTGAAATGTGTTTTTTCAAGTATGCAGAGTGCTAAGCCCTGATAAGCTGAGTTCCACTCTAAATAAACTACAGAATCTACAAGTAAATGAAAGTGAAAAATGTCCGAAATCATAAGAAAAGACATGAACAAAAGGTTGGTTTTTCTCAGCAGCTGTTAGTTGTATCTTAACAACCTGGCTTACGGTGAATATTCCATCAAGATTTCATCCTGTAATTGAAGTCAGCCTATGCTGAAAAGCCGAGGAGCACTGTACAGCTTTTTCGTCCTTATTTGGAATAATCAGCAGTGTGCATCTCACTAAACTCCAGTAGGGTGTTTCGAACCCCCGACCCCCATCTAATAGTTTAGACAATTGTACGTTTGGCCACACGCGGCTGATCAGCAGTGTGATTAACTCGCACTTAGTGAATAGTCAGATGATCTATCAGACTACACGGAAGATCAGACTCTAATCCAGCCATGCGATTTGAATTCAGCGGTAAGTTTACAGTGAACCTAAAAATGCATACAATTTCTCTAAAACCGCTGAGCGTCGAAAGAAATTTTTTCAGCCATTGTTAATATTCGTTGCAATCTAGAGCAAGCTTCGAATATCCACGTACCCAAACCATCTTGTTGAACTTTGTTTAAATGTCCTAAAAAGCGGCACTGATCTACATTTTAAATCCAGTTTTGCCAAATCGTTGCGATGTTTATCCTTCCGGCGGCATACTCGAACTTCCAAAAAGCCGGTCTTAAATTGCGAGAAGCAACTCTCTATGCTAAATTGAGGCATTTTTTAATACCCCCTCTCCAGAGGAAAATGCATAGACTGTTAACACCCAAAATCACCCTTTACGCGTGGCTTTACGTCAGTGTCAAGGCTCATCGGCGGAAATCTGAAGTGAAAGAATATGGACCGAAATCCGCATTCGGCTAGGCTTTCCAACGGCTAGGCGCTCAACGCAAAAGTATGAAACTTCACTGATTGGGAATGCTTAGCAGATAGATGAAGTTCTTTTTGAGAACGTCAGAGTATTTCCACCTGGCATTAAATGCATATGAAGTTGGCTTGGTGAGGCCGAGAGTGTGAAGACTAGTGAAATAACGTTGACGAACAATTTTTAAAGGAGAGTTTTGATTCATGAGAAGATTGCAGCCTTTCTCATGAAGATCAGTTTTGGATTGGTAGGTTTTCTATTCAAAGTACAACAGGCATTCCACTATATACTACCAACAGTGGAAAAATCTTTTTATGAAAAATATTTCCATCGCTTTTTCTTGGTTCCCAGAAGTTTTATCAGAAGACCATTTGTGATCCTTTAGGTAGTCTCCTCGAAGTGAGTGAACTTCAACTGGTACCACACCCGTAGGCGGGTATCCGTATTACTCATATGATCAATTAGCGACGACCTAATTCTCATTGGAAGAAAACGGATGGACTTCGGCTGAGAACTCAAAAGCCGCAAAGTGCGCGTGCCTAGAACCTGTGACCACACATTTCGACTCCACTTGAATTTCTTTGGTCAAAGCATGTGAGTAGCTACTGATTGGTTAAAAAACTGCACGACGTCAATTAGTCGACCGTCGGTTAGACTTGTTGAATGCACAAAACAGTCGGCAATGTCAACCTGAACGTCTGGAATTGGCGATAGTGTACGCTGACGTCTAGCAAAGCGGCGAATTATAAATATAAGCGAATAAAGAACTTACTTTACTTGAGTGAACTCCATGGCCTCCGGTGAGTTGTTCATCAGACTAGTACAAAACGTTGACAAAATACCCATTCGTAAATTAAGTTGTTGTTAGCGCGGTCTTCGGATGAATTCCAGAAGACTGTCTCCAGTTGAATCTTGCTTTACTTACGTGCATTCGGCACTTATGCAGAAAATAAGGTTGATGAAATCCCGGGAATGAGCTAAGAAGGTAAAACCGGTAGTGAATCACCGAAGGATTTTCAGCAACTTTTTGAGTAGTATCATGGTAAGAAAAGACACTTTTGTCAGATAGGCTGGTTTTGCCAGGTCGTGCGTACCGGTGTTGCCGCTCCCACTGCATCTGAATTCAAAGATGTCTATTTTTTGGCACGTGCTTATTTTCCATCTAGTTAATTATTCTTGAAAAAGAGCTCTATGTGTATGAGAAGGCCTGGTGGTATGTAAGTAAAGTCAATGGGAAAGCTATATTCAGAACGAAACCGTCTGGCCATGTGGGGCGGTTCGGTGCAAATGAATTACTGCTTGAATCAGCGTAACCTTGACTGTGTATCACGTGCCACGTAAGACGAACGATAAGCGAAACCCTCCCTGAACCAGACTTGGACCCGTAGTAAGCGAGAGGTTGCCCTTTTGAGTCTAGTCCACGAACGCTTATCTTTTCGTTTAAACCAGTTGTGCTCAAGTTTGCATTCGAAATGTTAGTAGATTCAAATAAGTATTCATCTGAATTCTTGGGGTTTCATGCGCGTTCGTGGCACGCATGAAAGCGTTTTCTGCCTCCATGGGTAAAACGTCATCGCAATTGAGAATGGCAATCCAGTTCAAAATGCCTCCTGCTGAACTGCCAGTTTCAGGGGGAGAAATGAATTCCTGGATTTTTAAGGTCAATCCGTGCATTTGCACACCAACCATGAGAACGCCCGAGAGTCTCACAAGCTTTATGCTGACTTCAGACAATTGAATTCATCAGCAGGATGGTTTCAGAAACTTATCAGCATTATCCTCAACTGAAGTAGAATTTATGAAGTCCGGATTATTTATTTAGCGGGAGAGGTAATGGTGATTTGGAAACAGTGAACATTAGGGAAGTCCTTTGGATTTATATTAGCGAAGTCAACAAAACAAATCAATGAGGGTAACGAGAGACTTGTGTATTTATGAAAAAAAAACATGCAACATATAAGAACTAAACACTTGTTGATTCTCTGGTAGCTATTACTTCAGTTTACTTTGAGATTAACTCTGAACCACATATCATGGTTTCTGAAATGAAGCCTAGGAACCTCACATGCGATGTGTTGAGGTGACCGAGCTGACTCAAAAGCAGAAGCATTTTGCCCTTTACCTCGTCTTATTTGAAGGAAATACGGCTGTTCAGATGACTAAATGTACAATGACCACTTAACTAATTGTGTACTTCCCGGCAGAAAAGAATAAATACCATATGAAATCCTTTGGTCTTCTCCTAGCTAGCTCAAAGACACGAACTCTCTTGCTGTCTGATGTAACACTGGGTTAGTAACACGGCGAATCAGATATTATTCGCTTCGAAGTGAGAACGTTGGAGCGCACAATGACTGCGATGCTTGTTCGTCCATTTTTCTTATGGGCTGCCAATCTAACGCTTCATCAGCTAACATTTCACTCATGCTGGACGTGAAAATAAGTTGATATCGATTCAGAGGATAGAAATCTTACAGCTATCGGCCACTTTAATGGAACTTCGCTTTCATGAGAGTAGTCGTTTGGGATTTAGAACCAATTATTATAGACCAGACTTCAAAGTAATAGACTCAATATCACCAGAGGGCGAATTATAATCGCAAAAATACCTCCATGAATACGTAACGGTTATTTTGTTTTATGGATGAGTATTGCCTTTTTCTGTCATGACATCCTGATTCTATTCCTAAGGTGTTCTTCTTTGGAAATCTGAGTACTTCTCAGTGGCCCAAATAGTCTCCTACGGCAAGAGCAACCTACTCTATTGCACATCATTATCTTCGACCATAAACCGTATACGAGTGATACTTTGGTCCTTGATTCTAAACCACTTCATTGTATTTTGGTAAGCTTTATTCATGCAGTGTGGCTTTTTGGACATAGTTGGGAAATTTCAGTCTCATGAGTGAAGAGCCAAGGCATTAGTCCTAATAGCTGTGCCAGCTTATCTTTTTCAGTCAGTACTTTAGATCGGTTGCGAATTTGTGCAAGAAGATATAGCAACCTGGGGCCTAGAACGACATGAGTTTTGTTCATGATTACTGGATCTAACAGCACAAAAGCTCACCCATTTGAAACTAGTTCCTTTTAACAGTTATGCTGCTTTGAATTGATTGTAGAAGACACCGCCAAAGTGCAGACTCTACCCCAAGCTCCTTTGTCTACTGTTGTTGGACGCTTGTATCCACATCGCTTTGTTCTGATTAGACTGCACCGAGTACCTCTTCACTTCGAATAGCTTGCGTGTCGGATGGATCATTTTGTTTGTGGCAGAAAAATCTGGAGGTAAAATGATCTTCCGACGTAAGCTAAGAGAGTTGTACAGGGCGAAACAAGTTGGAAGTCAATGAACACGAGTTTATATTGGTAATAGTAATTAATATTGCATACCAATATTATGTGTGCTGTGGCTTGCATCCGATGGTTCTCGGTGCTACATTCATGCTGTTTCCATAGTACAGAGTAAGTGTGCGAATATAGTTGCCTTCTTACCCCCTGAGCTCCTTGTCCTTCACGTAATTGGACATTTGCGTACGGATCTGCAGAATTCCTTGTATTGAGAACCACCTTTTAAGAACTGATAAGTCGACAATTCGATACTTTGGGAATGGGGTTTTTTGCGAATGAATTTTATTGAGCAACACCTCCGAGAAATTCGCTTTTTTCTGTGAGAAGATGAGAAATGTTTGTCCCCATCGTTACGTCTAGACATCACATCTAACAAAATAAGATTCCTATCCCAGCAAGTGCGGTATGCGCCAATGCCAAACCGGAAACTGTTTGATTCGGCATGTTCATTGCACTGGAGCTCTTAAGAAGCACCAGCAAGGTTGGTGTTGTTTCCCTAGTTTCTGACTGATTCAGGTTCCCTTGTTTACCATATTTCGGGACCGATTCTCTCTCTATTCCTAGTGCAAGAACACATGTTCTGTGTAAGCTATGGCTCTGTCCCGTTTCTGCGCCAGGAACTCAACAGAGCTGGGGAAGCTCCTAAAACTAAGATCAGTCAATAGTGCGTGTTTGAACACATCGCGGCTTACCATTTGCTACACCAATTTTCGAGAAGTTTTGGTGTTATACTTTTAAGCTTGGATGAGTTCATTACTATACACGCTCATTTTTTCAACTTATTTTATTGACTTTGTCACAGATTCACGTTTTATGACTATTCTCAGAGTCATTACATCCACAAAAGGAGATGAGGAGTCCACCAAACTTGAAGAGGTGCCTGAAATTAAAGGAGGCGCCAGGCTGAGTAAATCGATCGGTTTGCTTAGCAGCATCACAATCGTTGTCGGTTCAGTAATTGGATCTGGAATCTTTGTCAGTCCTCAGGGTATTCTTGCAATGACGAATAGTTTTGGGGCCAGTATAATCGTGTGGATCGCATGTGGATTATTCTCACTGGTGGGTGCCTATTGCTACGCCGAACTGGGAACCATGATGCCCAGATCAGGAGCGGATTATTCATACGTGTATGAGGCTTTCGGTCCGTTCTTCGGATTCCTTCGTCTATGGATTGAAGTCATCGTTGCACAGCCTGTTGCTGCTGCCATCATTTCCATGGTATTCGCCAACTACCTATTGAAACCGGCCTTCCCAACATGCGCAGAATCATCTCCCACTGCTGTAAGGCTTCTTGCGTGTGTATGTGTGCGTAAGTGTACTTTGTTGAATATATGAATAAAATGTATTTACCTTATCATGTGTACTGTAACAGAAGAAAACACTATCCCAGTTTGCCTCCTGAAATCCATGAAATGGCATCATCAGAAATACTGTGATCTTTGGTGTCGCGACACACAATGTTTTTGTAATGGCACGCATAGATCAATTTAGTTAGGACGACGCTTGTTAGGAGGTAGCCCTATCGGCTGGTGGGATTTCATTTTAATATCTAGGTTGTAGGAAAATGAAGAACAATTTGTTTTCTCTGGAGGTTGCTTTAGTAAAGTTTGGTTGAATCTCAGCTGGAAAGCCAGCTAGTACAGTTTCCAGTTGTACTATTCGTAAATGACATAATCGTCTCCAGAAAGGTTCTAGAAAGTAGCATCAAAATAGCCCTACAACGCCGGACAAAGTGGGGTTACCCAAGCACACCGAGCTGCTGAATATCGACGGTCTGTGCAGCTAATTTTTTAATGAAGGCGAATGGTGCGCCTGTTATGGTAAGCCGGTTTCAATTGAGAGGCGACGCTTATGTGGACTTTCTACTGGAGTTAGACGGCATAATTGCCAGCTCAGCCCTTTGCGACCAGATATCTGTCTTCACCCTATTAGTACTGGGCATGGTCGTGTTCGTTTAGTTTTATAGTTAAAAGGTATTATAACATTAGTCCGTGCAGCTTCGTAAAATGTGCACAGCCGGTGAATTCCAGCATAAGTAAAAAGCTGTACGGTGCCCCTCGGCTTCTTAGCGTGAGACACAGTGTAGCTAGGTTGGTGACAGCGCTGGATTTAGGGACACGCATTAGTTTCTCGAAAAGAGACGGCAGAAAACCACGTTTTGTTGGGGGTCCCGTTAGCGATGCAGTTTCTTCGAGGATAGTTGTGAGTCCCTGAAAACGCGTGCGTTATTCCAAACCTTTGAACTGGGGCAACTTTGTAATTATCAGAAGTCGTGATTTTACTGAACGGTCTCTACTGGACCGCACACTTCGATGTTCGTGTGAGATATGCCCTTGAAGGAGAATTTCGGATAAACGGCCGAATTAACAATAGATCTAAGATGAGAGAGCCAAGTTGAAGAGGATCCCTTGGCATGCTTAAAGTATTGTACACAGGCAAAAAATTCTCCTGAGATGTTCTCACTAACTGTTGTAGCCCTCTTACTTTCCCTCTCCTGTCTACATTTTGCTTGCTGTCCCACGCTTGGCCCTATACCACTGATTGAGTTTTGCTCAGCTTGCTTCTCATTTCTGACCGTGTATTAAGTGGACTTGCTTTGTGAGTTGTGCCGTCGTTGCAACTACCACCGTCCTCTTAATCCGAGGGCTGGATGTCTCCAATCGTCACTCGAGGAGCTAGTCACACGTGAGCATGTGCTGTGGACTCCGTCACTGAAGTATGAGTAGCACTGCTTCCTGTCTACGTTTGAGTTATTCACACTGCCGATCAGCCACTTGTGACCCAAAGGTTAAGTGTTCAAACTACTGGCCAGGAAGTTTTGGGTTCGAAACTTTCAACTAGAGTTTCATGAAATGCTCAGTACTGATGATTTTCAGTAAGAATGAGACAGTTGTACAGTGCATCTTGGCTTTTAGCATAGATTGGCTTTGCATACAGGATGAAATCTCAATCTAATCTAACGACAGGGTCATTCCAGCCCTCTTTGTCTCTGGCGTGGTTTCTCGATAATCCGCATTTTGTCGGATGCCGTTATCCCCATTTTCTGTGTTGATCGTTTACCTCAAACACCGTCATTTTGCCACAACGCAGATAACTAATATATGCGCTGGACTTTTGTCGTTCACCTACTTGTCTTCATTTCGGTGGCGTCCAGCCTGGATTTCGGGTCTTCATGAACTTCAGCTGATGCCGGATATCGTTCACCAACTAAAAACGTCCACAGTTGGACATTTCGGCGAGCAGATGACAAAAGGCTTTTTACCGAAACCTATGGCATTTCAGGTTTCCCGGGATTTCAACTAATATGGAGGTCGAACCGTCTAAAAGGAAACCAGGAATGTTCGTGATTTTACAATGATAACTCTGCCGGTGGGACACTCAATTCGGGTTTTCATGTCGCAGTAGGTCACTCAGACGAGAGATATGAAATGTCACGTAGTCGTTGCTTGCTAAGACAAACCAAACGCTTAGGCAACCATTTATCTAGGTGTGTACAGTCAGACAAACAATGCGCAGTGGCAAGCTCTTTCTGCATACAAAGCTTCAGTTCTGGTTTATAAGTAAACTAATTGCGACACACTGCGTCCATATGAAACTCACAACAGTTTTTCCTATTTTTTTTTTGTCTAGTCACCGTCGGATTTATTAACTGTATGTCAGTTAGGTGGTCAACACGAACGCAAGACATATTCACTTTCGCCAAAGTTTCAGCGCTGGTAATGATAATCATAACTGGCTTTGTTCAAATTGGACGGGGTAAGTTTGTAGCTGACGAACAGAAGATATTTGGGAGATTTTTAGGATGAAGCCATATTTTGATAAGTGATTTGTGCAGATGTTTCACTGAACGTATAGGTCTTTACGTATATTATTTAATTGGCTAAATGAGGTGTGGCCTCTTTTGATGACTGCTCACTGAAATGTGATTGGTTAGGAATGCTGTTGTCGACTGTCCATTGGGACGGTTTCTTCTTGGAGTTGATTTTCTTGAGAGGACTGAGCCATCCGTACGGAATCCACTATCCAACCGTAACTAGCTATTGGTAAACCGGCCACTGAAACAGTTTAAGATGGTCACTGCCAATGGGAGCACTAATCCTGATGTATCGCATTTAGGCCACAGATGGTTAATGGATGTTGATAAATTTCGCCCAACGTAATTTTGCCTTCTGGGCTTCGGTTTCCTGTCTGATCCTGATGAGCGTCGAAGTGTCAGTAGCCATTATCACTTACTATGGATAGTATGGCATTGATGTCATTCTACTTAAAACTGGAACATCTCTTACAGCATTCCGATTGGTTTCATTTGTTGAAGTGCACGTTCATGTCACATGAAATTAAATGGTCGAAAGGAATTTTTGTAAATTTTCACACTGGACGATTTTGTGCCTACGATACACGAAGGCCAGTATTTTAAATAAGTCTTTGGCCATAACCTTACTACATAATGAAAACCCGCCTTCCCTTGGGTCCTGGTGCAATTATTCTGGTGAGTCTACACCAAAGTAGACAGTTACTGGATCGTCGTTGTGGGCTTTGTGCGAACCAATCGCATCGTCTGTTCAGAAGTCAATTCAGGTACACCCACTGCGAGCTGACGTAGTATTGATAAAATAATCACACTGCACGTACGATCTCAAATCCTTTCAAGCCAAATGGTATGCAATACTGATGAGCTCTGATAAGAACATAATTCCAGTCCAGCCCGTCGACCCTTTGTAATCACTAGAATACCTGCGCTAGATGGTGTTAGTCAGTTGGAGGAGCACATCTTCCAGAGCTGAAAGAAGCGCTTGGAGAGTTATTTTGCATGTGTATTCTCGAGCTGCTTTGCCATTCCGAAACTGCAAGGTGGCCTGCCCGATCTCTGCAAAAGCTCGGAGAACTTTCCACTGTCATCCAGTCGAAGGTCGTCGGTCGGTTCGGTAGTTCGTTGAAGTGCTTGTGCAATTGTTTCTGTAGATGCTTCAGTCCCGTGTCCGATTCTTCGAAGGTTTGTGTGGGTTTGATACCTGACCCACTTGGCTTCCACCACGGTCGGTCATGCCTTTTATTGGCCAACTAGAGCACAATGACCGTGATGGGCACCTACTAACTAGTAGACATTAGTGTTGCAACTGAGGGTCACACCCGAGAGACCGTTGATCCGTATTCTGAAAGACCACTGTCTCAGCACATCCCCTAACAAATCAAGATACGTGACACGCGAGCGAGTTTACTTGCCGGGAAGATGATCAGAGTCAAATGGGCCATCTGCTGCCCAAAGCAGGTACGCCCGACTGGTTAATGCTGACCGGTTATCAGTTTGGTTATATAACAACGGCCATGTAAGCCTCTTTCTAGCGCCAATGTAGGCCTAAAATTCCGGAAAACCCGGATAATTTGGGTGAGTCCACTATAGGTGTACACGAAAAGCGCACAAATAGTTACAAACTGAATTCCTATCCATTACAGCACAACATAATACAGCGCATGAGAAGTGTATCTGAGATAGGCATTCAAATAAGAACAGCAGGGATTAACCCAACTCATAGGCATTCATTGGCAAATCATATAAATCTCTTGTATCCTCGAATTTTATGGCGGATCATTTAGAGAAAAATGTATGAAACACAAAATATATTGAAATTATTAGAATTCATGATGTTACGAAACAACACAATGCATAAGAAATGGATGTGAGGCAGTGATGAAAACAAACGAAGAAAAGCAGAACCCGGCACCAAGGATGATTTACTAAGGAACACCAGAATACAGTGCAGTACATTTGGATTCAAAACAGTACAATGCAGCCTAGCTTAATGCGTGCAAAAAAAATTGGGGAAAACAATGCAGACAAACACAAAAACCTGAAACCGGGACTAGAGGCAAACCACTTCAGGTCACTGAGTTTGGACATAACGTGGGTACAAAGTGGTTATGATGTGAAAGTTACAGGCAGGTCACGACAGCAACCAACATGTTGAATGACCCTATCAATGACGGTCAAGATTCAAAATTGCAACATTCTGTTTTCTATCCTTAGTGTTCAAATTCAAACAGACGTTTCCAATATTAACATTACCGCTCAAGATTTGCTTTTTTTACAAAAGAAGAACTATGTAGCTGCTCCGTCGTCGTTCAGAATCATTGTCAGTTGCAAAATCAAGAAACAAGATACAAGCGAATGTAGTTCCATCCATCGCCGCATACTGGGGCCCTCGGTCCAAAATCTCCAAGAAATTGCCTCTTTTTGTCGCAGATAAATACTACTTTACGAATTCCCATGATTCCGTGGACTGCGATGTTCAGGTAACTCACCGTTTATGCAGAAGTTTGTCTGGTGAACCACAACACTCACAAGGCAAACGTAATTCAGACACATGGCTAGCTATGGTTGGTCACTAATCAGCTTAGTCTGTATAATTCTAATTGAAGAGATCCAGTTGTAGGTTTCACACACCTAAGTCTCCAGGGTTTAAGGGAGTCATCTGGAGACATGTACATGAAACACACACGCCAAAATTACTTAATATGGCAGCGGTCACAGTAAAAATAATAATAAATAACAATCGTTCAGCTGTAACACCCCTTCGGTGCCAAGCTGGCATGCCAACCAGAAGAAGCACGAGGGCTGAGATACTGCCAGGTTGCCCAAGTGTAAACAGGATAAGTCGAGATGCAGAAGTCGGGTTCGAACCACAGACCTTCGAGTCAGTAACTTAGCGCTCTAACCACCGAGCCATCTCGCCCTCCCCCTACATAATACAACACGTACATAATAAACCCATGGTGGCGATGAAAACAAATGCACAGTCCTATAATCCCTGCAATCTTTTCAGTGAAAAACTACTTGACTCCCCTTTATGTTTGGGTGGTAATACTAATACGGACGATTGCAGAGTCTTACACCACCCGCATTACATAGGTATATGTACACACACAAGCGCACAAGACATGCACAAGATTTCATGTCGGACGATTGTTACGTAAGTGGTATGTACCAAGCAGATGATCACGCGCCACTCTGAAATAACAATGACTTGATCCTGTGTCACGGGTAACACTCGGTAGCTAGAATAATAAAAAAGACAGAGGAGGTGGAGCAAAGCATTACTGCGCCATCACATATAGTTAGCCGCATAAAGCAAGTAGAGATAGGTACAGAGGTCAGGCTGAAAACTCGTTGGAAGATGAAATGTTTTGAGGTGTCAAAGATAGAAAAATGACGCATTGATAGGACCAAATGTTCTGACGGTAGATTCGCTCCGCTTCCACTAGTTTGACTGGGCTGGAGAATACGATGCAATTTAAAATGCTTTGTCGAACTGGTCGTGATTTGTCTAATTTGCATATGTGAAAACCTGAATTGGCGAACTGGAATCCAGTTCTGGAGTGGACGGTCGTGTCGAATTACGTTATGGGACCTCCGGGCACAGTTGTTAATATCAAAGGCGGATGAGGCTGGTCCGCGTGAGCATTTGAACGCTGTTTACGGGGTGCAAACCCGAGGGATTGGGACTGGAGGTTGGATATGACGGGCATTTCCGAAAGCACAAGCATGCTCACCTGATGACCATAAATCTCAGGTCAGGGGGGGTGACAAATGAACATTTGAAACCTACGATATATTCAGAAGGTTGTATGGTGTAACAGTTATGAGACGCACAAAACACCCAGTTTGAAACTGTATAAAAGTCCAGACCCATAAGGCAACGGGTAAACTTTTGTTCGGAGGTCCTTAACTTAGCCTCTGATTCAATAATCTGAGTTGCAAGACAAGATCCTGAAAGACCCTGCCCGGAGCCAACAGTCCAGTTGTCCGTAGCTCTGTCCAAGTCCGAGGTCTCAGGGAACAGAAGTATGGAAATCTGACTTCCAGTACTGCTAAGCATCACGAACCCGTTTATGGCTTTAGTTTGGGGTTAGTTTTAGTTTTTCAGTCGAATTATGAGAGTTGTCGTCGGTCACGGTCAACCGTTGGGCAATCGGAGTATGACGTTTTCAGGGTCTACTTCCAGTAGCTCGTCTTTTCTCGTTGGAACACGGTATCATGTTTTCTATAAATATGAGCAAGCTGGCCATCTGACTGGAATAATTTACTGACTCCATATGTCCACTGTAGAAAAAAGTACGACTCAGTCCCCCTAGCCCCCTAAGTGCTACACTCATTGAACTTTGTGATATGATTATTCTTTGAAGAATGAACTTCCAGCAAGTTTAGCCCGTGGGATTATTGCAGCACTCAAGCCCACCACTTGAAGGTGGCTGTTGTTGTTTGAGACCAGCCAGACTAACCTGTTTTTCCTCTCTAACTAATGTAATTACCCCGAATGAAAAGAGATAGAATTAATATATAGGTTCGTCCGTAGGGTACGTAACCCTGGCCGGCAAACTGTCAAACGGTGGCCTAGCACAGGCTTGCATTTTGATGTAAGTGCGTAACGTTCCTTACCACATCACCTACCAATATTTCTTTAACTTTCCAACCACTATCCCAATAATTATATCAGGATGCTTTCTGCTTGATGATAAAGTCTGTAGTTTCCTACATAAATCTTTACCCCCAAGTATCAAGTCCGAATTGGTCATTTAGAAGTATTCCTATTATGGTAATCACCCGATTTCACTATTATAATATCACGGTTTCGCATTAAAGAGAACTGACCAGCAAAAACTCAGTCCACTAAAGGGTTTCATCCCATAAATGTTAGGATGTACAGAGCAGTGCTCTTTCAGGATTGCGGCCGTTAACCGCATTATCGTACTCTTGAAAGACCCGGGGTTGACTTATTATATCTAAGATGATGGTCGGAGATATTTTTGTAAACTGTAGCTATTTTAGTACTTCAACAGCCTGGGTATCTTTCAGCGTCCTGGTACCGAGTATAAAACCTGGTTAAACTTTGACACTGACGCATTAGGAGTCTCTTGATTACTAATCATTAAGTTCATTCTGTTCATTTCGCACGGATTGGTTTTATCTTTACATAAGCCAGCCTGTCCCCATTGAATTCAGTTTCGTGGTCTTCCAAGTCAGGATTTTCTTTATCACTGTTCTGCGGTGACAGACCATGCTGATGGACGTTGATCAGAACAAGTGTGGAGTGAACTGGTTTTCGAGATCACTTATGAGACAACAAATGACGAGGTCGCTTTTGTACTCATGAACTGAGTAACACAGGAAACCAGACGCTTAACGTGCGTCTGTAGATTAGCCATGGGTAACCGAAGTCTGAAATTCGAGTTTGGTAATTCCTAACACAAAACAATACGATCAGCCCTGAACATAGAGAGACTGAATTCCATGACAAGCTCCAACTCAAATTTCGAATATTTCAAGGCACCAGGTTGTAGGTAACTATCAAGTTTGTGGTTCACTTCAGTGTTAACCCTCCATTTTGCAACTCTAGCTTTGTTACCATATATATATTTCATGTGGTTGCTTCAAGTGAATTAACTTCGGTTTTTATTCGCAATGAATGCGTTGATTTCTTTACTAGTTATGATGAATAATTGTTCTTTGGGTTATCTGAAATCAGGTTCAGCTAAAGTAGGCCTATTGTCCGGCAACAATGATGTGCAAGTATGTATAACAATCGATAAACTCAGGGCCATACCTAATGGAAAAGGGCGCTAATTTTCCAAAGTTTACGGAAAACTCAACCTCTCTTGCACTGCTCTCATATTTTTGATTGCATTTTTTACGTGCCAGGTAGAACCGAGGAATTTGAGGATCCATTTGAAGGGTCGAATTGGAATCCAGGCAGTTTGACTGTGGCTTTCTACAATGGTTTGTTTGCCTACTCCGGTTGGAACTGCCTCAACTGCATGATTGAAGAGATGAAGAACCCACGACGTGATCTGCCCATCGCCATCACTGTCTCATGCCTGATAATCACAGTCATCTACACAATGGCGAACGTGGCCTATGCAACAGTGTTGACGATACCAGAAATATTGAACTCGGATGCCGTTGCTGTAGTGAGTGATCTTCACCCGTACGTGTTACGGTAATAAAGACGTACAGCGTTAGGCCTTGGATGATGGAGACTAATCGGAAGTATTCAGCAGAGATTTCATCCTGTCAGTGAAGCCGCTCGATGCTGAGAAGCCCTGAATCACTGTAAAGCCGTTTCATCCTTGTTGGGGATCATCAGTATTGTGCATCTCACGAAACTTAGGGAGTTAAGCCACTAGCCGGAAGGTTGCGGGTTCAAAACGCTCTGCGTTTCGTGAGATGCGCACTGCTGATGATTTCCAACAAGAATTAACCGCTGTACAGTGCTTCTCGGCTTTTCAGCGTAGATTGACTTCACTGATAGGAGGAAATCTCTATTGAATATTACCAAATCTCCTCACATTACCAAGAACTAAGCGGAGGTAGTTTAATATTGGAGATATTGATGGTGGATCACTTTCTGACTTTGTTTTTTATATAAAAATAGCAAGAAATCCGTACCTTCTCTCGCGATTAAACAGTTCACTGCGTCCGATTACGAGGATTTCCGATGCAGCTGAACGCCGAATACAAAAGCACACTGGCATGAGGCGACTGAATACGATCTTCGAACTGGTCAGGCTCAGGAGCAGTCGATCCATCCATGCGCTAGCAAATTCGTACTGTCTGCACACTGTTGATGCACACGCTCATAGTGGAAAGGAGTATGTTGTTTTGGGCTGCTTTGTATAAGTTTGTTCAGAGAGATTCGTAAATTTGATCACTCATTTTCCATTATGACGAGGCCACCTGAAGTTTGTTTGGGGACTAGGTGTCTCCAGGGACTCATTCATCAGTGAAAATAATTGCAATATACAATAAAAAACATCATCAGAGGAGTGATCTATCCTCAGGGTGGTAGGGCTTTACAATTGCGTTGTAACGAATGACGTCGGAGATTAGTAAAGGAGCGTGCTGACAGACCATTCTAGCTTAGTAGTATTGAGATGTCTGGAGCTAATCACTCCTCAAACAGGGATAGTCACTAATACATCAGAAGGGGACTATTTGTCACACTGCCGGATGTCGAACAGAACTGGGCATTCACGATGATGTCTCTCCTTCTTCAGAAAGCCTCAATTACGTATAATCACTTTGGCTCAACCGATGCTTAGAACAAGAAGCTTGGACACGAACTGAAACATTGCCAGGTACTGCGCAAGGTGAAATCTACGTGACAGTCCACATCGCTGTCCAATGCGTACAGAATATTTATTATACTCACAATGCAGTTTGTAGACAAATGGGACCAACTTCCGAATTCTTCACGTCCATAAGGGAAACTCTGAAACCATGCACGAAATGAGGCTGTTTTATTCTCACGGACAGGAACTTTCTCCACATTTATGCTATTTGCTAGGGCTTCCGATCATCAGAAACTTGATGGCATTCAGCACTTTTCCCCATATCTCACTGTAACTGGCTTTCGTGAAGATGCATTTTCACAGTTTGAGCAAGTTCTGCATTGTTAAACAAAACCCGTGTCATTTACCACCTCTTCAATGACGATACCCTTTATTTGCTTCTGTCCTGAGTGATATTGTACGTATGATGTCCTCTCCGGTTGACAGTCTTTTGCTATTCGGATTTACGGGCCGGCCTGGTGGATCATGCCAATATTTGTGGCCTTCTCAACATTTGGTGGCGTGAACGGGACGGTGATGACAACTTCACGCATATTCTTCGTAGCCAGCCAACAGAACCAAATGCCCAAATTGTTGTCGTTTCTCCAGACGTCCAACTTGACACCCATTCCGGCAATTATGCTTATGGTAGGAAATCAGTTCATTTTGCATGAGTAACTGTTGAGTATACAGACGGCAAACAAAGGCCTAATTGAGGTGGTAGTCTTTCTTTCAGTTACATTGGGAGGAGTTCCACTCACTCTCTAAAAAACAATGCCTGACTGCGAACTTGAGAGTTCACTGCACATAATTGTTCACAAATATCAGGGAACTTTTACTAACGAATGCGTCAAGAGGAGGAAATTCTTTTCATTCTTCCAGGTTCTATTTCCCGGTGCCGCTGACCTCTTTAGACTGAATTAGTTACTCGGCCGATTTTGTTAATATTGGTAGTGACTTCTACTACAAAGTGGATGGCTTTAGTTCTTATCCACACAGTTTCGTTTCAACAGTTCTTCCCATTTTCCTGCTTGATTATTTCGATTATTGTTCATCGATCGGCATAAGCACCAGACTACGGAATCCCACTTCTACCAGGACTAAGCAGTGGCTTTCCAGCATTTCCGATCATCTGAAATGCGATCCGAGCTTGTTGGCTCCAACTCATCATCCCACGCTGGACACGCCTGAACCGTTACTTGTGAACAGACGAATTTAGAACTTGAGTGGTGTATGGTTAGCCCGATAGGTGGAACAAACATCCCAGGGGCTTTTCTGACTGGTGATCTACCCATGAGAACTCCGTCTGGTAGGCCCGCGGACGTGACCACCACGTCGGAGAAATATTGAATACTTGCGCTGACGTTTACTTCTTGTTGGATTCAAGCCCATATCATCCGCAGTTCGACAAGCGTAGCGGATACAATAACTGCTTATGTATGTCACCGATGATGGATCATTGAGGAAGGCCACTGTTTTGGGCTGGCAAATCAAAGCCACAATGTCCTGATTGGTTAATCAATAGCTATAATTCATCAAATCCTTCTATCCTGTGACGGTAAAGGAGGGTGGTTAACAGTGAAGTGACCATAATTCCCCAGACTGCACGGCAAAATGACTTGAAAACACTAGGTCGCTCATCGGGGAGGTAAGAACTGACACTTAGTTTTGTGATACACACCATCATGGCGACGTCTTTGTCTGGCTGGTGGAAAGAAGCTTTCATTCAGTCACTGGATCTTTCTATTCACTTTTTAGAGTGAAGGTTACTCACAAAGGATAAGGAGTACTTGTTAAACCGCATCCGCTCAAAATTTACTGTATTTTTTAGTGCGGCGTCACAATCATTTACGTGGCTATCGGCGAAATCAGTTCACTAATGAATTACCTGGGATTTGTCAAATGGTTGTCCATCGGGATCTCGGTACTAATAGTCATCATCTTTCGATTCACAAGGCGAACGATGGAAAGACCAGTGAAAGTAAGTCAATGGGTGACGGTTGAATATCAGATGAGGTACATGTAAAAATTGGAATTTTAATGGTCTGTGGATGCGTTCTGGTAACACGCGTAGACATAAAATGGAAGTTAGCAGCAGAAGAATAGCTGGGTCTTTAATGACGTTATGTTTCCATTTGCTTTTGAGTTGACCCACTGAAATTTCATAAGCTGCAGGTCTTACGTTTTGTGTGCCCTTCCTTAAGTCAAATGGGAAACAAATGAGATGCTACAATGGGGTTCTAGCGAAACAGTTTGCGAATTTTATGAAAAATCGGTAACAATAATGGTTTGTTTGTCAGATACTGGTTTGAGCTTTTATGTGTTGCTCTTTATTTACTTTCCGCATTTCCGAGCCCGAGGTAGCGAAATTACTGACCGGAAGGTCCATGGTTCGAGTCCAACCCCTGCTGCTCTAGTCTAGGCCTGGGTAACCTGGTGGTAGCTCAGTCCTCGTGCTTCCTTCGAGCGGCATTGCAGCTAGACACCGGAAAGGTGTTACAGCCGGGTGCTTATTGTGTTTATTATTTTTCCACATCTCCGCAGAGTTCCACTTTTCGAAATGACTTTTTCACAGGCGCCGAAGAAATCGACTTTTTTGTCACTAACGGTATAGGAAATAGAAGACGGCTGGAATGGTTTACATACACCCACTATAGAGTCTAAACTAACTGAACTACGGCTCAACTTATATAAAAACCTAGAAACTATGCAAAGTAGCAGACGAGTTTGGAAAATAATCTTTCCGAAATTATAGGAATTCAAAGGGGAATAGTCAGTATGGCCTTCTCAATTCTCAAACGGACACTCCTCTAGTACACGGATTTTACGCTCAAGCGATTCACATATTCACTTTTAACTTTGTCCAGAGAATTAGAACAAGTCCTAAATATGTCTATCTAGCCATACCAATATAAAGCAGGTCTTCTCCTACAAATATCTAAATCTGGCACACTGCTTATCTAAAAACCCAAGAATGCTGTTGTGCAGACAGGTAAATAAGAGCTAGTCATAATGTTTATTTTCACGTAACCTTCGCCTGTCTACAAGGCATTTCCTATACAGAACACGCTAAGTGGTGGTCTAAAAGGATAAACATAAAAGTAAAGTGAATGTATGTTTTGACTCAGATAAAATCAAAACTAATGAGCCTACAGCTATTACTGATTCCTTAAAGAATGACTGCATGTAAACATTCATTTACAATGCCAAAATCTGAGTTTCATGTTTGAAGCATGATGGTTTTAAGGAAAACATCTTTAGAATTTAAAATCTCGCCCCTAGCCTGATTGCTTTGTTATCCTGATGGGGAGGAAATTCTATTCTACAGCGAATATCGAGTGAAAATCTACCACCAAGACAGCTGGAATTCTCTCCAAAGAGTCACTTTGAGGATACTTCTGTCCAGATAGACTCGAGGGTAAAGCGAGGTAGAGTATGCAACTACCGTAGATGGTTACACTAAGTGCCATGTCACATGTACATTGTCACACATTTACGGCCACCCAAATACATCTGCATTGTCAACAGTCAACTATGCATTTCCGGACCGTGTGAATAGAAGACGGTGGTGATAGTGAATTTCTTTCGTGCAGCATGTAAACGCAAGCACACCAGTGGTTGCCACGCATGACATTCTCATAAGTGCAGTGCTATGTCAACGATGGTGATGCATCAGAAAAGTGAGAAGCATGTTCTTTGAAGCGTAACAGAAGAATGGTATTCTAAATTGCGAACATGCAATTGCATCATCGACTGCTTACATCCGCGCTAATTATACCCAGCACACAGGACGATAACGAATGATGAAATATTCTGCGCAATTCTAGTCTTCAGTGTGACTGATGTGTCAGCATGCAGTGGCTTTTTGTTTTGGTCTCAGGTCAGATTCAGATGGAATATTATAGATATTTTTCAAAAAAGCATTTCTTCAAAAACTGATGAATGCTACTTTGACTTTCTGAATGGCAGGAATCAAAAGCCTCGTTAATGGTTTACTCTGTCTTACACTGTACCGAGATTCGATGCAGAGAAACCGGAACTGCAGCTAATTATTCAATAGTATCGGAACTGGCGCAGCAGAAACGGCGAACAAAATTGCGGGAACATGTGTGCCCTAAAGTTTTCAGGGAAACCATTAGCTGTTGATTTTTTTCACTGCTGACAAATGATTCGTGAATTCATCCCTGCATGCGTACCCCATAGAAATCTCACACGGCGCGCATACACTCGGGCTGGCATGAAAGTGGTTGAAACGGAACATATGTCGGTTGGTTCTAGGATTACCGGAAACTGCGAGCCTTCCAGCTGATTCATCGGCTGTCAGCATTTGGAAAACAAGCTACGAAAAAACGTCATACGTAGCTTCTGTTGAGCGCTTCCATGTACCCACCTTATGCCAAAGAAAAGCAGTAGTTTTTGGAGTCGTCATCTCAGGCTGATCAGTTAGTTTGTCTGGATTTGGGAACAAGCTGTTTAGGTACTTCCAAACCATACAAGCGGTTTTTTAAAGATGGAAACGGTGCGCCAGCATTCGGTGTTTCAGCCAGTCTCAAGTTGTTCACCGTCTATGGAATCTACGCAATTCATCTTTAAAACAAGGGGGCAAATCAGCTGAAACTGACCAACTTTCTATGATGATGATGCGATAGTTTTATTAAACAACTGCTTTTTCTAGTTTAAAGTGGCATACAAATTAATTCAGCCGGTAGTAGTGCAGAATTTTTAAATATTTTTCCAAATTGATCGACGTCATTAGAACTACCAAAACTGGTATCTCTCCAGAGTAAGCAAGATGATCAGATAAAAACGCAAGAGATTTAACGAGGCTTCTGCCATCCTGAGTAATGAATAAACAATAACTATTAGGTCTGGACATTTTGCACCGGGATGATGGTCTCATAAATAAATTTCTACAACCAAGTTTTAACGTTATGCTGAGCTTCCCTCAAGCAACTTAACCACCCGCACTTGGCACATGACCACACAGTTCAGTTTGACTTGATACGTGTGCATTATTTCACCCTTTCACTATCTGGTAACCCACGTCCTATGGCAAATGAAGCCCATCCAGACTCGGCTATTAAACGAAGCTTTCTATCCAAGGACGGCGGATTTGTCGAAAGCTCAGGTAAAGTAGCCAGTAAGAAGCCTTAACAATGTTAGTTCAAATTTCTTAATTGTTGCTCTTATCTCTTGTATCCCCAGATTTCCAAGACCCTGGTTCTTGAATAAGTATATCCACGTCGCACATTTGGTCAAGCCGTTTTTCTGGGAAAAAAAGTTAATTAAGCTATTGGGGGGGGGGGGTTATCGGGTGGCCGTTGGTCTGATCATCAGTACACACGCACTGATGATGGCACCTTGCTTGATGTTGAAACATTTGCATGCTAAATGTCAAGCTCGGCGAACAAATCAACAGCCACCTGGTCAACCACCATTGGACACACCCGAGCTACCAACATTCAGGTAGATTTCAAGTTCATTCAACTATTAGAATATTGATGACGATGAGTCATTCTGCAAAATTAAATCCGACGAATATTGTGCAAATAATGTGACAAACGTCATTTAAGGAGGTCATTAGGGCAAGCATCGCCTCTATATAGGTTGAATGGATTTTGCCAGGACTGAGAAGTCAGTTTAATGTGACGGAAATTTGGTTGTGACAGTGCAGGTCACAACGGGCATTTCTGACTGTGCTCCAACACTAAGTCCAGAGACAGTGGATAACTCACCTAAAAGTTTCTTTCGAAGAATTGCTTTCAAGACCGACAGAGTCAACAGGCTTCTTGAGTTACTTTTTCCTAGTTGGACTTCATCCACATGTGCGTTCGTTCACCTCTATTTCTTTCGAGCGCCGATGATGACAACTATATATAACCAAACTGAGGGCTTCACTGCACCTGAATCACTAAGTAATCTCTTCGTAACGTTAGAAAGAACTGACATGGCTTTTTCTGATACAAAATTATTAAATGGGGAAACAAAGCAGATGGACTTCTTGGAAAGACAAATTCGGAAGTGAGTTGGCTTTAAAATCTCGTAACAGGATTTGTCAAATTTCACCGAGTAGATTTATATTACCTGGCCATGTAACCCAACAATAGGTCTTGTTTTATTAGAACGGTGAGAACCATAGAGATAACTATTTTGAGCGAGAATTTGGTTACAGGTTGCATCAAGAGGATAAAATATACTAGAAGTAGTCAAACCGACTACTCGCTATCGTACCTGATCTCTCCTGGTATGAAGGAGATTCTGTTCGTCTATCGGTAACACACCATTCGTAAATTTGCAGAAAGCACTTCGATATCCCACGACCGGCTTCACCTTTCTTGGGGATCATCAGGTAGGCGCAGTAGCCGAGTGCCTGTCAACCTTATGTTCTACTTGACCTCGTATTGGACAGATTTCGACAAATACTCTTATTTGCGTGCAAATTTAGTTTTGACAGGAGAAGCGGACCATCATAAACCAGAGATTCAGCTGGATTCAGCTGGGTCTCCTGTCAAAGCCAAATTCATGAACAAATGAGGATAGTGTTCAAAATCTGTTCAATTAAAACATTATGTTGAAGGAAACTAGGAGACTGCGTCTAAGTGACGAGCCCCAAGAAGGACGAAACCGGTCGTGGGCTGTCGAAGTGCTTTCAGCATTCTTGTGAGTAATGTTGCCGCTAGACAATAACGTATTGTGACATCTCGAATATCTTACCAACGGAGAAATGAGGCGGCCTAGTGCAGCACGTTCAGTTGAAGCGGACTATTATAAACGAGAGAGTCAGGTGGATTTATTTGAGTCTCCTGCAGAAACCAACTTTCTGTTCGAGGTGGCATGGTGCAGGGCACTGTGTGATTTCATTGGAACGTATTGGAACCTTAAGCAGACGTGACCTGGTTGTTTCAAATATGCTTAAGGTTTGGACCCAGTTGTCTCGCGCACCACAGAAAATTCAATTTTATTCAAATCCAAACTTATTCAGAGCTGGTGCTGAAATTAATTGTCCATGAGTGTCAGAAATCCGTGACCAGTTTAAGTCAAGCACTGATGCAATACACTGAGTGAAAAAGGACGTATTCCTGAAGCCTTGCATTAAAACGGATAATTTCGTGACATTCATCTGATGTAAAGTAATACCTTTGACGTCACTGCCCCGGACTTTGCCCACAAGTTTACCCGTCATTTTGGATGACAATAATTGAAGGGCAAGTCGCAGTCCAAGTCAACATATTTCAGAACACTTGGTAGAGTATTTTATGCAGGCCTTTTTCCAAAGCAGTCGAACTGCAATCATCAACCGGTCTTATCAGTTGCGCAGTAAATCTGAGTCACAGATCACCACCCAAACCACAGCTCCGTCCAATATCCTGCCACATCGTATCAAACCAGGGTTACCCACAACCACTGAAGCTTTATTGATCAGCCGGCCCCGCCTCATGTAGTGCGGGGAGAATCTACTTATCCAGGAGATCTCTTGATTGACTGATGCATTTGCTAGGTTTCCTCTTCAAGCCTGTAGAACCCAATGCGTTGCGGCTAATGAGATAAGACGAAATTTTGACATTCCACAACATTTTCTTTTTTGCAGCATTATTTAGATTTATCGACCCGATTATGCCCTCTATCCATCACTATATCTCATTATCCCTTTTTGGGTTTAGGTTCCCATCGTATTTCCGTTGATCTTTGTCGCAGTGACTTTGTTCCTTGTGATTTTCACATTCGTTGGTGCACCGACGGAAGCACGTAAGTAATGGTTTGTCTTGCCTGGTTTGAGCGACAGCTTCTATTTTGACTGTAATTCCTGGTCAGTGTTGTTGACAAGTGGCCAAATGTAGCGTCGTTTCCTCTCTGAAGATATAAACCTAAACGAAACAAATTGGAACAATATATCCTGGAAAATATCGCTTCGTGAAAGAATTCAACCTTTGATAGTAGCCAAGAAGGACAGAAGAGAAGTGTCTCCTTATGGCGCGCGGTTTTTCCCAGAAATACAAGCAATGTTAACTGGGTTCTGCAAAATGGGCTAACAAAGAAGCTTGTGTTTGCGCTGCACATCAAACGCCCTCCAAAAAACACTCGTTGGTGCTGGCAAAAATAGACTGCAGTTGCACTGCACTACAGGTCCTTTTTATCCGATGTAGTTCTTTAGTACCTATGGGCTTACTTCAAACGTTCTCCGCTAGGATTACCTGCAAAATACTCAAATGGGGGACAATATGTTTGCAGATCAGCCCAAAGAAGTTAAAAACACACTTACACTATACACCAACTTTCTGCTTGAACCACTGTGCTGGACAGTTTTTACTGAATTTTCAGGAGTATTTCTTTGTTTTATAAAGCCGACCTGATTCCCGAAACTCATAATGATTATCTGTAATAATTAGCTTGGTTTGAGAGGTTAGACCTTCTTAGTTTCGGCGAGTAACAGGCTTGGATAGACGAGTAAATAGTCCCTCCTTCCCCCCCCCTCAAAAAAAGTTAAAGTGCCGAGGTAGCCGTACACCAAAGGCAGCTTACCAGTAAATTCCTCCTTCAAGGGTATAACTTTTGCTGAAAAGGAATTTTGTCGTCGTAAATTCATCAGGTCGTGAACCTCCTAAAATGACTGACTCGGATTTACTAGGCGAATATAATGCACTGTGCTAACCTGTAGAAGCAACGGATTTTGCTGAAAATTTTCTTAAGGAACATGTCGACCAACATGGACCTCAAAGGTGAACTTATTATCTCTGTAACTTCTTGCCTCTATATAGTTACCCAGTGAATCTGATTCTACTGAATCGGATTCTGCGTAGTGAGAACTAATTTGTGTATATTTTACTCTCCTCATTTCGTTTGGATTGATTTGGAACTACTGACTGAGATGATAGACGGTCTCCCTACTGAGCCAGTAGCGCTGGAACAATAGGAGCAAATATTATCATGTAATATAGACGGAAGTTGTTTACAAATCATACGATGGACTCCCCAAGCTTAAAAGCTTTGTCCTTACTGGTTAAAGCGTGGTAAACAAATTTTGACCACCCATAATTAGAAACAATTAAAGACATTCAACTTATTCACTTCAGGTAGGCCATACCGTTTGGAAATCACGGTACTCACTAGCCATACTTATTTGAATGTGCTGGCATATAGTAAATTTGGTTGTTTCAAGCGCTTAATGCTAAGCGAATTTCTCTTTACAGTGACTGCAGTTCTACCTCCTCAGATTCCATATTAATTTTTTTAACTACTCCACAAAAGATAATCTCAAGTTCTTCGGATCTAGCCCGTTTTTTCCAGCAGAACCATTCCACGCTATTTGCTTGTATAGTAGATAAAATGCTAATGTTACTCCGCAGTTTGTTTAGTAGCAGTTTAGTGGAGTGAGGTTCCAGGTATACAAATCATGTAACATTTCACAAAAGGAATATCCTCTATGCTTCTTTGATTGCCGCCAGCAGCAACAAAACTAACAGCCAGTTTTACCACTGGCATTCTCCCAATTAATTTCTACACAGTTTATGCTAATGATACTTTGGTGTTGTGACCAACTTGAATACGTTAATTAAAGCTGCATTTTTTTAAATTGGCTTGGTGTGGCTTAACAATTACCGTTTGCGAGGCTACTGGTTTTGAAGCTCTCTTACTTATAGGAAGAAAAAGTTCTATCTCAGGATTCCTCCGGAGATTGACAAAAACTTCATGGGCAATAGAAAAAAAGGACCGGATTTTGTCTATCTAGAAAGGCTGCGTAGAGGCCAATGGCTAACCTGCGCATGTAAGACTAACTGACCATTGTTGGAAGCACAGAGCCATGAGACATCATTTAACTGTGGCTTTAAACTGAACTTCTGCTTTTGCACCGCGCTGGAGAATTGCACACTCAAGAGATTAGTTACAACTATGAGAAATGCCTGTAAAAAGTCATCAGTCAATTTGGTGCGGTAGGGCGGCTTTGTGTAATAATGCGGTTGTTCCCACACGAACGGTTACTTCACATAATTACAATTTGTTTGCACATGTAGGACTATCATACCACCGTGGTCCTTCGGCAACTTTGTATTTCATTTATAGAGCGGTGGATTCTAGCCGTAAATCAATCGCAGTGTAGAAGCTATCGCATTCGAAGGTGCTTAAAAAACAAGAGTTTAAAAGTCAATCTTGAAATCGTTCTCGTAGCTCGTATTATCCCTGACGAGACTGGAAGTGAGTAGGGTCTCTAATGAACAATATGTTGTGGGATTAAGACAACTGTGTTAGCAACCCTACTACTGTGCTACATAAAGTATATAGTTCAGTTGTAACACCCTTTCGGTGCCCAGCTACCATGCCACCATAAGGAAGCGCGAGAGGCGGGATACTGCCAGGTCGCAAGCCTAGACAGAGGAAGTCGAGAGGCAGGGGTCGGGTTCGGACCACGGACCATCCGGTCAGTAAATTCGCGCTCTAACCACTGAGCCATCTCGCCCTTAGCAAGTCGTGTAAGGATTTGGCCTGGTATTTCTGTTGTGATAAGCATTAAAATTCCATTTCCAGCTCGTACATTCAGTTCTGAACTTTAGAGGTGCCTGAATGAAGTGAGATGTATTACGGAAATCGAAACCAGCTGCTTCAGGGACTGCACCCTAAAACAGAAAGAAATTTCAGGTGGCTAGTGGCTTGGTAACCAGCTTGGACGGATCATCAGCCACCAGACCAACAGCCAATTAGCGCACATGAACTTTAGACCAATTGCTCAGCTTACTAAAGTTGCCTGATGAGCTGCGTGATCCACATGCAAAAGTTTCATTGCCCATCGAGGAGGGATTATCTCTGAGCTGTTGTGTCTCAGAGCAAGGCGCCTTTTCTTGATGTCCAATTACTCCGAAAATCAAAACGCAGGAAAGCTTTGTATCGGTACCGGTATCTAAAATATACAACATTCCAAGTCTACCTTTAAGCCGGTTACACACTCAAACAGATTATATTCTACTTGACGGGTCCTGTTTTGTGGAAGGGAGTATAAATAGTTTTCGTTTTTGCGTCAGGGCAGCAGTAGGCCTTAGTTTGGAAAGTCTACCCTATGCAGCCTTTCGGTTTTCACCCCAAATCAACCTTGGTTTGCATTTTGCTTTTTAGAGTACTGGTAAGGAAGATGCAGGCAGTTATGCTGTAGTTCTACAGTTGTGACAAAAGAAAACAGCAGCTGATTTAAGTTATACAGATACGACGAAAAAACGTCAAACTACTCGCAAAAAAGTTCATTTTCTCTTTGAGGGCTCTAGACTGACTCTCCTAAGCAGCTCCAATAAACATAGTTCTAGGTGAATGTCCAAATGCTTCCTAGGACTATCTAACGGGACAATAAAGAACTGACCAAACACCACTCGAATCTCGTAGGTAGCGAAATACCAGTTTTTTAAACCGTTCTTTGTAGCCTGTTTAGTGGAATCAATGAAGCTAGTAGGTTTTCAACACATTTTCGTTTTGACATCCATGCTCACTGTTGCATAGTGATCATGCATTCGGCGAAAACAAGAAAGTTTCCTCGAAACAACGGGGACCGATAGAAGTCGGAGAAGACAAATAAAGTTGATAGCCCAGCTCACTTTCAGTTGTATATTTTTTGACGTCTGCGGCAGAAATACCGAAGACGTCCGTTTGTCACTATGCTTTTTATGGGAAGTTTTCCCTTCAGCCGAGAAGTGATTCGTGTATCCGCTGTTTAAGACACACTTTTACGCCTGTGGTGAACGAAATGGGATGGACGCATGAAGTTACTGCACTTAGAATGCCATGATTGTGGTAACAATGGGGGATTGTCACAGACGAATTATTAATGGACCGGTCCCTAGATAAGCACTGTTCCCCTTGAATCTACTGACTTCCGGTAACAGCTAATACGTCATGTGATGAACTTTTCTGTTTACAAGCTTTTAACCTAGATTTGGTACCACACGATCTTTCATATAACCTTCAAATGCCCCGCTAATATTTTTTCTACCCAGTGATTGGTCTGGCGATGGTGTTCAGCGGGGCCGTAGTCTACGTCATTGGAAAGGTTTGGAGGCACACACCACAATCACTCCGTAAATTCACGCGTGAGTTTTGGGCACTTTGATGAGGCGATGTTCAGATGTTTTGGTTTATAAGGACTTTTGAACTTACTGTCCAGGCTAAACAGTGAATTCAGCACAGTCACTATTACTAATCACCGACAGCAATGGATTGGGTGTAAATACTGGTGCCAAACTGCCATACAACCATGAGGGACCCCGAAACAAAGAGTGCAGGGAAAAGGGATGGAAGATTAGTGCAGAGTGGCTCATGTATGAGCACCGAATCGGAGTCAGGTATCGTCAGCTGGCTTGATGCAGCAGTATTTACAACCTTTGCGTAACACGAGCTCAGTGCCCAGCATCAGGTAGATTTTGGCTGATCAGGAAGTGACATTGATATCGATTGAGTGCAAGATCCGGGTTTATACTCGCGTGGAAACAGAAGCTTGTGAAATCCAACCAGGAAGGCTTAAAAACCCCTTCATATCCATTCTGACTGTGGTCGCTTCGATTGCAAAATGCTACCACGCGTCCTGTTCTCTAATATCTTTTTGACAGTAAGGGACTGGGATGAAAAGCTACGCTTCCTTTGGCAGATGGATGTTAGACATGCAGCCATCATGTTCTAGTTAGTTATTTTTCTGGCTATTCTGATTTGTTCGATGACATGTAGGAGGAAAATTCGTACTCCATTATTCATTTACCTACAGAGGATATATAAGACAATAACGAGTGATAATAATACCTTGGAACTAATACTGAGGACAGTGACATTTGACCTCCGTTACATGATATCTTTTCGAGGTTTTTTAAGGCAAGTTGCAGTCGTAAAGTCATACTCTAGTACTTTTTCAAGAGAAGTGACCTTTACTTCGAGCGCCTTCTGCTGCGGGTTTACTTAATCTAGACAAGACGCCGGCTAAAACGAAGCAGACTTTACGAAGAAGGTTGGACTTATAGTAATTTGAAAAAAATTTTGGACTGATCAACAAGTGCATCTGTCTTACCATCTTTTATTCAGTTGGCTACATTGTGTGGTTTGTGGGCTGCAAGACCAGATTAGTATTCACAAGTATTGTTTAAAAATTGAGGTAGATTTCTGCAGTCTTCATTGAGTGGAACGTTTGAGTAAGTCGTTGGAATGGTATTTATGTGAGACTCGAAATAACCCTCCATTTACTGTGTTCTCCAAATATATGCGTACCGATACATCTCCCAGAATTCGTTTGGAGGGTTGCTGACATTTTTTCCTCCACAGGCGCTATAGGGAGTTTGTACCCTCATCCATGAAAGCTACAAAGACTATTCACTTCACTTGGAGCTCATCGGGTGGGCACAGTCGCTGAGTTTCCATCAACCTTACGTTCTGCTCGAACCCGAATTGGGTAGATTTCGACAAATACTCTCATTTGCACCCGAATTTAATTTCGACAGGAGACTCAGCTGAATCCGAGCGAATCTCCCGTTTACGAAGGTCCGTTTGTGATGGTCTGCGGACCACCATAAACGGGAGACTCACTACCTTCTTGTCCACCAGGGAGACCTTAGCCATGATTTATAGTTAGTGGACATGCCAAACTTGAGAACGGGAAGGCTAGGTTCCATCAACTCCTTCATAACTCAACAGCTCCGGATTCAGGTTTGCTTCGAGCGAGATAGCCTCCGGCGTTTTTCGTCCGTGCATTCATGCCCTCCTTTTTCTTTGTTACTACTACGTTTTCTCTCTTGTACACTTTAAATAGTCAGTTTCAGTTTCATGAACCACGTATGTGTTGGCTTCATTCTACGTATGTTGATAAGGAAGAAATCCGCCGGAAAAGTCACTCTATGATCCACGGTTTTGTATCTTAAGATGAAAGCAAAATGTTCACCCACTGTATGCACAGCCATTTGTTTTTTTCTTGGATCAAACTAGACGAAGAATTCAGCATTTGCAGTGGTCATTCGTGAGGTGTTTTTCTATTTCCCACCAATGAGTCCAGGATCTACTTCAGCTGATTCCTTACTGGAAAGTCTTACCATTCCTTTGTTCTGGAAGTGAATGATCAGTTTTCAGCTCTGCTGGGTGCGTATTCAACCAAGGACATTTTAATACTCTAATGGGGTCACAGTCTTAAAAATTACTCACTAAGTGTCCTTCAGCGCGCAGTCATGAAGTAACTGTACTGGACTGTAACTGGAAACATTGGTTTATCAGGTCTGAGTTGTCAGTTGGTTCGTTACTTGTCTGAGTAGGTTGGAAAAGCGGTTTTGTGCTCCTTCTTGTTCAGGTTGTCATTGACGTCAACAGAGAAGGCAGGCTCCAAAAATTGATCTCAAGTATTGAATTATTGTTGGACCTTAGGTCTGTAGGAAGAGGGCCAGCCGATGGAAATAGCCTATCGTCTGCTTACCGTAAGTCCGCATAACCTTCTCTAAATGGTCCCGGAAGTGACTTCTTGAGTTCATCATGCATTCTTCACTTTGAAGTCTTAAGTTCTTCTCATAGATTTTGAGTCCCCTTCTAAGTGCCTTAAACCTTCAAGTAGGGAGCTTTAGATTTTCTTGGTCCGTATATGCTTACGGCTGCACAGGCATTAAATATAACGTAGACAATGAAGCCAGCACATACAGTTGTAAGGCGTGAACTACATGCGCAAGATTTTGTCATTTGCGGTACACGGAGTAACTATAAAACTATTTCGACTTTCTAGTTATGTGGTTTAGATCCTTTGGTTCCAAGATGTCAAACGTCTTTAAGAACTTGACCATCAGCCTCATCTGACAAAGCTGCGTTACTTGATGTGTAAAGGGGTACGAGATAAAACTCATCAGATTGGGATGGTTGGTGTATGTGGCACTCGGGGTTTTCTTAGACGCCGGCATCTTGGGCGTCTTGGCCTTCTTGGGTATGGCGGACTTCTTGGGTTTCTTGAGGGCATTCAGCTTCAACGGGGCCTTGGTCTTTGGTTTGTCCGGCTTCTTGGCAGCCTTGGGCTTCTTCGGGGCTGCAGGTTTCTTAGCTTTGGGTGCTTTAGATTTCTTAACGGGCTTACGCTTAACAACGGTGGCTTTCTTTTCGGCAACCTTGAAGCTCCCGGATGCCCATTTGCCCTTGCTACCAACGCGAACGAGTACGCCTTCCTCGATTACATGAACGATGCCACGATGGATGTGCGCTTAAGACTCTCGACATCAACCTTGTAGTTGGCAGCGATGAACTTCTTGACGGTCGGATGTGACGTGCCCTTGTGGCCCTTTGCGGCGTTGATGGAGGCTTTCACCATGTCGATTATCGGCAGGTGGTTCGTTGGGATCTTGGCCTTGGTCGACTTGGGTCTCTTCGAAACGGCTAACAGAAGCGGGAGCACTCATTCCCCTCATTAAACGTTCGCCGCAAACGGAGACGAGAACCAGCATCTAACCGATATCTACCGGAAAGCTCGAAGCTCTGTTGGTAGTTGGCTCGTAAGGAGGGGGCAGGTCACGTCATGAAAATATGAAGGGAAAACGACTTCTGTAAAGCTGAGCGTCGTGAAATTGTCCTCATGTTCGAGCTCCTATGTATAGCTAAAAATCTCGGACGACAAAACAGGTCTTTGTGGTAAACATGTTGACAATAACTAGCCGTAATGTTTTACTTTTGTTTTTATGCCTTGTGTTTCGTTTTTGAAGGTATCCGTCGTGCTACGTTTTGCCCAGTTCGGTCAGTCATCTCTTGACAAGCTGGTTTGAAATTATCGCAAATTTCTTATCAACCTACTTACTTTTCATTTCAGACGATGTAACAGTCGGATCACAGAAACTACTCCGTCTGGTTCCAGGTATCTAGATGGAAGGCTGTGTCTATTGTTCGCCCTACGATTAATATCAGCTCAGTTTAACTTCGAATTTCATGAGACACATACGTAACTATCATACGTGACTATCATCTGTCTCCCCTGAATGATGTGTGTTTTGTTAACGTTGGCCCAGCTGGCCCTTTGGTGTGAATAAGAATTACGGTGTCCGGTTCCTTGTGAGCTCATAATTCAGCAGGTACGGTTTTTCATACATGGAAACCAGACTCTGCTGTAGAAACTGGTATCTGTTAATTCGTTACTCTGTGTGGGTTTTATTGTCAAAACGTCGAATCGACGTTTACGCCAATGAGTGTCCTGTGACAAATGGTACTCTAGATGGTGAATCGACGGAAGTCAATTGAAGGATAGTACATTATGGTGGTCCGTATCAAGCTCCCTTTCAGTTCATTGAACTCATCAGCAGGGTATTTCTGTCGCTAAAAGTGAAAATGAAGAACAGATTTATGTTAAGAAACAAGTCTTCATACCAGAGGCGAAGGACCAACCGCACAAACGGTTCTTTTTCACCCATACACCTCCAGTTTTCGTTTCTCAATTGTGGATGCTTCAGCATACTAGAACAGTTATTTGTTTGTCATAAGCAACAAAATCTTAAATATTTAGCTTAAGGAGACTTTGGAGTTTTCAAATGAGGTTTCGTCCTGTAAGTGAAGCAAATCTGTGCTGAAAAGTCGAGGACTATGAAGCTGTTTTAGCCGAAATTTCTCGAATCCCACGCTACCTACGATCTGTAAGTAGTTCGGATGAGGAATAAATTTGCAAGACGAGTGAAACATCCATCTGAGAAGTCATTCGAGCAGCCAGTCAACAAGTAGTCACCTAATGTGGGTTCGTGATTGAAGTGGCACTATATCCTGTCCATGTGTGAGTTAATCACACTGATGCTTGGCCGAGCGGTCAGTTGTTCAAACTACTAGCAGACAGGATACGGGGACGAGTAAATAGGGTGAACGATGAAGGGATACCTTGACTACTGGGGCTAGAATCCGGCTGAAGGTGTTGAGACAAGCAGGTCGACCAATGACAAATGTGAAGCGGACTACCAAACACAATAGCTTTGATATGACCACACGGGGGTAGACAATTTGCATTCGCAGGGCTGCTAACTTGCCACCAATATAAACGTCAATTGTATTTGGGGTTGTAAGGCCCTTCTATGAATATTTGTGGGCCACCGGTGGGTTCTATGGTCCAGTTTTATTTTGTACGTGGTAATCGTTATACTATTGAGGGGAATTCAAGTTTCGTCTAATTTTTAACCTGCGATTTGATCGAAAGGATGGCAACTTATAACAAATGGTAAAACCACTTTTCATTCTTAAAGTTGAACAACGGTCCCTCCAGGAACAGCCTAAGGAACTACAAATTTCCTTGTGAATACCCATTCGCCAGAGAGGATTGCTCGTCTTCAGGCATAATTTGGTTTACCAGGTAAATTGCCTGGGTTTTGAATGAAAACATTGGAAGTCATGCTTGAGTGTAAAGTTACTCAGTTATTCGATGTGAGCCTGAATCTGTAATCTCGAGTGTTGAGGGAAGGCTTATGATTGTTACATCTGACAGAGTTTCGTTAAATGGCTCAGTGATAACAATATAGTTCGATATGCCATTTAGAGAACATTTTTCGAGAGCGCAGCAACAAGACTGAATACAAGAAACGAGTCTAACACCAGACCTTCCTTCGCATTTCCTGAAACTATGTACAGAAGAATATTGAACGTTTTCTATAACCTAACACCATCAGAACCAGAAATATAGGGTTATCAGTAGGGAGAGAGGGTTTATCCACTTGGGAAATACATATAAGGCTATTATAAGCGCTTCGCTTAGCGGAGCCATTCTTATTCAATTGTGTCATTTGCTTTACTGCTCAAAGCAGTTTCGAGTAATTCCAGTATTTATGGGGGAGCAGGGGCTCGCTGACCCTTCACAATACAAAGAGAAATTTCACTATGCGAAATAGACTAGAAAGCACTGTTCTGGAAGGCTGAATCATTCTATATTTGTGAACAACAAACGATCTCCTATCAGGTTTCCAGATGTTTCATATTTCCAATGCATATTTCGTTCTGTCAATGATACCAGTCTATGCTGAAAAGCCGAGAAGCAATGTACAGGTTTTTCATCCTTTTTAAAAACCATCAGCAGTGTGCATCCCACGAACCTCCAAGGGGTTTCGAACGTGTCTGATTGACGCTAAAATTGCTAGAGTCTGAACTACCGTCAAAAGACCAAAAAGTCATCGACTGTTTTTTTGTTATAAAATTACCACTCTGGTCACTGTGATCTCACACTATGTTACATAAGAACAATTGACCACGACAAAACTCTCATATCCAGCGTGGAAGCAGGACAAAATATTAGGTTTTCAAAGCTGAAGGAATTGTGATAGCATGCGGAGAATTTTTTCAATGATGTTTCCTGGACAGCTGGGCCTTAAAGGATATCGTCGTATGAGATTCAGTAGAAAACTTGGGTGGCAATAGAAGACGGACTACGCTACTCAAAAAGCGTTCATATAAGAATGGTTTTCATGCCACTATTTTTAGAGAACCCACATATCATGCTGCGGTCAGCGATCTAAGCAGACCCTTAGTGCCTTTTATTCGCATTACAGGTCATCCGGATATCGTTTCTGGATATATGAATCAATGTTTGTAAATTATTTCGGTTGGAGATGCAGATTCTCGTTGCTCACATTGCCTGATTTGTATCTTCCTCGCTGACCACGAGAAACATTATCCAAGTTCGTAACATATCACGCTGGATTAATTAGTGAGACCACGTATTTCCGCTGCCTATCTAAGTCGTTGGATGTTCCGAGCGGAGGATTAGAAAACGCAAGCAACAACGGTGTTTTAGCAGTAAGTCCGGTTTATTTAGGATCATTGTGGGCTTGTGGCTCGACCGCATAACCAACATCTGGTTGTAGCAAACTCACGCACTCAAGGTGGCCGCATTAAGCGAAAAACCCCAAACTGTCACTTTCCAATGTCAAAGAGAATACCATAAAATAAAAAGGTTTAGCAAACCGCTCACGGATAAATGTTTCGTTGTTGTAAAGTGCAGGCTTCCTGTGGACAAAGAAACCGTTGTTACCCACTCTTATCACAATGCATAACGTGTAGGAAATTAACTACTTTCCGTCGTTTGTATTCAAATGCACAACAAGCTGATCCTTCGGTGAACTGTGGTAAAAACTCTATTATGTGTTTGCAATGCTTTCGATTCTCTCGGCAGCCTGAAACGATTTGGTTGAAGATTTGCCGTGATGTAAATTTGGTAATCAGGCTTTACCGTAGGCGTCAGCTTTTACTTACAGCTCTTCTTTACGGCTGATATCTGTTCGGTTTAATCGAAATGCGAAATTACATAACACGTGTATAGTGTGTGTTCCTTACCAGCGTCAAAACCGGTACCGATCCTCTTGTATTTACTCCATCTATTGACAATAGGCCTTCATTAAGGCTTCATTTGCTCCTCCACTAGTTGCATTATGGGGTTCGACTATACTTCTCATCTTTATCAGTAAATCAGTTTCTAACCGTTTAGTTTGGCATCAAGACGCAAGTTTTGTTTCTTTTGACCGGGTTGATTTCAAGTGTTGAGTTTTCCACAACAAAACTCCAAGCAAATTGCTCTATGAGGAGTCCAGCGGTTGATCGTCCCCACGGATTATTAAGGCCTGTGGTAATGGAGTGGGAGCTTCAATCTCTAGTAAATTAGCGGGCATAATGTGTTTAAAATGATGCAAGATTGCACTCAGAATGGCTACATTGACGAAAGTCACAAAGATTTCCTCTTCACAGTTGAAATGATCGTAATTACCTTCCATGGCTACAGCGCCCGTAAACACGTTCAAAGATGTAGTTTGCCCAACAAGTCTATCTTAAACGTCAGGCTGAATTTTGATGTAGTTTTCACCTTAGGTGCGAGTGATGAGACCTAACAGAAAAAGCCTACCGTTCTGCCTGCAGTTCTACCGTGACAGACATTTGTTTCGGTGATATAAGTAGTATAGATGCCCTTCGACTAACCATCCACGATATCATTTCAGGACAGATGGTTATTACATGATCTATAGCCATTGTGAACATGTGGAGTTGATTGACAGCGTGATGTGCCACAGTCAGTACAGACAATGAAAAATGGCCGTTCAGGCTATCTGGCCATCTGGGAAAGATTCGGCGCCGGATAATGTGCTACAGCCTGAGTGAGTTGGGCAACATCGATTGCAGCTCACCGTGCAGTTCATCAAACAGCACCGCCTAACAAGAAGTGGGAAGAATTATGCACACATCGGAGAATTAAAATCTAGTAAACAATTACTCATAATCCCAATCACCAGAAGTATTTTCGAAACGCAAACCGGAGGAAAAAGCGGTTCTAATCGAGGTCCGGTAGCATGGAGTATAGACTAAGCTACAATGATACGCCCAGCGGCATTTCATTAAGGTCACCCTATTTTCCCCGACTGTCAGCTTGTGCAAACTTAGCATTTAGACCACTCATTTCGTTGCATGCCAGGATTCACATACCAGCTTACTATAAAAAAAATCACTGAACACAAGATTCAGCGGAAAATTTTGCTTGCATATGGGAGAGAGACTATGAGTATACCGAATTCCAAATGGTAGTGAAAAGCCGCGGTCGTTGAGGTCCGTGGGCGGTCTACTAAATAGCACCCCAGACCTATAAGAGATCACTACATTTTTCTGTGATTTCCAGACGTTTCCGAAAATTTCCCAAGCCCTTCCATGTTCACCAGCCAGATTTCTCATGTGGCACATTGTCAGTAGACATGAAGTTGTTTTACGGAGCTATGTGAATAAACCTCCCCCGCGGATAAATTTGAAAAGATCCAGAGTCTTCGCGTGTGATGTCTCGCACATTGACGCTTCGATCACAGCTCAGCGGTTATTGCAGACAGTATAAAACAAAAACTGGATAGCAAACGTCAAATAATTCATGTCAAATGAAGGTGGGCAATCAGTGAGAACAGATCACTTGGGGTCAAAAATAAGAGATGAGTGGCTTAACCCGATCAACCTTTACTTGTTAGTGTGAAACTCAAAATGACTTGCGTTAGAAAAACAAACCCGTAAAAGTGTAATTTAAATAAAACGAAATAAGTTGTGTCTAGCGATATTAATAGGTGTGACTTGTGGAGAGATCAGATACACGGGTTATGCGCCAGCAAAAGACAGTAAGCAGAAAGTAAACTCATGCATAAACGTCAAAATAGACGATCTCGTATGGTTCGGATTACGATTTCTGTGGAGAATAAACATACCTTTGTTCAGTACAATTTAAAAATCATGTCTGATTTCTACAGCAGCACACTTATCAGTTATCTTTTCACATTTTTTTCCGTGAACATCGAACCTTAAATTTGAAATTTAAAAAGCCAGCCCTTGCTATGTATGGTCAAAGTAACTAGATCACTGGTTCTTTTCTTATAGTCGGAATGCAGGGCCATTCCGCATACGCAGACACAAACTGATGCAAACCACGTATGGCGTGGTGGAACAGTTAATGTGGAATGAACAAAGGATTCCTAAATTCAAGGTTGAATTTCATGGCCCCGACTTGCAATATTCAGTGAAATGTATGCGAAAATAATGTCCCTTTGCGAAGGATAATTAGGAAAGCTGTGTGGCCCAAAACGGGCTTATTTTCATTATGGATTGTACCGACTCAATGGCACGCGACATAATTCTGTGGAGTTTATCAAAGCTGTAAACGGAAATTTACCATCATCAAAAACAAGTTTGCTGAGCTCTCATTTTGGGATGCAAATAATTAAAGGAAAATGCTTCGTAAACTGTGTTGCCACAGTGCACTTTCTACATTTTCAGTGAATGGACAGCTTGACCGGAGGAGTCCCAGTTCGCTCGAGATCGACAGTTCTTTTTTCTATGGGATGCGTCATATAAAAATGTAACCTTAGCGCGCGTCGCCCGAGTTGGCTACGTGAAATTCTGTTACACGGCATCCTGCCAAATTTTGTTATGGAGCAGCAGTTATTAGGAATAATACTTAGAAGAGGTTGAAACTTCAATCCGTTTTCTGTATTCGCCTTTCGACTGACTCATCGCACACCGAGCCTCTGAAATTATGACGTCTAATAATACCTGATGAAATCTTTGTCGGGTAGCTTACTGTCTAGGTGTGCTCCTACAAATCTTGATGTCATTAAGGGGACAGCGAGTTTATTCTGCGGCTAAGTGTGGCTTCGCTTCTGTGAGTAAACCACTTAGTACTTGTGTTGAAATTTCGATGCCAATGAATTCTCGCAAGAATATTCGCACTGCGGACAGTATACCCGGTGCAGCCTGCGATGTGCACAAGTCTGGATATGTCAAAACTGTTTTTCGATGGTCCAGCAATCGATTACTTGATTCATCCTTAAAGAAAGCAAATCACTTCGTGGATCTGTGTGAGCAGGTCATGGAATTGTATCCCCTCATATAGATGATTGAACTTAACGTCACAGTGAAGTGAAAAATGCTGGACGCACGCACGGTTGTAGCTACGCTGAATCGAAATGTCTGGGTAGCGCGCTTGGTAGGCATACTCATGAAATAATGAAAGAAATTAATGAAGACTCGACATCAGGATCACGGCGCGACTAACAGACCAACGCTCGTGGCATTCAAATAGATTTATCATATATTACTAACAACGTTTAAGGAGCCAAACGAATGAAGTATTTTCACCAGTCCACAATCCCAGAAAACAGCCAAGCCAATCAAAATTTCTGTTTGGCCCCAAATGATTGGCGTTCCATTTCTCTTAATGTTCACATTTGTATTGTTGTAAAAAGCTAATGAGGCGTTTAAATAGTAGTGCGTTTTGGTGGACCTGTAAATTCGTGTAGTCCTTGGAGCCTAAAGTGCTGTTGAATTCAGTTAAGTATCACGTGTATGGGGGCACGTTATCAGTTCAGGCATGCAGCATGCACCCGTCATCGAGTGTTAATTGTCTCAGTACGAAAGCAGAAATTGGGACCAAGCAGGGTGTGGTGTTAAATCGTGAGCAGAATATTCACTCAGTAAAATGTCTGAGCATGTAACAAGATATGTCATACAAACAGCGTTTTTGCCCAACAGAAACCTTTTCCACTACTATCCAATAAGATGCATGTTGCCATGTTTTATCTAACAATGTGTCAGAAACACTCGGCATAATCAGCAGACCAAAAGTGAAAACGTGTTACCAATGTGATCTGCTTAACTGACCCTTGTATGGTAAGGAATCGCGTCACTTGGACAAGCTCGATGTGTCTGTGCCCTTACATTCATGCTTTAAACTGCTGAAGAAGCAGACCAAACACATATGGAGCCAACCACGCACTTCTAAGAGAATGATAGCCAACTTCATGCAGCTCTGTTGCCCGAGACGGGATGCCGCCAATTTAATGGGATAGACCGGCTGAGTAGCCATTCGAAACAAATAGTTCATTACCAGCCGTTGAGAGAAACAGGTGGATCTTCTAAAGCAAACCAGCTATGACTACTTGCGATGTACACAATGCGGTATAAAATGCAATATATGTTTTCGTATCCAAAGAAAATATGAATGACCCAAAATAATCTGAAATTATTTTCACTAGTTTGGCTACTGGGTGCAAAGAGCATATGTGCAGATGTCACTTCAAAACCTTTGATTCCGTAAGTTAATACTGCCTCGGATTCCTGTCAATACCCTATTTTGTATGCGTTCAATATTTTTTGCGCTGTGAAGATGCTACATTTGTCGACCAGTCTTGAGTCATCGTGCTGGAGAACACACCTCAGTCCACCCTCGGGTAACGACCGCCCAGACTTGTAAACCATCGAAGCGAAATCATGTTCCTTTTTGCATATATATTCCTACTGATAGCTGTGAAAAACTGTTATCTGTCTAACCTTCCGCTACGTGGTATGAGCAATGACTACAGCTGCTGCATATGCACGGATTTTTTTTTGCTTTACACCGATCATGTAAGATCCCAGAAAAGAGTGTATTCATGTCAATGTGGTACATAATAAACTGAACGCACACACACACCGAGAAACATTCCTTGTCTCGTCCACCTTTATTGCTCATCAGGGGTAAGCGCATTTGGATATCACTTCACTGTTTGTCTTCATGCGGGAGCTCTTTGATACGTTATCTCCTATCTAACAAAAGGAATTTCTTGGGTAGGTGCTAGACACATCCGTGGTTATTCAGCTAATCATTGATGCTCCGTAACATGATATTACTTATAAGGTTGATGGAGACTCCGTGGGAATTTCTATAAAGCCTCAGCACATAGTAGCTCAACCGAACCATCGACTGCTCTTTGTCCAGCGCATTAGGTTGCAGAATATCATGTGCAAGAGATTCATTCGAATCTTATCTCAGTTTTTAGACGAGTTTAAGTGTCTAAATTTATCCGCATGACCCCAATAAGGACGATCTCTTTACTCTGAAGAGTACATCGGAAAACGTAAATGAAGCAAGAAAAATTAATCGCTATTCCACTCGATTGTTTGTGTTAGCTACAAATGAGGAGTGGATGTGGAGACCGATTGCAGGAAGACAAATTGTTATGGAGGTCTTCAGCGTCAGATATTAAAGATGATGTCGAATTCTCCAGCTGACTGGTGAATAGTCGTTACGAAAAGCTAATGTAGGTTAATTTCCTTGAAGTACGCGATCCCTTGTAGACGGCAACGGATAAGATTAATTTTTTTGCAATCTTTACAATTTACAATTATCAGCCAGCAATTAAAGGTTTTTCTCTTTTGTGACCAAAAGTAATTCATCGTCTGTCAATACATACGTGAAACTCTTACCGCCAAATCAACTGAAGAAGGCAACGGAAACATATAATGTTTTGACGGGATAATCAGGGCTTAGGCAGTTTTGCGAAGTTTTATCCAATAATCTACCGTCATCGCGTTGGTCGCCAAAAGGACCGGCAAAAAGATACGGTTTTTGAAAACACTCACATGGCATCCTGCACGCTACTTCCAAACCGGGCTGCATTAAAACAGCCTCACTTCAATCCTATGGCACAAATGTCATTCCAGAGCCAAAAATTGTTCTTTCTTTCCTCACAGAGTGAGATATCTCTACCAGTATGTCTCCAGCATAAGGCGATCATACATTGTAATGCGAAAAGCAGCCAGCCATTGTGGAACTAATTACAGGTAATACGGGCGAAACAGCTATGGTAGAAGCAGTGGTGAAAAGCCAGCAAACTTCACAACGAGGAGTTTCATTCAAGGTTCAAGAAGACGCCGGCTGTGGGAACAGAAAAGTAGTGGCAAGACAACACCAGAAGAAATCGGAAAACGGAAGCCCGACATGTCCGTACGTATATTCGTATTTATATATATGAATATATGATTGTGATTTGCTATATTGTTAGTCGAATGACATGTCTAGTTAATAGTTCCATCCGCGGTAAAGACGTAAAATTATTTGACATCGAACGGGGCCTGCTCGACATACTGCCATCCTCTATATATTTAGTGCATGCGAAACTGCCCTCTAAGATGCACTTGTCCGCTAGATTTTAGGGATGTTATAAACTATTGAGCCGAACTTTGTTGGTAATTCCAGGATGTCTTGGTTTCTGAATCATTCTTTCGGTTTTCATACATGGAATTCAAACTCTTCGGTACTCTTGTTCCTCAGCGTCTTCATGGATGACCGTGCACCCGTGCATAAAGCAACTTTGTATCTACTACCACAATTCCAACTACTTCATTAGTACATAATGTTACCCATGATGTATCAACACCTAAGTTTTTCAGACGGATTATGTGTACCGTGGTCAACATTCTGTTTTGGTTGGTCGCTAAAGCCTTGTACTCAAAAGCCAAATCAAAGAATTTTTATTTAAACCGAGAGTACGAATTTCCAAATATAAGTTTCCTGTTCACCCAATGACTGTGAAGTGAAACTGAGTTCCCACTTCGAGTGCTTCAGGCTTTTCCCTTGTTCAACAGAATTTTATTTCAAACCAAGGGCCAATCAGGTCCTAAGCTTGTTCTTTCACTGTGAACCGATGTAAATACTGCGACTGTGCTGCAAATAGCTGTCTTTACCACCAGAAATACTTTTTCACAAGCTCAGCTTTAGAGTCCTTTAATAGAATTTGCAAGCTTTAAACTGCTAAATGACGTTAGTCCGTCTCAATAAACCAAGCTGGTGCTGAAACACAAGTACTTTTAGTCAGCTTTAGATTGAAACATTTGGCTTGGGCTCAGTAAGGAGCTTCAAGTCTATTGAATGCGTCTTTAAAGAGATGTTTGTCTGCTTGGCTTTAACTTTTAGAGTCCGGACAAGCAACAACCTGGACAGACCATATCGGACAACAAGAAACCGTTTTTCCCTCTTCTTCAGCTTTGTGGTACCAGCATTTTGCTCTTTCATTCAAAGTCCCTCATGTTTTGGACAAAACCTGATTTGTCTTGGACGTCTTTGAACTTTCATCATTAGTCCCACCAACTTTATTTTTCATAATCTATACAGTAATTAGCTGCACATTTCGCTTCGCTGTGTATAACCCGTTTGTCTTTCACATCCACTACGACAATCGATGCTTACTGAAGAGGCCACAGTTCAAGGGAACCAGTCCTGACTGCTGAATCCCAGAACTCTGGATAGAACTCCCCTGAGCTGCAACGACAGACCAGTTTCAAAAACGAAGTTTGGTCGAAATCCTCCTCAAAGAGAGGACAAACGTCCGTCAGCATCGCTTACCCCGAGCTGTCAGCCGTAAGCCCCAAAAATTGTCCACGGTTGATCCAAACTAAACGTCTTTGCGCGTGCTCTCAAAGTTATGCGAGTCCGATGTACAATCAAGTAGCGGAATAGCCCCGTTGTTATTAGTGGCATAAACAGATTTAGCCAAGACCGTTCGCCGGTCGCAGTGGTCATTTCAGTGCTTCCCGTTAGCTTTAGGATTGATGTGTAACTTAATGCATTTGACACTGATATGTTCGAAAGTTGTCTGCGAGCTTGGGTTTACTTGACTGACATGCTAGAATCGGTGCGATTTGAGAATTCTCAAAGTGTTCCTGTGTGGTTCGCTTCTCGAACACAAAATACCTGTCGTCATTTTCTGGTAATGATGATGGTAGCGACGATGGTGATGACTGTGATTATGATGAAGACGATGATGACGGTGATGCAGATAGTAATCCACCCAGGTGTATTATTATGTACAAATTTATTCATGCTACTGTTTGCACGAGCCCGCTCTCCCATACTTGCCAGAAGTGACAGTAAGTACCAAGGTAGGGATTACAAAACCATGACATGCTCACCGTGGTATGAGAGAGGTTGATTGGCCTCGATATTTTTTCATGGCTCAGGAAATGCGGTTCTGGACTCAGAATCTCACGGTCATAAGGTATAACTACAGATTTACGCTCACCGTTCAAAATGCATAGCTGGTGGGCTTAATACCCATCTGATTGCAGTATTTAAGGGTTTCTACACTTTGGACCAAATGAATTTGTCAGTAATTAAAGGAATTTCCAATTCAGAGGGATTGTGTAACCTTCAAAGTACAGTCTGTTAGACAAATAAGCTGCATTATAAAACTGCTGAAACATCATACTTTTCAGGTCTGACATTTGAGAAAGTACACTTCCGGAGATATTTGCCTTGACTGCCGAATGCTGGGCGGCGAAAGTTTTGCAGGTGTTCTCCAATAGCCAGTTTCATTAAAATGGTTGATCATAGTGAGCGCCTTGGAGAGTCTCTATCAGAGTTTAGGAGGAATTGAGGCCAGCGAGGCGAAGTTAATTTTGCAGCATAAACTGAAATAGGACTGACGGAAGCAGATCAGGACAACTCACCACTGCAAACATCTGCGTGGAACTAGATTCTGAAAAGTAAATATCACTTATTTAATCTCCAATGACATCTTCAAGCTAGGTGTCAAAAGCTCGTTCTTAATCCAGAAATGTTCTTCCCGACTTTCTTTAATTTGCTATCAACTGAAGATCAACTCCCAAAAGAGGCCACTTCCTGGCCAGTTCCTTCATGCGATCTCTTCAAGTGGGGACAATTGTTTCATTATGCTAAGGTTTCTACCATTTTCATGGTCAACTGATGGGATGTTAATCTTCACTAAACTAAATTGCAGGACTTCAACAGAAGATCTCAAAGTAACTGCGGTTGACGAAATATTTCGTTTTTAGTTGGACCACCAAAACCAAAACCAAGCCGCTGATTGGTCCAATCCATTGCAAGCAGCCAATTGGTTTACCGTCAGTTTTGTTAGGTGGGCAGAACAGTCGGCCACCGAAGCGTGAGTGCCTGCAACCTGTGTTGTGGTAGGTACGTTCAGACGTCATTCCGATCACAACTACGGGTGAATCACGGAGTTATTTCAGCTGACAGGATTTCAAATCCCCCGGTAAGTTGCTCATCAGAATAGTACACTGTCGTTGAATTGACTTGTTCTACCTGATCCAGATTACTGATGCTACTGGTTCTGCTGCAGTTAACTAGCCGAAGGAGAAGTGTACTCCGTGAAATCTATGTTCAATAAACGTGCGCGAATCCACTCATTTGCACGTTTGTTCATCTGTGCACCGAAGACATAAGTGTCTGGGAAGGTCAGGTGATGTGAACATGCGATTCAACGGGAGAGTTTTGACCAGTACAAAGCCACTTCAGAGTGTGAGGGTGTTTTCTTTAATACTAAACCAAACGAACTACGGTTCAGACGTTCCTGGTCTTGATGAATTTTAAGTAATCGAAATGAACATTCAAACCAGTTTTTAAAAACTCGCGTAATTGCGGTACACAAGAAAACTTTTTGATTTTAGGGACGGTAGGTAATCGGACAACCGGATTTCAACGGATTGTTGAATTCGGGATGAAAATTTAATTAAATGCAACAAACATGAGATGTCATAATAGTCACTTGCGTTTTCTTCCGCCATCAGGTCTTTGAATTTACAAACTCGTCTGTAATCCTTATTCAAACAATTCCACCTGTATGAGGAAGAGATGTTGGCTATCAAAGTTCAGCGTAGAAACATTTGACATATGAAGGCATAGTTAATCATTCCAGTGAAATTTTGATTTGGAAGAGGCGACAACATGAAAACACCTCGGAGACATTGAATTTTATGTTCGTTATTTCGGATTGGCCACAACAATGAAGCTGGTGTATCTTATGCACCAATCAGGAGGGGAATTCTCAGCGGCAAGCAAACAAAGAGCATTATCTAAGAAGTGAACAATCTGTGATTCAGTAGGGCAGAATTTTTCCGGTCTCTCATTGGCTTATTTTTGCATCACACTCCCTACCTTTCCATTACTAATATATCATTGTTGGTAAGTAATTTTCTTAAAAACCCCGCGAAACATTAATATTTTTCTAAAAAACGAAACCATTTATTATCATCACAAGAACCACAACACTGAGGGACGTGTTCGTTGCACCTGCGATTCATTCCATCAAGATTGTTTGGAGTGTCAGGCTTTATAAGCCAGACACTGCTGAATATACAACTGTCATTTCCCTTGACACTAGGGCTGAATGTAGTCCCCAGTACTTGAAAATAAGCCTAATGCAAAATAGCCTCGTTTTTGTTCATTACTGCCACATACAGCTGTGTAAGATAGATAAGATAGTCCTTCAGCTGTAACACCCTTTCGGTGTCTAGCTGCCATGCCACCCGAAGGAAGCACGAGGGCTGGGATACTGCCAAGTTGCTCAAGGCTAGACAAGAGAAGTCGAGATGCAGAAGTCGGGTTGGAACCACGGACCTTCCGGTCAGTACATTCGCGCTCTAACCACCGAGCCATCTCGCTGTGTAAGTGCTTTGAGCTTCTCTGTTTATGTCTTCTGTACTACGATTTTTCGTTAGTTGTTACTGTTCTACTCTGTTTCGCTCACAAGAGCGCTCCGGAGGAAATTATCGCATCGATTTACCCAAAAACGAAGTTAGTGAGAAGAAGCAAATGTTGACAACAGACCAGATAATGAACATACTTGTTTGTGGCACTTCTCCAGCTGGATGAAGGCAGTGCGCTCTATTGGCAACAGGGACCGTTTCCGTTTGGTCTTGTTAACTAGATCTTTGCGCCCAAAATTGATCCGCCAAAACTGACGACTCACTTCGAACCACCCCATATGGGACGTGAGACCCCAAGTTGCCCCAACAAGACTGCTTGTCTTCCGCTCGATTTGTCTCAGTTTTGACGAACTGCCATAGCATAGTCTGGCTCACTATTCTGTCCTCTCATATTGTTTTGCAATCCATTCAGCCAGCTAATGAAGCTCAATAAGCGAATCTGTTTGCTATCCAGGTTAAAGTGAACCGTGACCATCAAGTGCAACCACCACTTTAAACCAGGAAGACCATGTCTAGATAATTACCACCTGGCGTCGGCTTATGGTCGAAAAGCGAGACACAGCTCACTGAAACCACCAATTGACTTTCGTTGCTCATCTTATCCACGACGATCCTAAGTTCCTGATTACCAGAACACTGATCAAGTGTGTTTCGTATGGATCGGTATTTTCGAGTAGACACTGGCTGTCCTACAATCATTTGTTTGACCGGAGCGTCACACTTCTGTGAAATGTCAACCATGCGTACGACCTTTGCAGGACATTCAGATGACACGTTTTGTAGCCAGTTGTTAGAAACCTGCTTTGAAATTCCCAGGATCCACATACGAAACTCCAATGGTAACACGGTTCTAGTACGTGCTCACTGGCTGTCATCCGTTGAGATTAGACGACAACAACAACAAATCCTATAAGGAAAAAGTTCAGAATTTATTAAGCGTACCAATTTTACTGGTTGTTTCTTGCACAGAGGACGAATTGTCACTTTGCAGTAACAGTTGTCGAGCTTTCCTGCCACTGTACAGCTAGTAATGCAGTAGAGTTGGTTTGTCCAAAGTGCTGTCAAATGACAACCGAACAAGCAGTCAGTGGAAATTAATTTTCGGTTCCTTATATTCTGATGACTAGTGTTCTACGATCTACTGGAAGAAGGTGAGTAAGTTTTCTATTACGGTAGCAGTGCGAACTCTGGCACTAACGATTATCTATTTTCCACTTGTCCACCACAGCCTCTGAAGTGTCATCAATGTAACGGAAAACATCGGGGGAGCATGCAACACCTTCCTCTTTTATGAAAAAACCTATATTGTAGAAGAAGACGCATTCAGACGGGATGAAGCCGTTGTGAAATGTTAGCCGTTTATGTGAGCTAATTAATTAATGCGTGCAGGTTGTCTCCCTGGGAAATGCCATGCAGTAATATGGTCGATGAAAATCTGTGCAATCCCTTATTCGTTTGGGCTTTATTGAGGCTCATCAGGTAGACCTGGTCCTCAGACTTTCATCTAGCTTATTCCCTAAGCGAACAGCAAGTTGTCCTCATGTTACAATAACCCCTCATTTGAAAATTTCTTTGCTATTGATGGACGACTTGTAGGGACATAAGGCCTAGAGCGTTTACTGGCATCATGAGTGGTATATTAAAGCACGCTTGGATTTGTTAACTGCCGTTAGAAATGGAACGTGAGACAGACTTTGCCCATCACATTCATTTGAAGAGTATCGTATACCAGACGGCCAAGCTAACTTTTACAAAGTTAGCCCTCGACACTTACTTATAGTGAATACTTTTCATCCTTAGTTTCTGATGGAAGAATTTTGGTTTTTCACTTATTGGCAAACACTTGACGGTCAGCCTGTAAATACACAAAAAGGTGTAAAGCTTATTCAAAAGACACTTTGTTCACATACAAGGGTTTTATTGAAACACGCGCAGTTTCTGTCAAATTATTTTCGCAATCTTTACTATTGTGAGGACGTTGCATTTGCTTGGAAATCTTGTTGGGTGGGAGCCATTCTGCAATTCACCTTGTTGTGTTGGAAAATAACGAAAGAATCATTGACATGAAGAGCGCAAACACGAAAACGTAATTTGTATAGCTCTGTTAGAGACGAAGCATTTTGCATCCCACTGAATTGATTAGTATAGGGGATGAGGTTATGTCGAAGTGTCTTTCGAGAGATGGAAATCCGTTTAACTTTTGCTAAAACTTCAACTAACTCTTTTGTGACTCACACGGGGCTGTGACAGTTTTCGTAACTGCGCTGTCCACTGCAAACCCTTTGGTTTCAACGGTCATTTCTGTTTATATTCAACTGAATCATTTCCGTATTCCCCACGGGGAAAACCTCACGGTTTTTATCGACAAGAATCCTATCTTCATATGGGGAAAAGCCCGAAAGCCGGCGATCGATTGGCCTGAGGTTGGTTAGCCGTGGGCTGTACAGTCAGTAGGACTGAAGGTACTACTGCCACCACTTTGTTTACATATTCACGCGTATTGTCTTTAAGATGTTTAGCGAGAGAGATTTACAATGCGTCAGTGCCATACGCCCCAGTACAATGCCAAAAGCCAACAGCGCACGAATGTTTTGATAATATATGTGGTTGGTGTGTGAATGGTGTGCCATGGTATCCCACGGACGTTCTCATTTCCGCGATTTGCGTCTGGCATGTAGTTGTAGAGTGTGGATTTTGAACAAGATGATACATCCAGCAATTGTCATGTTCACTGCCAAGGGCCGGTGTTCCCATTCACAGCCACTTTTACTGCTATCCAACAATCCCCTTTCTAACCAGGCAGGTGGCTTCCATAACACTAGGTGATGTAACATTTTCTGTTGTCGTGGTAATGACATTGACATCCGTCCATCATTCCATCATATCAGCCCATCAGGCTGTAGGTGACAAAATGCACTTACGGACAATCGGATTCAGAGGGAAGTCAACTACACCAGTGGCGTATGTCTTTGTCACAACAAACCGCACCATTAATCGCATGTAGTTCCAAATGGTATGCCCACTTTGACTTGATAACAACGGATTACTTCAGACGAATGCGGATGGTAGACCCTGTCACAGCGAATTCGTCGGTGCCAGGGAAAAACTTACTGAAACGGAACGTTCGGCGTAAAGTGCAGAAGCATGGAACATTTTACTGTTCAGCGGCAGGGTGTAGACGTCAAAACTGGATACCACTGGTGGAAAGTGGCTTTTGCAACCATCAAGAAGTTTTAAAATAAATTTTTGGTCCACCACTTCACGTCTGATGTGGTGGCAATCAAACTTGAGTTATTATCACTCCATTGTTTTTGGGTCCCCTCATCCAATGATTTATGTTTTGTTCTGTTATCTACAGAATATAAGCCATATATAACTGTAAGAAACAATTTTCATAGATATGCCACCTTATGTGCTTTACTGCTGAAATATTTGTTGCTTTTCTGTTTGCTTTGATGACCTGGTGGTGGTTCGAACCTATGCGCTGGAATTACACAGTACACGGACAACTGCTTGACTTCACCGTGCTCCCCAATAATAATATCACAGAAAGTCGGGCACTTGATGAGTTTCTAAATGGAATTTTGAAACGTTCAACAGGAAAGCCCTGCTTTTTGCGAAAACAATGGAAGTAGCTTGTTGGCTGCAACGGTGGCCACCTAGGTATGAGGCAGATTGTGGAAAGGTATCCGATGCTAGCTTGTTTTTGGTCGATGGCATAATCGTTTCGCCGATATATGCTAACCGATATACCTTCATCTTACCACTATCCGGTACTTGGATTCATTTAGATAGGACAAGTATTTTGTGTTTTGGCGAACACACGTTCCCTCAGGAGCATTTCCTTCATAGTACTAGTCGCCTGGTACTCGGTTAGACTAAAAAAGTTAACCCGTCCGAGCTGGAGATAGCTAATCTTTTGGGGCATGAACCCGGTGACCGGAAGGTCCGGGGTTCGAGCCTAGCCTTTACAACTTGACTTCGCCTGGCTAGGATTTTCAGCCTGGCAGTATATCAATCCCTGTGCTTAATTCGAGTGGAACAGCAGCTAGGCATTGGTAGATTGTTAGAGCTGAATGATTATCCTCCAATCTTTTAGAGAATATACTGGTGTGACTCCCGTATTCTTCATAAGGGCATTCTCGCGTTCCAACGTAACACCGCCTTTCCCCGGTTTCCGGATCCGGAATCCATAATCACTTATGTCTACACACTACATGTGACTGTTATTTTTGGCGGGATAGATAAGTATGCAACAAGGTTGCAGCACAATTAAATGGTTTTGGTTCAACCCGTACTAAAAAAAACGTTCACATTTAGTGAATCGTTGTGTACTCCGTCGGTGCTTGTGCATGGTTGTACCGAAAAATATAAGCAGTGAACGTTGGAATGTTTCTTCGCAAAAGCGAACGGACGTCATTTTGAGGTACCTTTTCATGAATTTGTTTGCCTTATTCCAACTAATGGAAGCTTCCTTAAGAGAGGTAAACTGAGCAGATTAGGCATTTTAGACAGTATTGGTTCCTGAAAGAGCTCATGAAACAGATATTGCCCGGCGCTGTAAAGTACAGCGGAACAGGTTCAGCTCGTGCCCATAATTGGCTTCTCCAGTGCCTATCTGGAATGGTTGAAACCGGAATTTCCAACATAATAACTCACAGGGAGCCCAGGTGTGGTAAAGTGACATCGGGAGAGAATATGACTAACAACGGACAAACAATTGCGCAAACCTTAGCTGGACGGTGAAAAGCTCTGGCCCAGTTTATGGTGTGCGACTTTGAAAGCTAAAGTGTCAGAATCTCATTACCAGGTTGTCCACAAACCCCTTGGTCATTTCGGGAATAATGCAGGAGTGAACATTTTTAACCGAGTTAAATGCAAAATAATAGTGTGGTATATTATTAGAAACAGTAAAAATTAGCTTTTTCCCGTTATATTTTTCGGTATCATATCCGTCTGTCATTCAACATGGTGAAAAATTTGTTGGTATGTTTTGGAAAGGAACTTTTACTGGTTTTCTTCTGTCATCGGCATGTTTTCCAAAACACAACAACGCCTCGAGTTATATTACTAAAGAAAATGCAATGTTTTCGCAATTCAGTTCGCATAATTTTTTTCACTACTTTATAGGGCCACAGTAATTTTTGGGCTCTAAAGATTCCCCATTTTGGCGTCCTAGTTTCCTGCATTTGGATGTACCAACGAAAAAGGAACTACACAAAATGTACTCAGTTGCACATTGATTTCGTTTTCACAGGAGATTCAACCGAATCCCTCATTTATAATCTCCAACTGAATATTTTGTCGAAGAGTTTTCAGCGGCCTTGTGAGTACTTTCATTCCAAACAAGTGCCGTGATGCAGATACTAAGTATAAAAGCAACAACGTGACAAGTAGTTGCTTCTAATGTGGTGCTTCCTTGCAATATCTGAGGCGATCCGATGTTGTTGCCTCGAACTCTCCACCGGCCCGGTTGCGGGGCTGCACTGGATCCAATTTAAACCTTCATTATGGCGCATCAGTGGGGCATATATTTGACTTTTTCGGGAGTGATAAAACTACGAATACCACAAATTCCGCAAATGGTTACAGCCAACCAGAGATTATCCGACAATTCCCGGAAGCCTATGGTGTTGTCCGACTGGAATGAGTCAGTCGACACAACCGCAATGGTAACTAGGTTTTCGCTGAAGATGTTGTGCATCAAAGTAAATCGTTCTAGCATAAACAGGTTAAGAAACGACGGTCAAGTTGTGACCAGCTTGTGTTGGTGATGTAAGGTTTACAAGCCCGCCTCACAGAGGCGCAGAGTTCAGATCGGGGATCAAGGGTAAGAACAATGATATGCAGTGATGACGAGTCCTACTAAAAGCAGAACCACAGCCCACCGCTTTCTTGACTTAGTATGTGTTGGGACAAGAGAAGATTTATCCAGGTACGAATTTTTTCGGTGCGTCGTCTAGAAATAGGTCCTCTCCAGTAGATAAAATAGATTAAACACAGAGGAAGACCGTTTGGACAGGGATGTATGCAATGTATGGACGAGTGTGACCGTAAACCTCCGAGTAGTATGATCGACTCATCACTATCGGTCCCATAAACAAGTGTCTTGATACGGTACGAGATAACAGAAGCTCTTTAGTAGAGTTAAAATTAAACTCACTCAAAACAATTTTGTTTTAGAAAATATTGAGGGGGAGTGGGGGAGGAATAAGAAAGAAAAGATTTTTCTCAGCTGTAGATCACACGGATGCAGCCAAGCAGAACCCAAATTGAACATTGACAGAAACCCGGGACTGTCCCTAACTGATGAGCATCAGGAAAGTTGAAGCCAGTCGTGAACTGCCGAGAATTTTCCATCAACCTCACGAGTAGTGTTCTGTCGAGAAAAAATGACTGAGTATCTTCACGAAACCCGTTAATTACCCCAACCATCGGAGAAATAACTCCTGTGGCTATATTGTTTTAAGTTTACATATATGAATCACAGGTCTGTTCTTTTTCCTCAGCAGTGGCTGTAACAGAATGGTGTATTTCATCTTGTAAAGCTGACCACTGTTCAAGGCCGCAGCAGTAGTGGGGTTACGTGAGCTGCTATGCAAGTGTCTTGCGCATTAGGTCACACAGTATTAGCTGGGAAGCAAACTCGGTTTTGGTGGTGAATAGTGAACGTAGAGAGAGAGAGATACACAGATCATAAGGTTTGCGAAGGGAATTTTGTGCAGGTCAGGAGGTGATTAAAAATACACGGATAATGATATGGCTGATAGTGTTGCAGCGATTCTGAACTTTTATTGAACTCCGACAACTCCCAGTCTAAAAAGACCAAATGAGGTTGGACTGAACCTAGTCTGTTCCCTCAAGAAACATTTTAACAGCCGGCTCAGTTCTGAACGACAAATAATCATAAGGGTTTTACCCCACAGAGATCTGCTAAACAGTAAATACTTTAACATTTAGCTTAGCCTCCATTCATTAGAGCATAAAAACGTTTTATCAGTTAAAAAAGTAATCGTGCTTGCAAAAGGGGAGTTGCAAGAAAAATCCTGCATTACTGTTTTATACGGAAGTAGGCTTATCCACTTTAGTTGCGGAAGCATGTCATAATAGCCCAGTTCTTCAGAAATGCTTTACTCTCACAGTTTTAACATGATGTTACTGTATCCAATCCCACACTATCGATTAGCACAGCAAAACAAAGGCAGCTGATGTGTTCAGATGCCTAGTTTCACAATACCACATTATTTTGTTCACATCAACACACTTCACCAATCAATAGGTCAGCGGAATCCAAGTAAACCTAGAATGCTGAGGGCTCCAGACCACATTCTTTGACTGGTCACAGTATGTGACAAGCGGCTGTTAGCCAGGTTCAGTCATATGCTAGTGGAAGTAACGACCGGACGCGCGGAAATCCAATAGAGATTGTTATTTTGAAGACGCTCTTAGGCAGGCCTTTTCACTCATGCTGTGCACACGGACTTGTCATTTTGTAATTCAACGAACTGCCTGTTTTTCAGTAAAAAAATACAAGTTATCATGTATGGTGTTCCGTAAGAAATGGCCAGTACAAGCTAGCTCCGAGATTGCGACAATTCATGAAGAGGGGATTATTAATTCAAGAGTGCGAACCAACCACAGCACTTAAAGGTGAACACCACCGCCCGTTCATACGTGATGATTAGGGTGCCTCCAGCTTACCCTGGTGGTGATAACACGCACGCCTCCCATGTTAGATGTGCGGAGTTCAAACCCCGGCAAAGCCAAGGAAATAAGCTGGTGATGAGCTCTAGTAAGAGCAAAACTCGAGACCGGTGATTCCCCTCTTTGGTGTAGACTCACTTAAATAATTGCACTAGGACAGGAGGAGGACTGTTCAAGAGAGAGTAGTGTGAGCGCGAATTTTACAAATTCAATAACAAACTACAACTGGTGCGTATACACATATACTCATTTGTCTGCCAATTTGGTTTTAACAAGAGACTTATCTGAATCATAGCTGAATATCTCGTTTATGATATTCTTCCATTGAGTGTGCCATACAAAGTCCGCCCCATGTTTCTTCATGTGTCTTCAATATATTCAAGTATTTTTCACGAAGGAAGCCACTTTTCGACAGCCTAAGACCGGTTTCGCCTCACCTGATCAGTCTCAGTCATCTTATGAATAGTTCCTTTCATGAAAATAGTTCACATACAGTCATAACGCGTGGAAACATTTTCGTAAAGTCCGTCGATACGCCGTCTGAGTAAATACCGAGCTTACCGGTGGCTGAGTGAAAACAACAGATAATTGATTTGTAACGTGTCAGTTTATCTCAGATCATTTCACTGATATTAAATTCTCTCGACAATAGCCACTGACGGGACTAGACAAGACGGTTACTTTGAACGAAGAGAGCACCAAAGAGAATGTTGCAAACCGACGCCCTGCTGTTAAAAACATTTGTTGTGAAAACTTAGGGAAAACTTTTAACACGTTTTCGTACCTTTCAATATCGACTTTGTGGTAAAAGCGCTTTTATTTTGGCTACGCTAAATCTGAGGACTCATCCTATAAAAACATAGACAGAAACTTCTCAGACAAGTTGCGTTTTGTGACTACAGAGTCTACAGTTCGTCCATATACAAGCTCTCCATGTGGCCCTCATTCAGACGGAACAGAACTACGGAGAACAACTATTTCTACGCTTGGAATATGGCTCATTCTATTAGCTCTAGAATGGTAAGGAGAAAAACATTTCTTCAGTCTAGCTGAAATAAGTAAAGTTTGAAACATAGCGTTAAGGATTTTCACAAAATGTGGAGAATTATACACGTTTTGTTCGTATTTCCGCTTTGGCATTTTAGCATCAGATCGCTATCCAAACCGCTGCAATGCCGGATAAGAGGGGTGAGTATTGAACTGTTCTTTTTGTGATGTCGCCGTAGTTATACGTATTAGTGTTGGAAAAGTGTTCAGTTAACAAAACGCAAAACAGCTCATTATCTCTGATACCTTATGAGAAAAAATATTTCGCAGACTCAGGAAAAGCCACTTGAATCATTTGATCAAGCCTGATCATCTATGTACACGGAAAATCCGTTGCGATGTTGTAAAACAGTCCTTGCATGTTGGCTACAACTAGTTCTCTCAGTTTTAGAAGACAACATACCAGACGTTTTTTGGAATGTGCGTGATTCCAAGCATGATTTGGTTAAAATTTTTAATGAGTAGCACATTCCGCAAATTTCTTTTCTCAACATGTCTTACAATCGGCCTCTACATCAGTTCCGTGCATCTTGGCTTTTGGCGGTCCGTTTTTCTACCCGTAAACACGGATAAATTACGCCAAAAATCCAACTCTTTGAATAAGCTAAATGTACTGCCTGTATGACAAAAGAAGTTTATTGTAGTAATACGTTGGTATGCTCTATCTGGTTTGTGCCATGCATTTGTGAATGTCGTATATTTTCATTAGCGACACGGAAGAGTCAGACAGCAGAAGGAACTGATTCATGCCATGATCACACATCAACAACGTGATCCAATGAATCGCCATCGTTTGCGGCGTCACCCTTGTTGGTAACCAAATACCACCGATTTTGGATGTGTACTGCTATACCTAAAACTGAAATGTTGACAAAGTAGAATGTAACAATAGAGTTGTGAAGGGAGACAAACGTAGGAAGAGGACGCATCCAAGTCTAAGCTTTGCCGGCGGAGGATGTCAAACAGTCATGTTGTTGGATTCTTTTTTCTGTGGCTTCTTCGTCCTCAGGTCAATTCATTTGGGTATTCACTTTCCCCACATTCGCTTACTGGATTTGGAAAACACTCAGATTGACTCAGTCATTTAGTCTCTGGTTGAATGTCAAACTGGACATGCTGTGGTCTTGAACTTGGGCAGTACATTGATTCGTGGAATCATGGATAGAATGATCTTGTTCGACAGTTGAAACTCAATCATCGTGCAAGACTCTTGCCAGATACGGTGCATATGGGCAGGTCGACTGTATTACATGCCCCGCAGTGTTCTGTTCGACGAAGCCGTAGTAATTGGACACGATCTGTCATCACACACAAAGAAGCTAGACTGAAATCTTGGTCATTCATACACGGCGCAGCTGTATAAACCGGAATGACGAAAGGCACTCGTGTGCTATCATATCCGGCCCCATCCGAATCACAAAGAGGCATCCGATTATCTCTGCTTATTTGGCACACGTCCAGGTCGGCTTTACAAGTCACACAAAGATAGGAAATGTACACCTCACGAGGGCTGGACTTAGGTGGCTCATGTAATGTTTTTAGGGTAATGCCGATTGCTTACTTCTTGATGGGCGCGTTGAACAATAAACTTTCGCTCCTAACGTTTTATGATACATTTAGGAATTTGCCTAACACTGTGTCATAAAGAATCCTCAATCTGTTTTATTTCATCCACAATGAACTCAGTGCTCCAAGGTTAAATTATTTTGTTACAGCTACGTTCGCCTTTCGTGCTTCTTCGACTATGCTTTGAGACCTAACTCACGTAAGGATAACCCAGTCTTTCGTTTCAAGATTGTGTTTATTGCGACCCGGTGATCTCTTGAATAGTGTGAGAAGTGTTGCTGAAGTCCCCTGATTTTCTTAACTTTTTCCGCTCACGTTCGACTTGGAACATTCAAATTTGCGATTTTCATAACCCAAAGTGTCTGTTCAATGAATTCACAACGAGTTTTGATTTGGAATGGACAGAACTCCCGAAATCCCATGTTACGTGCTGACAGTGGGAAACGTTATTGAAACTACTTGCTGCAGTCAATCAAATGCTGGTCCGAATTGCACTCAGCATGGATTCCACCAGTGACGCTCAACGGTAATGAAGACAGTGTTGTTAATCGTGATTAGTACTTATTGATGGGTCGTGTGCTACAAAATCATTGGCTCTTTAGAGTCAAGTGCATGATGGCAAGCGAATTCCCGTTAGCTTGGTTGATGGAGCCTCAGATACCTTACAAACAAGTTTGTCTGACGTGAGTTTTACGGGAAGGATATGCTCAGTGGAGATTTTATCCTGTAAGTAAGCCAGTCCATGCTGAAAAGCCAAGAATAACTGCACAGCTGTTTTCTCCATATCAGAGATTTTCAGCAGTGTGCATCTTACGAAACTCCGGGGAATTCTGAACCCGCAATCTTCCGGTTAGTAGTTTGATTCTTAATCGTTCAGTCACGACCGATCAGCAGTGTGATTAACTCGCCATTCATCCTTCGATTGCTGAATGAACGTCATGTGGTCGTGTGCTGACTGGCTCTTCGAAATTTCGTGATTGAAGGATGAATGGTGCTATATCCTGTCTAGGTGGGAGTAAGTCGCAGTTCGGGTCAGCTTGTCGTTGTCAAACAGTTAAGTGTTCACCCACTAGCTAGGGGATCGCGGGTTTGAAAATCCCCGAAGTTTCACGAGATACTCATTGTTGATGAATAGCAATAAGTATGAAACCGCTACGCAGTGCTTTCAGTTTTCACTACAAAACGGCTAGCCTAACAGGACGAAATCCCTACTGAAAACTCTAACCCTCCTACTCTGCCAACGAGGAAATGTGGGCCAAAGTTCTTAAACTTGCATTTGATAGGCAGGTGCACAAACATGTGCTACATCCCGTGGTCAGAATTAAGTGAGCGGAAGGTAGTAACTTGTGAAATCACACACAGAACAAAGTGATGTTCAGTAGTGTGACAAATTGTGATCCAGGTGATTTACGTAGAGGGTTCACATTCACACCGTAGGTTCAGGTAGTAGGGGGCTCAGAGTTATTTAAGATGTGCTGTGATATCTCCCACGGTTAGGATGGTCATTTCTACTGCAGACCAAAACAACCTGACTGTGTCAAAGAGATTCCTGAAGTATATTACACTAAAATTGACCATTTCTTGTTTTCTTGGATTGGGTAGACGGGCCTGACGTTGTAGTAGGTGCATTTCCACAGCTAAAGACCAACATAGTGCATTTCTGCTCAGATGCAATGATGTTGACGTCTAGCCTTCTAACCTGTTGAACAGGAGTCACTGCACTATACTACTTGGTGTCAGAAAGTAGTGTCGCATGCGGAGGACCAGAGTTACTTTGAGGGAGCTATCATTCATACCCAGTATGGGAAGCCCAAAGCATTAGTATTTTTCTACTAGCCAACATAGTCTAGAACATTCTTTGGATCCAAAAAGTGACGGACCTCTATGCTTCCATCTACTGATAATTCTGTAAACATAATGCAAGGAAAAGAACACCTCCTTCAGCACAGTGACCGGCAGTCAAAGTTCAATCATTAGGGAGAAGTCTTATGAAGGTTCGAGATCTACGTTCAATCTTCGGTACCGCACCAAATGTTAACCAGACTACAGACTCAAGGAAGAACGACATGCTTGGTTATGCTTAAGTCGTACCACCATGTTATACTGTGCAGCTGTGAGTTCAGTGTCCATAACAAACTGCTGATCATACGTTAACAACCATCCAGACAGAATACTTCGTTAAAGTGTCTGATGTTGGTTAATTCCATCAGACTCCTATTTTGTAGCAGTCGAGGTAAATTTGTCCCAAAGTTGCAATCGCCCACTTTCTAAAATTAGTGCACCTACTAATGCACAGATAAGCGCCGAGGGTATAGATCCTCTGCCCCTATGAACACTTCGCACCGGAGTCATCCGATTTTGCTCTGAGATAGTTGTGCAAAACCTACAGTATCGTTGTAATTGGGGAAACAGTCTACCCTGGGAGTATGGCGAAAATCGAAAACAAACTGGAACGTTCGGACAATCCGCCAAGTTTGACGATTTCATGGTGCAGTTTATTTCTAGCGAAATAAATCCCCCAGAAAGTGCGAAAAGATCCAGGGATTCCACCGCAATTCTTCAACTAATGGCAAGTTTACTGCATTAGGTCACATATTAGGACTTCTGTCGGCTTTCATTTTTGAAATTTGAGGCTTGCTGGAGCAGAGGATACTGCATAGTATCGTCCGTTCTACAAGGACAACATAAAACATTATTTCGACTCAAGGGATGAAGCAGAAAGTACCATAATTGTGAGAATGCAGGATAGTTTATCTCGGGACTTGACCTGACCTTCTTAGGGGATACTTGTTTACATCAGCGATGAAAACGCTATCCATTGTTTGCAGCCCTGACTGGGGAGATGCTGCCGAGTAATTTTGGCAGTGTGCGTTGTCTTAGCTAATGATACAATGACGTGCATTCACTGTTTGAAGAAAAATCCTTATCACCTTATAGGTGGGCTGACTTAACCACCTTGAATTAGCCACTTTGTGCAAAGGTCTCTAAGCAACACTTGCAGCTGCAAAATTTTGGTCTGCTACATAAATGCACCCCCCAGCAAACTGGTGATTTGCTTCTCCCTACGACCCATCAGTCTCTGGTTTCCATTATTTCATGATATTCATATCACGCAATGGATACGGTATAGAGTTAGGAGAAAAAGAGTTTGCATCTGCCGAAATTGGTATCATATGCAGAGAACGGCTCTAGGGTTCCTATTTGGGTTGGCCTTCTTCTGACCATCTAAAATAAATGTCCGAGCTGGCATTTCTCAATCAGACGTCGAGTAGGAAATTTGAAATGTCTGATAGCACTTAAATCACCAACATCCCTAGCGTCATCGAAACGTTCAGGCCGCAATAACAACGGTCCGGCCGAAGGTTGGTTACAAATATATGGGCTTTCTCGTCAAGTCGCCCTTTCATCCAATAAATATGGCCCCTCCAAAGGACCTGGTTATCGTTTATTAGACACTTTTCTTATAGAGAGAAGATTATTTTTCCAAAAGCAAATAGATTGGTAGTTTTAGCTTATCTGAAGTAACTTTCTTCATGAGGACAAGACATCTGTTATCAAACCTTCGGTACAGAGGTTCAGTGGATGAAATTCCCTCAAGGAACACATTCGGGGACTTAGCGAGATCATTTTCAGACGTCCAAATGCATAGGCCGCCAGTTTTTACCTATCACTACAGTTTCGTCGTCACAACATAGAAAACTCCTTTAGGAGAAAGTTCTTTGCGGATGTCACATCCAGCAAACAATACACTTCGGTTTGTGAATCAATGGAGAACACCGTCAACGTGATTAATATTCACTCAACTCTGCATGTGTATTCAAAACTGTGAACCACCTGGAGTCTCAAGTGACTCCGAGAGTGGCTTGGTGACCTGGGAAGATGCATTTTTCTCAACCAGAACGATACTCATTTCAGGATATATTTGAACTAATTCGCTAAATTTGAGGTCGTTTTTCAACCCACAACGACAAATTGCGGAATCATTAATCGGCCAACAATGCTTCGAAAGTTTATGAACTACGGGAATCACTGAAAGCACAAGGTAGAGGGATACGTGATGTTCTAAGCAAATCAGATCATTGTGGACTTAGGTTCGAGATGCTTGCTCAAAATAAAACCAAGAAATGATGCATCGTTTGGCCTCAACTAGAGAGTAAGAGTGAGAAATCCAAACGTGAAGAAAGATTCGTAAGATTACATGCCTTCCGGCATTGGTGATTGTTCACACGACGTAGTCGCCTCCACTTCGGTGATAGAAACTCCTTGTCGGGTTATACATTATTACATAGGAGGACTGCTCACATCAAACAGATAAATATTTTTGACAACATTACTGACAATTTTGATGCGCAATTTGTTTTTTTTTCAGCCGCCAGGTTTAGTTACATTCTTCTAAGGTATACCACCAGTTTCCGTCATTTCGGAAGTCTATATGGGAAGGGCTTCTCATCTTAATTGGTTCTGTTTAAATTCCAACTTAGACAAGACTGTCAAACATTTTACCGAAAAAAAAACTGAGAAAAGACGTAAGAAATTGCCGGTAACAAAAATTGAACTAAATGTTAGATTTCTTCAAATACAGTTGGTCTTATTGCTTCAGCAAGTTAGCTTCAAGAAATGCTTGGTTTCCAACTAAAGACACTTTTGTGCACTTAATGTGGCAAATTTTCCATGCTTCTAACCTCAGTACGTTTTTACTGCGTTCGCAAAGGACGATTGATTTCTTGCCAAAACGCTGAGTCAGTACCCATATTGTTACATCGACGAACTGAACCTAGAAGACTAGAGTGTTCAGAGGTTCATACTTTCATCGACTGGATGACTTTGGCCACTTCGACGGCGTTGGGTTCCCGCATTCGTTTGGTCTCATAATGAATGACAGTAGGTCTTGTTAGTGTTATTCAGACAGGTTGGAATGAAACACCACACACCTAAATTCCAAGCGGAATGTCAGTACGTCTGACCTTAATGCTGAATTATCGTGTTTGGATCGTGCTTTTGCTGGACATTATTTATCGGCTCTACCCACGATCGTCAAATACTACTCTGTTATATCGATCGTTAAAGATTTTAATACAGGTTTATTTGCCTTAGTGACTCTCGCCATTGATTGGGCCTGACTGATCAAATACCGACTGGCTGTCCTTTCAAATTAGCCGGAATCCAAATACTATATGCTGCCAAGGGACTGAGCTTTGTCGCGGTGCGGTACCTCTGCGACCCACTGAGCTATATTGGGAGGTTTTACTTTCACACTTACAGAGTTGCTCGTGCCAGGTCGGTTAGTGGATATAGGTTTGAATAACACGGTCTTCTGGTTCTCCAGGTTGAGGTTTAGAACATGTGTAGCGACTCATACTACTATAGAAGTATGCCAGCATCCACTTGCTGCCTTGTGGTCAGGCTTTTGAGCCGAAGGCTTTGGCTGAGGACCTTCACCTGTCTAGGTGTTGGCACTCTGACGATATCCCAACCAGTCACAACCAAATATGTTAGCATACCACATCGGCCGTAGCGTGGCGTCATCAGCTGCATTCTGGTTCGGGATCGTCGAACTAGCCCAGAGTATCCAGACATTCCAACAAAAAAAAGCTGAACGCAACGGAAGAACATCTTTCGAATGAGGAAATTCTCAAGCACCAATCAGACTTTACTATGGCAATGTAATCAAACAACAGGGACAGCTGAGTTTTCCCGAGCTGACTACCAATTAAATGACTACACGGATGTCTACATTTGTTATCTGACCACTCGGATGATAGCATCAACGGACCCGATTAAGTTTAAGTTAGTCTACTCGTCTTAGACAACTGTCAATTTGACTAGAGGGGCGCGCTTTGATTTAATCAGCTCCTAGCCAAACAGGATTGTGGATAGTCACATTGTTTACTTACCCAATCACCGATCATTACAGATGACCTCACAGCTACCAAACACTGTGCTTGATATCGTAACCGGATGTTAGTGACTACATAGCTGGGGACCACGGAAAGCTCAGTCGCACTAGTTCTTCGTCACGCAACACGACGTTCAAGTTGCCAGTCATGAGAACGTTGGTCCCCTCCTGCTTTGTTCGTCCAGAAATCATAACATGGAAGAGTCGCTCATTGAAAATGGCAGCTTCACCTCACAAATCAGCGTTACCCTCCAGTAAGAGCAGAAACTTGCCTCGCTGTGCTACACATGTGGGTGTATACAAGTAGACAAAATAGCGGTTCGGTCTACAACATCTAGAATCTGCCTACTGAACTTGGAATCAGGCAATAATCGAGACTTAACGATGAACCGTTTTGACTTTTGTCCACTCCTGAAAGAGAGGTTGATAGAATCACATCAAGAAGACTGACCTACTCTATGGAAAAAACTTGATTTTGAGGCTCATAGCATGAAATTTGAACCCGAACATCAAAAAACCGAATCCTGTTATATCCGATTAAAGGGCCACAATCAGGAGAAAACATTCCTGACTTCTACCTCAGACAATTTATACCGTTTCGGCTAAAAACTCAGTTGAGTTGCCAAGTTTGAGAGGGAATGTTTCCCGGAGACTGTAAGGCACAGAAAACAGATAATTGAAAGACGACGGGCATATTTATTAGGAATGATACAGAATGTCATCAAAGTTTTCACTGTGTTGCAAGGATTAAAATTGTGTGCGTATTAAAATCTAGGCGATTCCAATTTTCTGCACTGTTCCCGGCGTGGTGTGCCGGTTTTCTGGCCGGTGTATTTGGTGATATACACATCCACATTTTGCACTAAACTTTCCGCCATCGGTTGTTGTCTCAAAGTTTTGAAAAGCAATTTGACAGAAGGGTTTCAAGATACGATGATGATTTCCTATTGTTTCGTCAGTAAACTGAGTTGTTCCATTTGCAACACACCAGGTGTGTCTACAAAGGCGTGTTGCAGATATCGACAAATACTTTTGTTTGCATAACAATTCGGTTTTCACACGAGACTGAGATGAATCTCTCGTTAATGATATTCTGTGTTGCAGATAGTTGAAGCGAAATGCGCCAAATGCTTTGCCGATATCCGTATATCTGTATTACGCTATCCTTTCAGGGAGGTTGCTTTTAGCGTACAACTGGCGTGATTGGCTTGATTTGTTCGATGTCTTAGAAGGACTAGTTTTAGCTACACTACAACCACAAAAGTTTTGTCAAGTAAAGGTATTTCGGCTCCGTTTTTCGGTCAGAAAAACAGCATAGCTAAAGATGTTATTCAGAATAAAATCACGCATCATGAAGAAAAATGTTTCACAAGTGTATAAACACACGTCTTTGTCAACACTTTGGTCACAGGCTTTCGGAGTGGGTGGAGGTTGCTAGTCTGTAGTTAAATGAATCGTTTTCTGGTCATCTGTGCTTCTTTTTATTGATCCACTTGTTTGACCAATTTTTCACACAGATTCACATTTGATGGCTGTTCTCAGAGTCATCCCGTCCACCAAAGAGAACGGAGAAGTTGAGCTTGAGGAAGTGCCTGAACTGGAAGAAGGTGTCAGACTGAACAAATCCATCGGTTTGCTTAGCAGCGTCACAATCATTGTCGGTTCGGTGATAGGATCTGGAATCTTCGTCAGTCCTCAGGGTATTCTTGCAATGACGAATAGTTTTGGAGCCAGTATAATTGTGTGGATTGCATGCGGATTGTTCTCTCTCATGGGTGCCTACTGCTATGCCGAATTGGGAACCATGATGCCTAGATCAGGAGCGGATTATTCATACGTATATGAGGCTTTCGGGCCGTTCTTCGGATTTCTTCGTTTGTGGATTGAAGTCATTGTTGCGCGACCAGTTTCCGCTGCTATCATTTCCATGGTATTCGCCAACTACTTGTTGAAACCCGCCTTTCCAACATGCACAGAATCGCCTCCCACTGCTGTAAGGCTACTTGCATGTGTATGTGTTCGTAAGTCTACTGTATTGATCTTTCAGATAAAAGGCGCCCTGTGCATTGTCACACAGCAGGTACAATGGTCACCTAATTTTCTGTTTGTCCAAAATGACGTTACCACACTGTTGAAAAATCCTCACTGTTATCAAGGAAGGCTCTCCGTTGATGGCATGGCTTTAATAAGTTTAGCTAGAACCGTTGTTATTCTACACTCTTCCTCTGGGATGGGAAAGCGACATTTCGAAAAAGAAAACACTCGGAAAATACTCCTCTTAATTTACGTGTCAGAAATTTTCTTCTGCTAAAACAGCGTTCTTTTATTTTCTCTAGTTTCCAAATGTGTAATTTGCAAATGGAATCGTCGCTGGTACAGAACTCCCGGAAAATTGGGGAGTTCAGAGATAAAGAAAAGGTACACTAGGAAATGGGATGTTATGGATTTATCTAATTGAGTAAAACCGATCTCTCCAACATCTGTGGCAACTTAAATTTGAGCCCTACTTAGATCGTATATTGAATTTATTTTGGTTGACTTTATTGAACTGAAATGTAGCAAGTTTTGGAGTGTCTCGTCGAAGTTCCTGGATCTGAATGTGGATCCAGAATATTTTGTAAATATCATGACTAGAAGCTTTCAGTATTTTACCTATCATTACATTAGATCATAACGTTTTGTGGATAAGCGTGGACATTCATGGTATTGCGAAGACTATGAATTCTCGGAACTGCGTTCACAACGGCAAGTAATGAAGCGCATGAAGTCAGAGCAGCTTTCTCGATAAGCATCTTGAGTACATTCTATCAAGACAGGTTTTCGACCAATCGGAGAAAATGATCCAAACGACTGTCGCCACGCGGGTCCCTTTGGCAATGTCTCAATAAACGAACTTGATTGAAGTCTGTCGTTTAACTAATTATGTCAGAGATTATCTAGCTGGCATTTTCTCAAGATGAACTGAAGATCTGTGTCCGAGGAGTCTATTCATCTGCAAGTCTGACCGTGCATACGTTTCAAGCAACTCATGAAGCAGGATAGTATAAACATCATCATGGCTCTCGATAGATCGGTCGGTCGATCAGTCAGTCAGACAAACAGTCGGTCGATCAGTTAACCAAAAATCACTCAGGCAATCAACCAATCAGTCAGTCATTCGGCCGGTCAGTCAGTCAGTCATTCAGTCAGGGGATCAGTCAGTCGAGCAATCAGTCAGCCATCCAGCCAGTCAGTCAGTCCATCAGTCAACCCACTAACCAATCAATCAACTAATGAATCAATCAATCGATCGACCAATCAATCACTCAAACAAGCAAGCAAGCAATTGTTCACTCACTCAGTCAACTAACCAATCGTCCTCGTCATGATCATTATCACTGTGCTCACTTTGGCAGTATCTTATTTTACTCCACATTTTCCCATCAGGTTACGTCGTTCCATCGCACTGAGGTTATTTACCTCACCATCACCATCTGAAGAATTCCAACATTCAAGCAAACCACTCCTTAGTCAGATCTGCTCTGATTAACCAGACACACAAACAAAAAATTTTCGCTCACAAAACTCCAATTCTGCTTCATAGTTGAGCAAAGGTCGACACAGTTTAAAAAATTCCGGTTTCTTATTTGTTTCATTCGTTTTCTGCGTTCGCAACAAAAATCTTACGAGCTTCTATGTTTCTCCTAGTTACTGTTGGATTCATCAATGCAATGTCCGTTCGCTGGTCTACGCGAACGCAAGACGTCTTTACCTTCGCCAAAGTTGCTGCTTTGATTTTAATCATCATAACTGGCTTTGTTCAAATTGGACGTGGTGAGTTCAAATTTACCGGACTAAGCACCAGACTATTGACAATGAAGCTAAGTGGCACTTTTTTTTTGGGGGGTGGGGGGAGTTGTCAGAACCGGCACAAATTCTGTATAGGCCGTTATACCAAACACCATTATGAAGCACTCTAACTACTCCTGACTTCTGGGAGGTCTTTCACCGAACCACGCCACAGTAACAGAAGCCTATGAGTACTCTTTCAAACACATTAGGGCTATAAATGAACAATGAATAATCACATTTATTCTCCCGCCCCATTCTCCTCTGGTCAGTTGAGTCTTAATTACGCCGTTGCTAAAAAATAGTTGTTTTGAACTATACACCATACATAACCAAGGTTCACAACGTTTGCATCCGAAATATTCTACTGCTTCCTCCTGCTTTTTTCACTTGGAGACACTTCCACAGAGGAACCATCATTAAGGTCACCCACTGTCAAGTTTACACATTAAACCAGAGTATGAATTATTTCACACAGGCTGAGCATGATCTACCTATCTCATGCTCTTCAAATGAGCAGAAATCGGCACTTTTTAGTTCATCTAACGAAAAAAGTGAAGTCACTTTCAAGGACAACCTGGCAACATGTTTATACAGGTTAACTCATTTTGGCCTGTTTTTCTCGGGTCGCATACTTTCTTAGCACTTGTGATTCACGTCGCAAAAGGTTTAATCCCAAAAGTGGGGAGTTTTCTTATTCAAAGCAGGGCTTTGAGAGTTTAGGAAATGTGTGTCCCAGGCTTGTTAATTCCAACTCCTGTAGTGCTCACGTTTGTTCAGAATCACCCAAAAATTAAAATAGTTGAAAATAATGTTCACTAATTTTGCATAATATTTGATTTTGTTGTCCACCAACTGTGCAGACATCTGTTGTTGACAGCAAGATGGTTGGGACAAGTGTTTGGCACTTCAAGAAGCGTCCGTCAGTGAAAGTCCAAACCGGTAAAAGGACAGCAGATGGCGAAAATATCTAGTAGTCCTATCTGCATTCCCGTCGCGCTCGGTCGAATGTTGCACGCGTCGTACATGCAAGACTACCAGACACATAGAACAGCCCGACACAAAACTTGGCAAAACTGTTGAAAAGCCTATCTCAATGGTTCTGTTTATAACTGCATCACTATTCCATTCAGAACAGGCCTAACGATAGCTCAATGGGCTCTAGAATGATAGAGACGAGAGATCTGGAAGAACAGCAACTATCGGACGAATGACTCTCATATAATATTGCACAGAAATCGAGATTTCGACTTGTAAGTGTTATCCGTTCAGCCCGAAAAGTAGAAGAGAATTGTGAAGTTGCTTCATCATTACCGGGCATCATCAGTAATGCGCGTCTCGCGAATCTCTGGGAGGATTTGAATCTGTGACCTCCAAACTAGCAGTTGACGAATAAACTGCGGTCGAGCGGCTGGTCAGCGGTTTGTTGATTCGCACCTATACAGAATGTGGCGCTACTCGCCACTCAGCCGTGCAATTCACATCACGTGGGCACGTGATCACTAGCTGTTCGAATGATGACTTCTCAAAGGTTCTTCAATCTTCGAGCCGATTATTCTTCCTTTTAAGCTACTAGTAGTTTGTTGATAGCATGAGGGGGTTAGGAAATTTCAGTCGAGATTCCTTCTCGTAGATGGAGTCATTCTATGCCAACAAACCTACAAACACTGTACGGTCGATTCATCCATACTGGGTAGCAGCAGTGCGCATCTCAGACATGGCCAGGGAGATTCAGCCGCAAGTAAGGAAGCTCTTATCAATAAACCGTATGGGTGGGCGTCTCTTTGTTGGTAATATTTTCTCTCTAGTTAGATAAATGTCATTCGCGGATAGAGGCAAAGAAGCAAAACACACTTGAGGCTGAAAATGACGTGCGTCTTATCCTTTCTGGTAACATTAGCGTCATAACAATCTGTCAAAGTTCTCCAGCAAGCGAATTTTTCTCAAAACCGGTAAGGTTGTTGTATCCCTACCGGGACAGACTAGACTAAGAACCAATGGACTACAGACCACTCAACTGCCTATAAGCATACAAAAGCGTCTGGTGGAATCACCTTAGATATGCGTGAATTTCTGGCCTGATGTCTTCTGTAAGCATTTCTTGCTCGGTTCCTAGTACGCTTCGATCACATGGAGGATTATCTATCTGAAACGGTTGCGTAAAATGCTTCCTTGAAAAATTTTATTAGATGGAGTTTCTAACAGAAGCGAAATTCACAATGCAAAAGGAATTGGGGGTTGGCTCGTTGCTTAGATAGAGGTCTGTGATAGACAGGCAGGTGACATGGGACTGAACATGGGACTAAACCAGAAAATTTAAAGAAGTAACCAATATAACAAAAATGTTTTCTTGGGTTATGACGCACAAGAATAGTCGCTAAGTGGGGTACCATTGAATTTCAATAGACAGCCAACCGCATGAAGATCGGCCTGGACCAATTTTCAGCATCTGAAATGCACCCTGAGTGATCAGGTGAAGATGGTGGGTTGTATCCGGGAGAATCTTTTGTTTCGAGAAACAAACCAGATGCAAACCAATAAATTCACGAGAAGTGAATTCCAGAAAGATGGAACTATTTAGATCTCAGAGCTTAGGTAAAAATTAAGGGATCGGGCAGTTTTCTCTGAAACCAGGGGATATGCTGCAAAGCAATGGAGTCCAAGTAAAAGAATGCATACGACTGCACATTCAGGTTAAGCGATCGTGCAGAAGCCACTTCGTGATGAAAAAGGGCTACGGATCCATATATGGGTGACTGTTAAACGTGGCATTGGTATATTTGTGATAAATTAAGGTTGGGGTGGGCAAATGGTTTCAGATATAGAGGACACATAAGGAATGGGACGATACAACTCATTGAGGAACAGTGGAGACGGCAGGAACGAAATGGGGTATGTGCTTTTCAGAGGGTATACTGGTCCGTGCAGTAGGGTAGTCGTGCCAAATATTGACTTCCATGGTCGAAGTCGTTATCAAAAATATGTTTCAGCATTTGCACTCAACCAAGGATTCTGAAGGCATATGTGTAGTCTAGAAAGTGTGGGCCGACCCGTCCCTCATTTCTGCAGTTTGAAACATCCGATTGCAAACCAGTAGCTGCAGTGTCAAGCGTAAAGCGTGGATTTTTATAAACAAGTTAAGATGTATAGTTTAATTCAGCCCCTCTCTCGGTTTCCCAAGCATTTTTCTTTTTGATGAAATAATTAGGTGGAGAGTGCATACGGTCAGGTTATTTTTGAGGACGGCTTTTTTAAAAAGGGGAAGATATACCGGCCAACCTTTGACAGTCGACCAGCGAATATGAATAAGTAAAACAACTCAGCAGTCCAGGAGGGAAGAAGTGGCCTGTCCTTTCAAAACGTAAGAGAACGGCACATCAGGGACATAGTCTTCTTTCGGCTCCGGCCGCATTTGGTTTCTGTTGGGATGGCTATCGAGTGAGTAGACGTAGGGAATGTTTGTTCAAGAAGCTGGGAGAAGACACGGGTCAGAGGTCTACCGAGTGAACTGCAATACGTTAAGGCTTGCACTGGACGCACTGTCAGACAGTTGTCTCAGTACATTCCACATTTTACAGCAACATCTGTTTCCCAAATGGTCTCAGTGTACGGGCACTTTGAGCATCCGTTCTCGAGCATGGTTGGTGGTGATAAAAGTTTGCTTTTGACGTGCTGTTCGGCTTCATGAGACTGTTCTTTTAGCTCCTGGAAGCGTCAGCGGCTAAAGTAACCTATCAATGCTATTTCAACTATATTTACCTGAGCAACACATGCAAAAGCAAGTCTGAATGTTCTGAAGCATGCTTGCAGAAACATGAGGGATTCGGACAAACAAAGAGATATCAGCAACAACAACCAAACTTCACAGGTTTATGAGGTTTTCCGCTGAATACACGCGTTGGGATTAGTTAGGTGGGAGCAAGTAGCCAAGATAGTCGTTTACAAATTGGGCTTCGAGATGCAGCGTTACGAAGCAGATATGCGATGCACTGAGGGGTGTTGTGTACTACAAACGGTGGTGCAACTTCTGTCAGTCCTTGGCTTCTTCTTCCGCCCATTACGGTATATCGAAAGGCACGGTAGCTTGTGACAGCCATTCATGGAGAGAAACAAAGGTTAATAAACCTGTATTTATATGATCATCACGTAATTTTCCAGAAGGTCAAGCTAGAATCTTCGTGAGGAGGGCGAGAAGCACCGACCCATAGGCGCTCAATCCAGATTTGCTGACATTCTGACCAGTCAAATATGCATTCTTTTAGTCCGTAGACCGCACGTGACACATCCATCCGATCGACGTGATGTTTAATTAATAAGAGCGCCTGGCCTCCGGACAGGAGGCTGTCTTTTAGATACGAAAGAACATCTGTTGTGAGAATCATGTCATACAAGAAAATGTACCATTTGGCTCAAGCAGAAAAGTCAAGAACAGAGCCAGAAATTTTCTGAGGATCACGAAAAACACCGAACTCTTCAAGAGGGTGCTGCTGAAAAGTCAAACCTCTGTCGGTGAACTACTGGGTGCAAAGTAGCTCTGGGCTAAAACATAGGGTCGAGCAATCGAAAAAAAACGTGGTTCACAAGGAATAATCTAACATTTTGTGAATTTGGTTAGAAAGTCACACAGCATCACAGTAGATTTGAAATTAGTTTGTAATTAGTATCTGACGAGACTGCCATCTATGCCTCAATAATTTAGTATCCAATGGAATTATTACGGGATTTTCAGCTTCCCCAAAGCGCGGCAACAACGAACTTGTCCAAACCACTATACGATGCATAAACTTTCGTTGCAAGGTGACCTACATTTGTACCCTTACGACATTCTTTACAGGCAATGTATAAATGCTCGGCTAGTTGACATTTTCAGAAGCTACAGAATAAAGTTGAAATTTTATGCCTGAATATTTTCCCGAATTGATTCGTAAAACAGGCGAAATGGTATAAAACCCAGAGGTGGACTTCAATTATTCAGGTTATGAATGTTATAAGTAGAAAATCTAGTTCAAAAGTTAGCAGGTTTAGATAAGCAAAAAATATGCATAGCTTGGAAAGTCGAATCCTCCGAAAAGGGAAGCTGGTGGTACTTTTCTTGAATCTATTGGATGCATGAATTGCACCGATGCATCATCCTCATGCTCACAATCGCAGTGGACAGCAATAGCCGAGCAGTTTTCACCAACACTTAGTTGCCCTATAAGAACACGATTAATAGACGGAGTTGAGGAGAATTTATGGCATACAGTGATGCAGCTTCATAAGAAACTTCCATTTAGAAAGCACTTTGAAGGCAGCAAGTTGTAGGATTCCATTTTTCCCAACGGAAACTCACAAACTCCTCCGGAAACGAATCAGAACAGACTCATTTAAAAACAAGGCAACTGATTTCCCGAAGGTTTAAGTTTCTTCTACGACTGTGACCTTCAATTGTCGAATAATGCAAACTGGACCAAATCGAGGTAATCAAAAATAAACCATAAACATGATAGCCGATTGTCTGTTTATGGCCAAACTCGGCTCACTTAATTTAGTAGGTGGTTACAGTCTGCACAGGTCAAGGCTACTTACCTGGGCCTTTCAGCTTAGTTCTGAGCAAGGCATGCATCTAGTGAAATCTGAATAAAGACTCACCTGTCAAGAAAAAGGTGGTTCATGCAAGCAAACGCTTTGGAACCACAGGAAACGACCAATATTTTATACAACTTTAACAATACTCTCTGTGAAAATATCCGGTTATTGATTGCTACTTCTCAACCTTACATTTGTTACGAAGCATAGTTCCGGTGGTTCTTCTTCACCCGGTGGTGCTTCTTTTCGGATCTAACACCTAACTAAGCATTACTGTGGATAAAGAAGCAGCATAAATGCTCGTCGGTGGTGTTTTTTATGTGTATGTGGACGTCACCAGTAACAGTGTGCGACGTGGAAGGTGCCCGGGCTTCCGACGTCACGTGGGACACATTTTACTGGCACAACTCATATGACGGATAAAATGCTACTACATCAATAGCACAGCCGTGTTTTTCAGCCGGCGTAATTGAATCAGGTGACTGGCTTCCAGGCGGCCTTGGTCTACGTGGAATTAGTAGAGTAGCCCAAATTTAGAGAGGCAAGACATATTTCGAAGTAAAGGAGAGTAGTTACCTAAACTGAATCTATCTGCATGAATATTACACACTCATGAGCTTGGCCAAAAGTGCTACGAGTGTCCACAAACCGGGACACTGCAAGAAAATCTGCCACCTAATGTGTACTTTCCTGAGTGTTTGTGGTGCCCATTCTGAAGTACAAAGGTGCTCTTTTTGGAAAGAGGCAGCATGCGACCTAAAGCGAATGCAAAGGCCGATATACTGTTAAGTCGCCTCTAGCTGGACGGGAGTAGGTAAAAATCTAAGGGTGGATGTTGACCACAGAGGCTTCCGCTCACAGCCCGTTATTCAGCTCCGGCTTATCTCAGGTTCTGCTCATGAAGTACATGATGAAATCTTCCACTAGCAGATTGACTCTTTGACGGCTCCGTAATCTCGGTCTTGGTTTTTATCCTTTCTCATCTTTACCATATTTTAAGTTTTTGCTCCAAATGGCATCTGTGAGCTTCTGTAACACTGATAATGCTGACTTTTAACAGAGTGCCACTCAAGTGACTTAACGTCGACAACCACTTTCGATTAGCCTTAACGAGAATGTGATACACACGCTTCAGGACACGACGCGAAACCATGTTGTTAGCTGTTTCAGGCTGTTAACTGTAAAACCGCGAACACACTGACCCGTCTACAAAGATAGGAAGTGCTGATTAGTTCCTAACTCGAGGACGAAGAACTATTAACAATGACTGCTCTCGTATGAGTAAGTTTTTCAAATTCTCATTACAGCTTCACATGGTCCAAGATTTGGTCATTATCGGAAACTTCACCTAGATAGGTAACATTTCATAAAAAAAGGGTCTGACGAATAAACATGTCAAGAGTCGGCTGAAACCATGTTCAGTCCTAATCTCATTTCCCTGCTTACAACTAGATATGTCCAACTTCCGAAGTTCGAAATTTCTAACTTTAGTGCTTATACAGTTTGGTGCAATATTTTAAACATGTTCACGGCTGATAAGCTTTTCGTAAGCATTCTAGGAGACATCATCATTGAGCGGTTGGACTGGTTCAGTGTATATGTCCTTTCGTCTGAGGGATTAGACTCATCTTAGGAATCATAGTCAAGACGAATGAATTTCTGATGGGCTTATCCGGAAACAAGGTCAGATAACTGTGGGTGTTGTAAGGACTATCACTAAAGTCTACGTCAGCACACTTAGTAGGACAGGTCACACCTTACCTTACCTTCACTTCACTTCACTTGACACTACAGATACAACAAAATTTCAATCAGTTTTGATCGTCTTGTTTTCTCAATCATGTTTTCGTTCCACCAGGCCGAGTTGAGGAATTCAAGGACCCATTTGAAGGTTCGAATTGGAACCCTGGGAATTTGGCAGTGGCCTTCTACAACGGTCTGTTTGCTTACTCTGGTTGGAACTACCTGAACTGTATGATTGAGGAGATGAAAAACCCACGGCGTGACCTACCCATTGCCATAGTCTTCTCCTGTCTACTAATCACAGCCATCTACACAATGGCAAATGTGGCCTATGCTAGTGTCTTAACGATACCGGAAATACTAGCCTCGGATGCCGTGGCCGTGGTGAGTACTACCTACTATTATTCTAAGTAGCATCATTATTACGGAGTATTACTCTGTTTAATCATTGTTTAACATGCCTTGTCGCGAGTATAGATCACCATAACCTCATGGTGTTTAGCCATTCTAAGGTATGCTATGGAATGTTTGGCACACAGTTCCTACGGAATTTGAATTGATAAAATATTCTCAATGCTGGTCGACGAAATTTCTATGCATCCTCAATCTTCTTGTGGCTCATCAAGTAGGCCTATTCCCTAATCTTCACCAACCTTATTTCCCCATTGTACGTATGTTGCGATAAATGGTCGTATCCAAGTTGTCGGTTTTGGCAGGATACTCAGCTGGAATTCACCTGAATCCCACGTTCACATGAAATCTTCAAACATCTTGTGTCGGGTGACGAACAATTGGCCTCATTTTAGTGGATTCATATCTATTCAGGGATGAGTTACACACGCATCCACCTGGGTGTCAAAACGGTGCGTACTCTTGGGTTCTTATGAATCAAGCATGAAAACTGCGGTTCACACGTTATGCATGGTGACAGTTAATGCTAGCGAAGTGAGACCCCTTCACTTGGTCGTGGAAGGTCGAAGATGTTGTTTGACTTTTTCACGCTTTTTCAACAAATAGCTATCATTCTACCGATAGTGTCCGTCCTCTTGCAATTTATCAGTACCGAACAGATATTCTGACAACGGAAATTGGTGAACTAATTCGTTCCCCTCACCGACAATGACGTAAAACTTGTTACAAGAACGCGGCAAAATGTACTTTCCGCCAGGCGCTTAGGCTAACATTGACTGAATAACCTGGATTGAAGTGCCGCAGACTTTGCTGTCTTCAAGATACCAGTCGTCGGCCCCTTATTAGCCCTGACTAAGTTCATCGCGTCTGTATCTGATGTTGCGTTGTAGTTTTGTGCGTTTTGAAAAGATCAGGAAAACTCCGACGATAGTCTCGTTTTTCTACGCAGTTCCACCGGTTCAACTACTGTTGGAATACATAACCTGCTAGATAATCTTAAACTCAGCAGGTCATCATCCCTCGGGAGGCTTGATGAAAGACCGAAAAATTCGAACGGTTACATAATTTGCCTCTTGGTTTTAACCTCATTCTCTTACAGCCTATGATTTTATTGTCTCCCCATAGTTCGGGCTCTAGTGGTGCCATTCAGTCCTTTAGGTACGCACAGAACATCAACAATTCAGTCCCCTTTGCTTCGATCCACATACTTTTGGATTGGGCCTGACGAACTTCTCCACCACTCTGATCAAGTGAAATTGTTATTAAACGTATAAACTCCTGAAACAAAGACATTTTCTTAGTAGATAATGAGGTAATTGATGACATCTTGATGGTCCGATGACTGGCGAGTTGATGAGTGTATATGGTCTGGCCCAGCAACCCTTCCTTGATATCCAGTTGTCAAATGTTTGTCTGTGAATGCCAATCTAAGTCTCGGACGTTGTGTGTATTTGGCGAACCGAACGAGAATGCGGATGGCAAACGGACGGTATTTGACTTGGTGTGCGAAACAAAACTTATTAGGGGCCACCCAGGGAAACCTAAATACCAGATCCAGTATAAACACAAGCTGGAAAAAAAAGCCTGATGAATACTGGTATCAGGACTACTGAAGCGCCACAGCAAATAGTTGTTCAACTTTAAACTTAGATCACACGTTTGAAAGAAACTGAGGATACCTAGCTGGCATCTCCAGCCCTGAAAACCACTGGTCTCTAGCCAGCTCAATGAAAAGTCGATGACGAGGCTTGGCAGGCATGTTGTCATGTGGACGCATGCAGGCAACTCAGATTTGCTAGCTCAGTAGAGAATGAATCCCACGACAGCAGTAGCTTTCTTTAAACATTTGGACGGTTTCTTCAGGTAGATCAATAACGTCCGTGAACTGATGCCTATTGTGGAAACTTTTGCAATGGTTTCGGACTATTTATGACGTTACTGCCATCCTCTGTCTCTTCAGCTGGTCTCTGTCAGCCTTATGATCTATCGATGCCTCCAAGCCCCTTTGGTATTCGTTCCGGGGCGGATGTATCATAGCTCCCCGGCTATAGTTGCACCATTTGATTACCCCCGTGATAGGCGTGCAAAACAATTATCATGTTGACGTATCCGTGTATGCAAAATGCCACTAAATAACTCCCGCGTTTCGGCACAACTTTAGGGAAATTTAAATTAAATAAACACCACCTTCGGTAATTTGAGTGTGGATTTGAAGTAAGCATATCGCATATGTGAAGATGGTTTCAGGAAGCAGGAAGGAATTGAATTGGTTCTAGCCCTTCACTTGAGAGCTGTTAAAATCCGACAGGTTTGGCTGGTGATGTGGTAGCGCTCCGGATCTGAAAGGAGGAATCTTAGGAAGATAAATGGAGTGGTTACCTAACCTGGCTATGGTGCCTATCAATTATTTTTCAACTGTTTCACAGTTGATCAAGAAGACTACCTGAAATGACAGAAAAAATCAGGCTATTCAGTGACAAAGGCCCTTGAGAAAATCCTGACGAACCAGATAAAGTTGGCGTGAGAGTGGTCCCTTCTGTGGATGGTTCATCGTGTTCTGTCATCGGTAATCCTGGCGGCTGTGATAAAAATTTCAAGTTGACCAACAAAATGATGTACGAGTACAGCCAGCTCCTCGAATGCTGTAATATGTGACAAGCACTCTACCTATTTAGCTGGGACTGGACATCCTTGGCATTTTGTGCCTTGAATCTCAGAAAGTCTTATTCATATGTGTTGACTTAAGTCATCTGATGATGAAAACCACACGAATAGGCCTTGAATGAAACCAAAATTTTCTGAATCTCTGTTGTTCAGAGCTCTGCGAACCAAATCCTAGACAGTGATTCTGCAATCTTTGCAATACTGACAAAATGTCGAACGCTCGCGCAACCAAATAACCCGTCTTCTAGAAATGGAGGACCTATCCCCTGGCTGGTCACCACTATGGGGAAAATCATGTATAAAAGGTTATTTTTTGCACTTATGAGTAGAACGTGCCTTTACTTTAATTCTATGCACAGGGGCTCTGGATACGCGAACCCTTGCAGTTAGATCCTCATGACCGAAATTTGTGAACCTGAATTCTGACCGTTTGAGTAGATACAACTGCAAAGCCGAATTACACCCGATCACTTGGTAATGTTATGTGTGTGTTTGTACTTTTCTGTATAGTACTGATGCATGTGGTCTATGGTTCGATTTGCAGTCTTTTGCTACACGGATTTATGGACCGGCCTGGTGGATCATGCCAATATTTGTGGCCTTCTCAACATTCGGTGGCGTAAACGGGACGGTCATGACAACTTCGCGCATGTTCTTCGTGGCCAGCCAACAGAACCAGATGCCAAGACTGTTATCATTCCTCCAGATGTCCAGCCTAACACCTATCCCAGCAGTAGTGTTTACGGTAAGCCATTCCGTCCCAAACTGATGGCATCAGGTCATCTTCTGTGCTCTTAAAATTTTCAACTCATTGCACGTAAATCTTCACAGATGTCAGAGACTGAGGAATCAGTCAAAAGGAGGGAATGTTATTCATCAACTCAAGTTTCGCTACCCGTGGTCGCATCGCTGTTCCTTTGTTGTACTCGTCGGACTGACTTAGCCACTTCTTCTGTTCACCTCAGCAGATTGTGCTAATATTAAAAAGGTCGAGTAAAAAACGGTTTGCTTTATTTTGTATCCACATCACTTGTTTCAACAATCCTTTTACTGCCCCGGTAAAGTTGCTGTGTTTAGTGTGTGGGGATGGGAAAAGCCATCAGAGTGCGGAATTTCCATTTTACTAACTCATTTAGCAATGCGTACCCTCGACTGTTAAGGAATGTGAAGTCCGACCTTCCGAGGAATGTGTTAGCATCAACCCACTAGCGCACGAGCTGGAAATGCCTGAGCAATCGAACATGTTCAAACTTGTGTGATGACTTCAACTACAACCTAGTGAATGTCCCGGATGTAGGTGGTTGAGGCGTCCGGAGGACGTGTTCAAACCATATTCATTTCAACAGTCCTGTTGCTCTCCTGGCGCAATTATTCTGTGAGGACTTCCTAATCGCAGTGTTAACACTACCTGGCAGGTGCTGATTGCTTCTGCTCACTTACCGGCCTCAATAAATTTGCGTCCTGTCCAAACAACAGTCGTACTGAAAGGCCGTCTGGAAAGACCACACTAGCTGAATGGCTGGCCATATACTGCACCAAATGATGGAGAAAATCGAGTTATATTGTACCAGGTTGTCAAAAGGCTACAAGTTACAGTATTTACTTGACGGAGGCTACCAGCTAAGGGTTAGGGCTGTAGTGATGACGGTAACGTAATGAAAATTGGTCAGCGGTCCTCGTAACAAGGGTTTTCGTGCAAAAATAAGCTCAGGCCCGTAGGGAGCCTTTTAGACAAGACTCAGTAGTCGCCGCTACCAAAGTTTATCCATGTGGTCCACAAGCCCCTGGAAAGCGTGAAATACTTTCGGCTTCCCAGGTATACTCTATATTAACATACACCTATGCCTACATAACAGGAAGATTTCGCTGCTGCGGTTTATCCGACTGTTAGGCTTTACCATCCGCCCTAGAGTGGCGAAGATTCACGCTGGATAATGGATACGCTTCGTTGATGCGAATCGTGCTAGGATTTGCAGTTGGAAGGAATAGTACTCAGAAGCAGCAATCTAGCTGGAAGGTTGAGATTACCAATGACTAAAGTTCACTCCCGGGGAAACACGCAAAGTGGCAAAGCCAGAAGCTCAACCTCTTGAGAGAGAGGTGAAGATTTCATCGATACCAGAGCTATCAGCTATGGGCCAGCTGTTTCCCTCTCGTCTATCTGATATTAATCCTAGACTTTTCGTTGGAAAACGAATTTACTTTCAGTTCCTTCTATTCACAGGCACAAAGTAGAACCGCACTCAGCCCTGGAGTTAGTGGACAGGCCGAACAATGATTTGGACACATTTAAATTTGGACAGATTCATGTTGCTCGTGAGAAAATCCGGACACAGTTAGATGCAATTAAAGTCCAGAAGGTCGGCCTTTGTGCGGAACACCTAGATTATTTGGATTATGATTGAATACCGAGTTTTATTGCTCGAGGTTTCAGCCACCGCGGAACTTCTCCAGCAGGTGGTAGTCACAGTCATAAGAAACGTCAACTTGTTGGTCAGTGATTTGAGGATGGTTTTGCTATTTGTTATTTGGGGTTTCGGATTGAAGTCAATATACCACATGCCTGGGTTTTGTTTACTGATAGGTCCTGACCGGACAGTTGGTATAGACAGGTCACGGTTTCGGTCGACGAACGATCCCGCACAGTGTCGATATACACATATCAATGAACTGCTTGAGGCTGGTCAAGCAAGGCGGTGCCAATTGTAGCGACATTCTGCCCGGACTGATCCATAGACCGACTAACTAAAAGCGTGATATGTTGATTTCAATCCCAAGCAGCCATCTTGACCAACCCATCGAAACCCTGCAGTCAGGAATTTTGACTACTCCATTCCTGAAGAAAACCACCTGCCAGTCGAGCAATAAATTTCGAGATACTGACATTGTATTATTCCATAATAACCTTAATTCTCCACACAAATGTGCTGTGATGGCTTTACGATCCTATGGCACCGTAAAGTTTGGGGAGATTGGACGGAGACAGGCGAACCTGACTGGTGCTGATCAGCAGCTGAAACTGTTTGGGACAGAGCAAAACGGCAGTTCGAGTGTGTTGTTTCTTATCCATCGTTTATTTCTCTGCGATTCCGCCATTCCTTTTGTAGTGCCATCGGACCCAGCAAATCACTATTTCCGCTGACGAATTTTAATCAATATTCGAAATTAGCAAACTGCATGTGGAGTTTTCTGGGGGAAGCTTAAAATGGTATGAGTTTGGTAGTGAAATATACTGTGGTCCAACCAGTAATTTTCCATGGAACGGCAGCCGACAAGTTTGTTTTACACATGCTGCCTGCAAACGATCAAAGTTGCATGGGGATTTACCTTTATGCCGATGCCGTAGGAAGAGTTGGTAGTTAGCTACCACATTCTGGTGACACAAGAGAGGCCTCGGTATCATTTGAGCTTAAATCGATCTCATCAATTATGCCTTTCCGGGCGCTTGTTCCAAGGCATCTTGCTTGTACCAAATCAACCGACATGTCTACACCAAATTCCTGAGAGGACCGGATGCACCGTTTAGCCATGACAACCTGACTGAAATGGTCAGTTGCATCCATGTTGTCGTGCCTGATGAACGGGAGAAATGAGCTCATGATCTGCACTTGTCTGTCATGCGCTGACCTTTCGGAGGAGACAGCGACACCTATCTTACGCGTGCGATGCTTCGTGCTCCACGCCTGGATAAGCACGTGTGCGGATTAGTGTGAAAACTCAACGTGTGGATTGGGTGACTGGAACCCTGATTGAAATGCTCAGGTTCTGGAGATGTAGCGGAGTCGCAGCGAGCTAACCGGTATAATTAACAGCACGCTGAGTTGTCGCAGGCCCCGGATTCGATGACAAAAGGAGATAGTTGACAAACTTCCCAAATATCTTGCAGTGTACCACATGCGTACTGATTAACAGTCTACCAAGAAGGGCAGACCGCGTTTTGGGACAGCCAATCCATTGTAGCGCAAGTGATGCCGGGTCCGGACTAGTTCCCTTTTTTTGTGTGAAAGTAAGTTTTCTTTAGGGGAACTCTTCTGAGGCATCACTATACCACTAGAAATGTTCTTAATGTTTCAGCTTAACTGCACAAAGCATACCCACCTAAACAGTGTAACTTGGGTAGAACAGAAGTTGAATGCTTATGAATTGAAATTTGCCCGTTTTCAATAAATATTTCCTGTTTTTTTTTCAGTGTGCCACCACAATCCTCTACGTGGCTATCGGTGAAGTCAGTTCACTCATCACATACTTGGGCTTTGTGCTGTGGCTGGCTATCGGTATCTCCGTTCTAATAGTCATCATTTTCCGATTCACACGACCCACAATGGAAAGACCGGTAAAAGTAAGCCAAACAAAGTCAACGTCATTTCCATATCAGTTAAATGCTAAATAGGATTTTTGGTAAAACTAACACTTTGGGGATTCGCAGACAAGGGAGCTCCGTTAGCATGTGCCAAAGTAAACATCTTCAGAAGTCTAAGAGGTTCTTTTTTGGATGCTGTGCCAAGTTTTGTGTCAGGGACAATTGAATGAAATTTCTTGAGTCAATGGTACAACGTTTTCTTCATTTCGTTTGAAGGCGGTTGAAGATTACATAGGTCGGTGTTGTGGATTGGGTTGCTAATTACAGTAGATACTCAATAAGGAAATCACAAGAAAAGATGCCGGGCAACCCTAAAAGTTCTACAATAGGATTCCTTCTATGAAAGAACAACCTCACAGAGGGCAAGGAAAGAAACAATCTAGACATATCATTCACCTTCCAAAGTGATTAGCATCCAAGCCAGTCACATTTTGGCTTTCTCTGTCGATAATTGTTCAGCTAAAACCACAAGGAACCAACAGAATGGGGACTGCTGGTGAGGGTATAGCTAAGTGGTCCGTTCATGTGGGCTCGAGGAACAGGAACAGTGAGTAACGTTCATTGCAACTATTTTGCTTGTACATTTACAGCACTGAGTAGGCAAAAAAAGCCTTATGACGGACGAAAATCACATACAGACGTCTTTCAAAGCTTAACCGGATGTGCACGATGAGTGCGAAATTTCCTTCTTATCCAAGCGTGGAATAATTTCACCACTTAGCTGCTGTAGTGAGAAGTCGGAGACGTATTTAGGCGTCAGCACATCGGTTGATATGTTGTGTCTAAAAGCACTAGGAGGAAAGTGCCGTCGTAGCTCAGTGCACTAGCCTGAACAGGAAGGTTTAGCTCTCGCACTGCTGGTCGGCTGCATTTATGACCTGAATACAACCCTGTAATTTTCCTCTGGTTGGTTCAAAGTGCATTCCGTGCCTCGCACCTTTAATACATATAGTCGTTCGAGGAGTGTCTACATACCAGTTCTGGCCAGCTTGGAAATATGAGCAGAACAAGGCCATGCCCCATTCAGTGAAAAGCGCGCTTCTTCCCCAGCTGCAGTGGCACGATTTTGTCGGCAGTAGGAACAGATTTGGAATTTTTATTCATTCAAGCTTTTTTTCTTGTAAGTAAAGTAAGTCTTTGTCGAAAAGTCAAGAAGCACTTTACAGCTGCTTCATCCTGCTTGAGAATCATCCTCAGTGCGCACAATACGAAACTCCAAAGGGTTTCGAACACGTGGCTCCAGGCTGATAGTAAAAACCTAACCGTTCGGCCACGACCTCCTGGTTAGCAATGTGGTAACTCGAACCCAGACAGGATGTGTCACTACCTATCGTTCACTCACAGGATTCACATCACTTGGTCACATGTTAACTGACTGCTCAAATGACAACTTCTCAGATGAATGGTTTAGTTGTCTTGCGGATTACCCTTTATTCTAAGCTACTTAGTGTCTGTTGGTAATGTGAGGAAATTTGGGAGCTTCTTTTCATATCAAACTATCATCATGTAGTATGTCTCAAAGCCGGGAAGCACTGTGCACCTGCCTAGCCCTACTGGGAATCATCACCAGTTTGCATTGACGAATATCTTGGTAGAGTCTAACCCAGGCCTCCCAGCTAGTGGTCTTTTTAGCTTTTTTCTAGGTTAACGATTTTGGCTAAATCATCAGTTCGCATATTAACTGGATTGAGCGGGATAGCCAAATCAGTTTCACATGAATCTCTCCTGAACAGTATGTGCAGCGCAAATTCTACCACAGTTTTCAATCTTATCCTCATTCATGAATTATCACATCTCATATTCCACAGTTTGACCGATCAGTGAAAGGACAGACTGAGTGAGATTTCCTGAAATCCCTCCTAGCATGCGATAGCTGAACTAAGCATCGGGAAAAGATCATTACCAAGCGTCTTTACGTGGTGATAACAAAAGAGACGGTGTTATGTTGAACACTCCTTTCAACAGTGGCATGAGTCAGATAGATCACCAAACTCCGGCTGGCCGGACGGGTGGTTTACCAACTGAGCTACCGGTGACACTTGGCCTTCGTCGCACTTATGAAGATCCGTGCGACGGTTGATGTCTCTCAGTGCTGCCGTTGTGTGTGGCCTCCATAATGAGTCAGCCATTGATATTGCCTCAATAACTGAGGATACTGGTGGGGTCTGACACAGATTGGGAGGGTATTTGGTAAAACTTGAAATGAGGAGGCTAGGTAAACAGGCAAGTCTTTTCGTTCATGTCATATATACGTGCACTTTTCATTCTAAGGTTCAACAAGTCCCGTCATATTCTACTTGCAAACTGATTTCATTATCTCAGATAGAACGATGTGTCAAATAGGACATTGGTGCACTTAGGACCAACAAATGTTTCATTTTTTTACTCTATAACTAACGTTGGGAATTTCGAAAGTCATATTAACATCTGACGCGTCTGACATATGATTGAACTATTCTAAATTCGAGTAAAAATTTATGACTTCCTAAACACCTTAAAAGACGGGTCGAAAAACTACAAAACTCCAGCCGTTTTGTTGGTTGTCAATGCGTCCTTAAATATTAGAGCCTTTCATGTGTAGACGTAATACACTACTCATAAGGTTGCTGAAAATTCTTCGACAGCCCACGACTGGTTTTGCCCTTCTTGGTGCTCATCAGGTAGGTGCAGTCCCCGAGTTTCCGTCAATCTTATGTTCTACTTGAAACCAAACTGCTTAGAAACACCACAAATGAGAGATTCAGCTGGATTCCAGGTGAGTCTCTCGCAAAACCAAATTTGTTTGCAAAAGAGTGTATTTCGCTAATTAGAGCCTTTCATTGTATTTCTAGAAGACAGGTGTCGGCGTAGCCACCTAAATTTGCAGTGTACCCCATCATACAAAGTGCGATCGTCTTCTAGGTTCTTGGAAGTGAACCCGGTCCTAAAAGAGCCTATCCATCTAAAGAACACGGTAAAATACTTTCGCGGTGTGACAAAAAGGAATAAGGATAGTTCGTTGCTTATCGCAGTCGTCATTACAGGACATCGAAAATTCGAGAAAACTCACTGAAACATAAGCAGGCAAAATGGGAATGTCGAACTAAGTCATTCTGTCTGCTACACAGGTAAGCCTGCTAATAACGCACAAATGAAATTTGTTGCAGCAGTGGTAAGAGTGTTCACCACGGGTTATCCAATAAACGCGTGTAAATTTCCATCTGGGATGCGCAAAAGTTTCTTGCATCTGAAGCATCGTGACCGTCTTGATATGTTCTCTAGCAGTGACACTCCTTACATCTCCTTCGCTTAATCCGTCATCCCGAAAAGGAAGGATCTGGCAAAGCAAACAGAACAGCAAATAGTATTCGAACATATTGCCTCTTTGGAATTGTCCGTAAAAATAGCACTTTCCGTAGTTTACTACTCCAAACTCACTCGGGGTCAAAGTAGGTCTGACACATTGCAAGTGATTTCATCACATTGTGTCACCAGCGCAGGACTGACTGAATGGTTGATGAAACACGTGAAGCTAGGGCGACTGTTGTGTGATATCCAGGTTCCGTCAACAGCGGATTTCCGGTGACAGCTAATCCACCCACGCTCAGACTGGTGTTGACACAACCTAAAGATCACACAAGCGTGCCTGACATAACTGAGACAACAATGTCAACGCTGACAACAATTAACAGACAGCACTTCGCATTCTGACCAGGAAGGTGAGACTTGATTTTTTGGGCGAAACGAAAGCAATAGCTTTCCCGTAGGCAACCATACTTGAACCGACAATGCCTCACTAACTTTTTTTCGATGAACAGCTGAAACATTTAATGAACCGGAGGAGTTGTCTTTTGTTTCCATGAAGGAGGCACAATAAGGTACAGGGGACCCGGACTGCGATAGAAAGCCTTTTCGCAAAAATCGCCCCAGACAATTATAGCTTCAAATGAGCTGAACGCTTATTAAAAGCAGTTACGGAAGCCTATAACAATGAATAAACGAAAGAATGAATTGGATCGACGTCTTTATAATAACAGGCAGACGATTCGAGAAGGCGAAGGCCTTGGGATTGACGATACAAACACTCCAACTGAGGTAATTCAAATGCGTACTTATTACTGAGGCCAAGACGAAACAAACTAGTCGCAAAACCCTAACACGTTTAGGGAATTTGCTTCTGGTAACCGTTTACACACAACATAAAAAAAGTCTCTAGTCTCTCGATCTACTTCCACGAAGGAAATGAGTGCGGTGAGATATTTGCATTTTTGGTAGTTTTGGATCGAGGCCGACTCGCACTGGAGTGTTACTAATCCCACTCGAGGGACGGTTTCTTCGAGACTTGGGAGATGGTGTTGCGACTCCTCAGATCAGCAGAATATAGCTGCCTTTTTGGTGCATTCTGCTAGAACAGCATGGTTTTACCTAATGCTGGGGCATTAAAATCTCTAACAATATCCGAAATTAAGCCCTCTGCGCAGGCGATGAAGATAACAAGGGCATCTTTTTAGAATGAATAGCGAAACCAAGACTACACTACTTTACCGAAAATGCACTAAGGCCGTCAGGGATTGTTTTCACAACATTTAAATAATATGCTTGGTTGGTACATTCATTTGTCTGACTCACTGAAGGCCTTGTGTTATTGTTCGCGCTAGACAACTTATACTTTAAAAATTTTGACCTGGAAGTGTGTTAAGCAAGCCTACTCAAGAGCTTGAGTAAATGGTTCTAAGCAGGGTTGTTGCGGCTCTGTCGTCGTGCCAACTAATTGCACTATTTTGCCGTTGAAAGTAAGCCGGAGACACCTAACAGGTAGGCTATAAAACAAGGTTCATTCACTTTGAACATTGTGATCCCCGGATCATTCTAATCAAGGCAGTGAGAACAAAAATGTTGCCAGATGAATTCATTTCGTAAAATTCCGCCTACCATAGTATGTATAAAACGGAATAAAATAAAACAAAATATAGGGCTAATTACATCTTGTATACGGAACTAAACTGTAACGTGATAAACCAAGATAGTCCATGAGTGACTCAGATCTTTTTGAGCTCACAGTACAGGCCTGAGTCGATCAATCAGTATTGTCTCGAGGAACGTCAGTTTATGTGGACTACTGTGGACGACAACCCGAAAAAGGAGTAAAGTTCAAATGTGTGTCCCGTCTCAAACAGATGCCTGGTAATCGCTGACTTGATCCGCCACTTTTTCCAAGTTAAGTCAGGACCAGCCTATAGGGCCGGAATGCGTTTTGGCAGGTGTTCACCACCAGTTTAGCGAATCTCTAGGTGAATGGATTTCTTCGGTACTGCAACTGGCGCCTCTTCATCGCTCAGTCTGAGATGCTTCTCAGCGAAACGGTCAGAATGGTTGTTTGACCGCAGCAAATATTTTAGCACTTCAACTTCATCAGCCAGCTAATCTGGAGTGCAAATCAGTCTGAACCAAAGCAGGTGTGAGCTGCACTTAAGTATTCATCCAGACTATCTCGCCGGAAAGTCATTTTCACGGATCCGTAGACGAATAATCCTGGTTGAGCCTGGATACCTAGATACACTGGCTAGCTCCGCTTCTGAAATTAGCCTGCATTTTCGAAGTTTTTAGTTCCCGTGCTATTCTGTTTAATCACCCAAAAATGCGTTCAGCAACTGACTTATCATTGATGTCAGTTACACAGCTTGTGCTCGTTTCAGCAGCCTCTCGGAAAGCTAAACAGAGGATAATGTACCGCGCCCCTCATGGGCAGTAATACAGGCGGATGTGTTGTGCTTTAAAACTTATCGGTTTGGTATATAGCTGCGAAATCGCTTTGAATCAAAACAAGTAGAGAGTGCCTAATAACCCAGGCTGGGACGATCGACTAATGTATACGATGGACAAGTCTTTGTATGAAGGTTGTCTGGCTTGATTAGGTTACATGCAGTCTCCAATTAACAGCAACAAACATACGTTCAAATACGTGTAGGCACGCGCATATTACCTTCATGTGCATACCAGCTGTAGACAGCCAATGTGTATTCTGGAAAATCGTTATGCATATCTGCAAAACACAGCAGTGCGCAGTGCTACCTTCCTTCCATGTATCGAAAGTCACAGGGTTCATGCCGCTGCGCAAGTTTATGAAAACCCCGCTTTCGTAGTTGAGCTGACTTCGTCCCACTTACTCATCACTGTGAGGGGTGGGTGTACAAATCAATATATCTTTTAATCCACAAAAGGATGAGCGACTGGCATGATAGGATTTACCTAAATCTGGTCACACTACCTGCCCACCCGCAAAAATGGATGACGTTTTGGAGACTTTCGTACTCAGTGAGGTATTTTGACGTCAAAATATCGCACTCCTATTTTTTGGCAAGTGGTATTTCGGGTTAATATAAAGCTTCTTGGACCAGTTGTGATCTTGGGTAGAAAACCAAGGCAAACTTATTGTTCGAACTCAAAATTACCCACTGAAGAAGCGCGTTTCATGTGTAATCCTAATGGATCCAAAACACCATGAAATGTAGTAGGGCTTTATTATCGGCTTAGGAGCACCCTCACAAGGTGATACGAGGAGTACAAGCTCTGTGAACACTGTTGTGAAGCCTTTTTTTCTGAAATCGGGGATCTTCAGTCATGAACTGAAGGCGGCATGCTCAGACATTGTCAGTCAATCAACCGGACAGTGTATGAGATGTGCACTGAATATATATATATATATATATATATATATATATATATATATATATATATATATATATATATA